>JARHVA010005992.1:400000-820000 GCA_037957365.1 Torreya grandis
ACCACATTATCATGGTTAATGACTACCTCTACCCTAGGTAATGGTGGCCCCACTCCTTGATCTCCTTGGTCATATGTGTGAAGTAGTGTAGACCCTCTAGGATTTCTTATTACATGCCAAAATACTATTAGAATTGATATAGCCTATATATCTCCACCACATAGTCACGGTGCCCTATAATGTAGCATGGTGTGATCATATACCTGATCACAAACAAATCCTATACCCACAGCCACTATGTCCCTAACTAGGGATTCCAAATAAAATTTACATCCTCCATCTCATCAATGACTCACCTATAATATGGTTAAGTCCCCTAAGTGTCCTTACATCTTTGGTCCTATAGGGTACCATCCCTAACCTATGAGATCTACTAGTCCCCTCTGATATCTAGGCTCTACTGGCTATGAAATAGCTATGTGCTCTTAAGCGCATACCTATAGTAATGTGGTGTGGCCTATGTTGTGCCCTCCTCAATATTCAATCATATAGAGATCCATGTATAACTATGAAATAATCAAAATTACCCAAGCAAATCATGTAAGTTTTTCAAACATCTACTGCACCACACTGATCAAATCCAAGGGAAAGAACCACCCACTCTTGTCAAGTAGCAAAAAACACTAACAAGAGCTATCAAAACTCACACCTCTAGGGGAAATGTCCCCTATCCTATTCCACCCTCTAGGGGAAATCCAAGTTCTCTATCACATCCATGTCTATGCACTCATCGATAATCTCCTAGTCCACTACCCCAAATAGGTCATCTAGCATGGCTTGTGAGCCCACCCCCATCCAAGTAATTCTAGGTCCTCAGATAGGCACTTACAAAATATGGTGTATATCCTCTAGTTTCACCATAGCCTCCCTAGTTAGAAGATTAAAAGTAGAGGTCTCATAAATCCACCTCTTTGTTAGTGTTGATAAATATGCTCTATATGTACAAATCACTGGAAATCATGTCAAGTGATATAAGTCCACTGCTACTACGATGCCCATGAGCTCATCTGTCATCAGCCCCTATCGATGTAATACTCATAAGGGTTGATCCTCTAATGTGATGACTACAAATCTCTCCTACAAATCACACATAGGTCATCATGCCAATAATCTTTTTATCATTCACAAAATTCTTCTAATTTTGAGACCTAGACTCATCCTGTATGTGTCTATATCTCTCTTCTTCTAATTTTGGGCTTGGATTACTTTCCTATGGGAAATATTATACTTTATTCTAAATTTATCAACATTTTTTTGGTTATCCCACCATTTAGTAAGATGTTCTAGCTACATTATAGGGTAATCCCACTAATTATCATGACCTTGCCATTCAACAGGTTACTCCTACTAATTAGCAAGGTGATCCCATTGTTCTTGGAAAAAATACAATTTAATGAGGTGAAAAACATTTAAAAATTCAAACCTACCAATGTCTTAGATAAATTTCCATTTTGACCTATGATCTTACTAAAAGGTTGTGAGATCACTGATCTCATGGCATTCTCATTATTGTCATGAGTGAACTCATCATTTTACAAATTGGGGAAATGGTAGGATCACCCAACTTCCACCTATCTACACATAATAAATGTAATAAATGACAAACTCAAATACTAAAAAAGATACTTACTGATGATCCACTCCTAAGCAGTCACTGTACTCTCTTGTATGCTCTCTAATATGACGGTGGTGTAGGATATTGGCCATCCTTCATAGATCCATCACACAAAAAATTTACAACTCAAAAATTACTATAGATAAGGGTTAAAATGACTTTATTTTACCCTTAAGGGTAAAAATATAGTAATTTTTTCAGATTTTTCACCCCTAGGCCTATAGTTTCATCATTTTATCTTTCTTGGGCTTCTATTTTAGCTCCTCTAATCAATTTTTCCTCCCAGTTTCTTATAATTGCTCTATTTTTTAGCCTTTTTTACTAAAATTAATGAGATTACAATTTATTTTAATCGAGGGCCCACCTATTAAATATTTTCAAATTTTTCATCTTCCTCTCAAGGGGGAATCATGGGTCACCCAAATGATGTTTGGGGCATTTCATAAACCTATTTCTCCATAATTCATGTAAACTTTAAAAATAGAAAGTGGGAATGAAATTTATTTCTTCTAATTATAGTGACTTTTTCATTATTTAAAATGATGTTACTTCAAGTAAATGTCTTGTCATCCCTGCTCAAATAGGATCAAAATGTAGACATCCAATTTTTATCATTATTATGCTACAATTTTCAATATAAGAAACATTTTATGATAACACATAATCTGGACTAAAATCACTAAAATGCATTAAATCATTCAAACTTATCACGTACAAGTGTTGATTTAGGCTAATGTATCCTTGAATGGGGGAATGCATTTTATGTGATTATCATCTTTTCTAAAATCACTTTGATTCAATTTATGACCATGCAAAATGACACTCTATACCACTAAATCATTCTAATTTAGTAGCACATGTTACATGCATATGTTATTTCATGTCCATAATTCCCTAATTAGGGTATTATTCCATATGCAACTGACACCTTCTTCTGATTATACTCCCATAAAATTATGACTTAGTAAAATGACATTTCTGACCAAGTTGATTAAGCGTGCAATAGATTTCCAAATAATTACAAAAAATTAATCAAAGACACTTAGGTAAATTAAACCAAATCAAGAGCCTAAGTGAAAATTCCATGAAATTTATTGAAAATATATTTATTGGAAATTAATTTCTCAAATATACATCATCACATGGTAACATCAATGGGGTGACATCCATAGACCATTAATGGAATATATATCAAGATTAAGCTTTCCCATACCTCATAAATTCCCCATTATATCAAATATTAATGGGAATTTTTATGGCTTGTCCCTCTAAAATTCAATTAGTTCATGGCCACACATATTTATCTCAAGATGGATGGTCATGGTTGATCCTAAATATTTTTATAAAGCTATAAATAAGTGAGCCAAGACCATAATTTTTAAGCTTTAGATATATAAACTTACTTTGATTTATAATTAATCTTTATTTTTTAGCTATAGATGTTTTTTTGACTAACACATGGACTAATGCATCTCATAATCTTACTCTACAGTAACATGTTCTTGATTGTAGGTCAGTCACCGGCAAATTACTTAAGTTAAACTCAAATAAATGTAAGGTGTGTTATACACACCCATGTACATATTTACTTTCCTTTAAACTATTAATTTCATTACTAGATCAAAGGGGGGAAATGTAGATGATATTTGTGGATTATATTGAACATCAGTCTTGTACACTTGGAAAACTCAGACCTTGGTTGTTCCTCTTAATTCTAGACCTTTCCCACTTTTGAAAGTCTTATATCTACTATATCTTGTGCCCCTTGGCCTATCTCTTGGTTTGATAAGTCTTATGTTGATGACCCAGACCTTTTATCTTTCCCAAAATTCTTAAAACCTTCTTATCAGAATCAACCTTTATTATTTTTTAGTTTGTACCTACTTTCATGTTTTGTAAACACTAGTATCTAGGATAGACACCTACGTTGACATAGGTGTCCTATTCTAACACAATTTTCTAGTGCCCTAAATTCATATGATTTATAAATGAAACTAATCCTAATGGTCAACCTAACTAATTTAATGTGAGTTATTTCTCTAAAGGGATTGATGTGTGTGTGCACAGAATTGGGGGATAATTTTGTGGATATACCCAACAATGTTTACATGTTATAACATAAAATATATGCATTATTTAATTTATAATAATGTTTATGTGTTATAGTAACATGTACTCATTCTTATAACACATACACATTACCTAAACTAAAAACAAAAAAAAACCCTTACCAAATTATCATTTACTATCTTCCTTGGCATTCATGTTTTGCTTCTTGGTGCTCATGTTTTACTTCTTGGCTCTTCTTTTTGCCATCCATATTGAATTTTTCCATCTTTATCACATGTAAATTATTGATCTCACTCCTATATTCATGAGATCAATAATGCTACCACAAAGAAGAGGTAAGTTTTGTAGATTAAATTAATTATTTTGATTTTTTTGTGAAATTTTTGCATAGTTTGATTTGTGATTTTTCTCTAGTAGGTCATCATGCTCCACCTAAACCTTTGCCTAACCCTCTACATAACCCTTTTCCCAACCCTTATAACCCTCCAATTAACCCTCCTAACCCTTTGTATAACCCTCCTATAATTCCACTAGATCCCTCAGGCAGTCAGGAGGACATAGTTGCTCACATAATAGAGAACAAAATCGAAATTGAGTAGATAATTAAGAGCATGAGGGAGTCCACTTCCATGAACACCCACTACACTTATTTTAATAATACCTTAGAATTAGTATTAGGTCAAGTTGAACTGATAATGAGTCAAATTGGTAGATGGAGGTCATACAGGGATAGTTATAGGGCTTACTATGCTAATAAATTGTTAGCATATGAGGTGAAGAATAAAGAAATAACAAAAAATCAAATTTGTGCTTTATTTATCAACTCAGCCACCAATGCTCCATTTCCCATAACAACCAAATGTTTCCCAATCCACTGATGCCAAAATAATTTGATTAAAGCTAATTTTTGGGAGTGATGGTGGATGGTGTTTGACTAACCACCTTGTAATAACCATGATATCCTTTTTTACTTTTTGAGTAAACTCTATTGTAAGTTTGTCCTCAATAAAATTCCAAACTACTTTGACTATGGTAAGTTTCAAGGCTGAGGGAAAGGCTCTATATAAGATCAATCAAGTCACATCATGCACCTAATCAGCCTACAAGGATCCCTACCCAAAATCCACTTCATCTATAGATTCCCTTTATGGTGAAGGAGGTTATGGAGATAGACACTTTGCATTCACTTAGTGCACTTACTAATACACTCGTTCATCATATGAGTAGACTTTCAAAGATAAATACTCTAGATAGTTTTCATACCCAACCCTACCCATACAAATGTTGTGGTACTATATGCATTGGACCTTTAGATGATGATGGTGGTGCTTTAGGGGGATTGGTGGATATGGTCTTGACTAATGAGTTATTGGTACACACATTTGGTTTGGATACATTGGGAATCTCTACACACATGCATGTATCTTTTATATAAATTTCATGTTAAATTTGTAAGTTATATTTACAAAATAAAAAGGTAAAAAATAATTTACATGTTTAAATTAAATAATATATATATGTATTGTTTTGTGTTCTAGGAGGAGATGTTACCTTCAAAATCACAACTAGGTATTAGGCCAACCCCTACTACATATATCCATGTTAGTATGACACTATATACATTTATAGAGGTAAACTTTCAAGTGAATATTATATACTCTAAATGTACATTCATACACCTTAATTACATCATTGGTAGATTTTGTGTAAGAAAATATAAAATACCTAATATAATTTTATTAGACTTTTTATTGTTTGATGTATTAACATGGATTGGCGTAGTGTTAGAAACTCATCCTACATCTCAAATTTTTTGATTTTATTTTGACTTTCAAACTATTTTTTTGATAACCAAAATAATGAGTTGAACATTTTCTTGATATCCCATTATATGTAATTCCCATAGCGGGTCAATCCCAATCAATATGATTGGATGCATATATATATATATATATATATATAATTCATTTGATAAAATATATTTATATCAATTTCCCAATCAAGGATAACATGTCTTCATCAATATGCACACCACTCCTTTATTTTAAATACTAACCTCATAGCCATCTACTTGATTCCTTATTATCTTAATCACATATAGCGGTTCAATCTCTATGATCAATATCCAAAATGGTCATATACAGCAATTCAATTCCCATCAATTCTAATTTAGTGTAACAATTTCATCTCTATCTATGGAGTTATAAATTTAGATGGCATATCCTCTTGATCCCATTGTACCTAGTCAATTTTAATTTATAACTAGACTCTATTAGTAGAGCTATATAGAGTAAACCATTAGATCCCATTGGTTTGTTGGGAGAGCATCGACTATAAACTATAGATTGTATGTATATGGCATAAACCTTACAACCATATAAAAATAGGGGACCTAAACCCCATATAGATAGATGGGGTTGAGTAGTTTGTCACCACCACCTACTTATGGGGGCCAAATACCTACTATATCTAGTTAGGGAGCGGACCTATCTATATCCATGCACTTTCATCACTCGAGTGACATGGTGACTGTATAAGACTATAACACCTTTCATCAAGAAAGTCCCATAAAATGAATAGAGTGTCAAAAAGACTATATTACCCTTTGTTGACCTCTACCTACTTGCATTATATATATATACCTTTCCTTATAAAAATTAAGGGTAATCTAAGGATAGATAGTCAACCTAATGTCACCTATAGGGAAACCAAAATCATGCACTTGAAAAGAAGATTGTCCACTCACTCTTATCTCTACAATATTTAATTATATTTTTTATAAAGAATCTAAGGTATTTGGGATATCTCCATCTACAAGTATGGAATATGAGGGAGAGTCTTCTTCAAATAAGGCAAAGAGAGGGAGACTATTTGATGATTAGGATGTTATAGATGATGTACTTTTTTGTATGCCTATATGGAAATGTATAAATTTTTGGCATTTTACATGCATATATAATGTATACACCTAACATTAGATGCTATGCTATTAGACATGATGTAATTTTTTGTATGCCTATATGTAAATGCATGTATTATTGACATTATATGCCTATATATGGCATTCATACATGATATTTTTATTTTATACATGAATATTTAATAAAACTAATGAATTAAATATTGTTTAAACCACTTATGTTCAAATTATTATGAATGATTTATTTTGACTTGTATTCTTAAGGATTACAAATGTTATGAGATTGAGAATAACTTGTTAGGATAATTTTACAAATCAGACCCTTATAAGAAATAAAGAATATTAGTGATTGCATTTCAATTATGTTTGTATGTTGATACATAGGTATGTAAGAGAAGTATACAAAAACATTATTAGATTTTTCTAAACCAAACTAATCAAATTCACTTGATATGGTTTTATTTGAATCTTCTTTCATAAGCTAGCTCCTATTTTGAATCTTTGGGATTAATTTAGATTCTTACACCTAGTACTTATTCTATGTACTCTTAGTAGAATCTCCTTAAAGGAATTCACCTCTATCCATGCATTCACAACACATCATTTATCTCATTCCATTCATCTCATTCATGAACTTCTTCTCAATCTCTTTCTTGTTTCTTACTAGGCACCTTTTTTAGGTCTCAAGGACCAAATCTTGGTCTATGTTTCAAGAGCTCAACCAGTTGTCACATATGGTCTTATATAATCATAACATACCTGGTATAACCCCCTTCAAGTACTCAAATAATATTTGACTCTCATTCCACACCTTATAAACACAATTCTCTCTCAAGGCTTGTATCCTTTTCTACTATATGGAAAAGTTATGATTTTTCAAGACATTGTAAGGGAATTTATAGTTACACTCTATCATTTTCATTTTATATATCAAATTTCATAGGCTGAACCCACCTCTAACTATCACTTCCTTCATTATCCTACCCTCACTTAGGCTTAATTATCCCTATTCTAAACCCTCTGTCCTAAAATCCATACACAGCCATACAATCTCAAGTTAAAATCTTTTGATTTACCTTGTACATGTATAGGGGAGCAAGATTACAAAGTTTAATTAAATTCCCATGGTTAAATCTCTTAAAGTTCCCAAACCCTAATCTAGGGTTTCATATGCCCTGTACATACTCTCTAAAGGACCAATTTGACCTTCCCAGTGATATTATTTTCTTAAAAACATCCTCATGACATCTAAAACATCTCATAACACTTTTCTAATGATCAAAAAACCAACTTTGCTTTTATGCCTTTGAGCCTACCTATGGGGATTGCATGAATTTTGTAGTGTGAAAACCTTTAAAATGTGTTTAATATTTTAAAAAAATCTTACCATAATTTTTAAATACTTTCCTAATCTTGGAACCCTCAAACACACCTTAAAACTCCAAAATGTATGCTTGCATGAATAGTAACCATTATGAGACATGGAGGGGACTATGACAAAATATAGAGAAATTAAATTTATCATATGACCTTCCCAAGATGGTTTATTGGTATATTATGTCATTAATACCAATATTACTAAGTTTCAAGACATTTGTATATGTGCTTTGTTCTTTATACCCTTTTTACCACAATTTACCTTGAGCTGCTTGCATGTTTCCTTCATGCCAAAACTTGTATTTATTCAACATTTTGCATGAAACACATAAATTTTATCACTTATATAGGATAATATAGGTTTAAAACATCATATTATATGGTTTTAATACCTCTCCAAGGCTTAAACTACTTCCTATCATCCATAACTGACAAAACTTTTACAAATCTCCAATGGTTGCCTTCTTAACTACAAGAGGACTATGTCAGAAAAATGGGAAATTTTACTCATTATATGACCTTTATTATGGCATTTAATGTATTTTTATTTCATGTATACCATTATTACCAAATCTCATGCTTTGACTGAACCTATAGATGCCCCAAACTGACCAATTTCTCCAAGGCAAGCTCCAATGTTGATCATTATTTGACATAGGGTTGATTATAATAAAATAATGAATATTTAACACTATAAAAAAATAAAAAATATATTTAATGTTTATATTAGGTCATAATGAGCCTCTCCACCAAATTGTGTGATTAGATCTAGCATATTTTGGCTTATAGGCCCATTTTGACAAAAGTTAGTGGCACATGTCTACTTGGTCAAATTTCACAAATGAGTCATCATCCTACTTTTCCTTGGTTTCTGTTTTATCATGATAATTTTTCCTTTAAAATCTCATGTAACCTCTCCTTTCATTATTTCACCCTTCATTTTCTATCTCACAATCTTCCATGTCACCTTGTACCTTCTTAAAAAACCTCATATGACTACATGTCAATAATACCTGGAGATTTATGCTATGAGAAAAGGTATTATTTGGTCTAATTCACACCCGTTTATCCCCATTAATACTATTAATTCACTTTCAACCACTCTTCAACCTTCCTCTAACATGTTCTGACCACTTGGTAAGGCATTTAGGCCTCACACAGTCAACTTCCATATAAAGGCTTATACTACATCTTCATGTTCAATCCCTATGATAGCTCTAGGTACATGTTTTCAAAATATTGATTTGGCTAATAAAATTCACTATTTACAATAGTTACTTCATTACTATGTTTCCCTATCTATAGGTGCATGCTTTGAGGGTATGACTGCAAGTTTTCTTTGGAAACCTCTCCTAGCACGCTTGACCTTGTAGAAGACCAACTATCCTATCCATGCACACTAACCTAAAGTATAGACTTTAGGTCAAATATTTTTATTGTGAATAAATAATTCTATGTTTATAAACATTTCTCAAATGATCCAAGACCCCACTGATCCTTAATGCTCATGTGACCTCAATGAAACACCATCATTCCCATTTCAAGTTATCAAACTCACTCCAACATCCCATTTCACATACAAGGCTCATATTGGATTCTTAATGGCATCCAAATATCAAATCAGTTCTAAAAACACATCTAAAGGTGTGGATAATATCTAATACTAGGTTTTTGGCCTTCCATCTGGCCTGATCAACAAACCCACCACCCATTCTGGGCTCAAGAATTCCCTTCTCAATACAAGAAAGATGCTAATTTTTAGCCTAACTTTAGGCATGCATAAAACAAAAAATGTAAGTCGTATGGAGGAAATATAAAATCCCTCATGTGCATGGGAAATTCCTCTAATTTCACCCTAAATATATTATGAATCACCTATAAGAGTAATCTATGGTAGAAGTTGTAGTAATAGGTCCTAAAATGTAACCTTTTGCCAATGAAGAGACAACTTGTTGACCTCCAACTAGAAATTTTACTTTTGGGACTAGAAAGTTAAAATCCACCACTTTGATCAAATATATTCAGTAACATTACATTTTCTCCAACAATTATGACATCCAATTCCACCTGTAAGTACATTTTCACTATTTTTCTAGAGCACAGAAACACTGAAAACAAATATTGTTAAAGTTGAAACTATGGTCCTATAACTCAATTTTCAATGCGTGTTGGCTAAAACATGGCATTGAACATATGCCCAAAGGGGTGGATAACATCCAAAAATAGTTTCTTGGCTTCCCATCTGGCCCAATCAACAAACTCACCACCCATTTTGGGCTCAAGAACACCCTTCCCAATACAAGAAATATGTTTATTTTTAGCCTAACTTTAGGCATACATAAAACCAAAAATTCAAGTCATATGGAAGAACCATAACATCCTTTATGTTTTTGTAATATCCCTCTAATTACACCCCAAATCTATTCTTAATCACCTCTAATAGCAATCCATGGCAGAAGTTACAATAATGGGTTTTAAAATGCAACTTTTTGGTAGTGAAGAGACAACTTGTTGACCTTCAACTAGAAATTTTGTCTCTGGTACTAAAAAGTGAAAATACACCACTTTAAGCACATCTATATAGGAAAATTACATGTTCTCTAATGACTGTGACTTCTAATTCCACCCACAAGTGCATTTTCACTATTGTTTTAGAGCACAACAACACTAACTACAAATGTTGTCAAAGTTGAAGCTACAGTCTGAGAACTCAACATTTTTATGCTTGTTGTCTAATAAATGACACTAAAAAAATGTTTAGAGGGGTGCATAATGTCTAGTACTAGGTTCTTGGCCTCCCATCTAGCCCGGTTGATAAATCCACCACCCATTTTAGGCTCAAGAATGCCCTTCCCAATACAAGAAAGATGCATGCATAAAAACAAAACTATAAGTCATATGGAAGAACCATGATATCCATTTTGTGCATGGTAAATCCCTATAATTTCACCTTTAATATATTTTTAATCACCTCTAATATAAATCCATGGTAGAATTTGTAGTAATGGGTCCCAAAATGCAACTTTTTGGCAGTGAAGAGATAACTTGTTGACCTCCAACTAGTAATTTTGCCTCCAAAATTGATAGGTGAAAATTCACCACTTCACACACACACACACACACACACACACACACACACACACACACACACACACACACACACACACACACACACACACACACACACACACACACACACACACACACACACACACACACACAGATGTGTGTGTGTGTGTGTGTGTGTGTGTGTGTGTGTGTGTGTGTGTGTGTGTGTGTGTGTGTGTGTTTGTGTGTGTGTGTGTGTGTGTGTTAATTACACATGATAAAATTATCATGACATCCAATTCCACCTATAAGTGCATTTTTACTATTGTTCTAGAGCATGAAAACACTGACAACAAATATTGTCAAAGTTGAAGCTACAGTCTGAGAACTCAATTTTTGATGCTTGTTGGCTAAAAAATGGCACTGCAAACATTTTCAAAATTGTGGATAAGCTCCAAGACCAATTTCTTGGCCTCCCATCTAGCTCAGTCAACAAACACACCACCCATTCTAGGCTCAAGAATGTCCTTCCCAATACAAGAAAGATGTTGATTTTTAACCTAACTTTAGGCATGCATAAAACCAAAATTGTAAGTCAAATTGAGGAACCATAAGATCCTAATTTTTCATGTAAAATCCCTCTAATTTCACCTTGAAAATAATTTGAATCACCTCTAAAATCAATTCGTGGTAGAAGTTGCAGTAATGGGTCCTCAAATGCAACTTTTTGGCAGTGAAGAGACAACTTGTTGACCTCCAACTAGCAATTTTTCCACTTTTATCATGTCTTAATACATAAATTATATGTTTTCCAATGATCATGACATCTAATTCCACCTACAAGTGCATTTTCACTACTATTTTGAAGCGCATAAACACTAACAACAAATGTTAAAGTTGAAGCTATGATCCAAGAACTTAATTTTTAGTGCTTGTTAGCTAAAAAGTGGCACTACCAAAATGTTCATAAGGGTGGATAACATCTAGGAATAGGTTATTGATCTCCCATCTAGACTGATCGATAAATTCGCCACCCATTTTGGGCTCAAGAATGCCCTTTCCAATACAAGAAAGATGTTGATTTTTAGCCTAACTTCAGGCATGCATAAAACCAAAAATGTAAGTCATATGGAGGAACCATAAGATCCCTCTTGTGCATGGTAAATCCCTCTAATTTCACCCCAAATCTAGTTTGAGTCACCTCTAAGGTAAATTCATGGCATAAATTACAATAATGGGTCCTAAAATGCAACTTTTTGGCAATGAAGTGACAACTTGTTCACCTCTAACTAGAAATTTTACCTCCAAAACTGGTAGGTGAAAATACAACACTTCAAACATGTCTATATAGGCAAAATTAGATGTGATTCAATGATCATGACATCTAATTTCACTCACAAGTGCATTTTCACTATTGTTCTAGAGCATGGAAACACTGACAACATGTGTTTGGAAGGCTATAAGTAGAAATAAACTTGTCATGAGTAATTTTTTAGAAGAATGAAAATGCCAAGTACTTTTGTAATCTTCTTTTAGCTTTAAGAATATGAAATTATTTACTAATGGTGACAACCATGTGAAGGTGGAAGTTAATTTTACACCACTAACCTACAAAAAAATGTTAGTAGTAAGTATTTAAAGATGAAATTTATTCATGTACTACTTACAAAATCAAAAACATTTGGTAAAATTGATTACATCTACATTTTACAAGTCAACATACCTACACATTTCAATCTAATGAACCACTTGGATCTACTCTAATATTCATAGTATCGAGAATAGATTCATGGTCTGGCTTATGAACTTTCCATAGATTCTTGTTTCTTGGCCTCCCATGATATTTTTGCAATTAAATATTTGTTTCAAGAACCAAATTTAAATAGTGTTGTTTCTACGCTAGATTTGCTTTTCACATTCAAGAAAGAGAAAATGAGAAACTAAGAAGGATGAGGGTTTGTACGTACCCAGGTTGTAGACGTGTGCACCAGAATTCAGACGTTGTGAGAACTCTTTGGTTGTGGAGGATGACACCTGAAAGAGAAAAAACTAAGACACAAAAAATATTAGTTGACAAAAGGGTGGACTGCCAAGCAAAGACTTGGTCCTATAAGTGCAAAGGCTTCTTGGAGGATGCCAGTCCACTGTTAAAAATAGAATGTTGATTAGAAATAGAAAGTGATAAATGATAAAAGACAGAAAGAAAGAACTGAAAGTAAAAGCATACCTATTTAGCAGTAATCTACTTTTGCACAGTCACCGACATCGGTGATATTTCTGGCGTCAGTCAAGGAAGGTCGCCGATGTCAGTTAGTCCACCGATGTCGATAGGGGAAATGGATGAGGTCGGTTGGGGCAATAGTCAAGGATGAGTTACAGGTCTGGTCTTGGTCCGCAGAATGGACTGAGGCTTCGTCTAAGGGTCTGAGGGTCTGTGTGGGATTCAAAGGGACTATTTGAGGTCTGAGGAGTAGTCTGAGGGTTTGTGAAGAATTGGTTGGGTAGAGGGGGCTGTCAGGAAAGTGACTGGGTGGAACCAAAAGTACAAAGGGGGATGAATGAGAGGTAGGGGTCTGAGAAGGCCTTTTAGCCTCTCAAGGGAAGGACAGGGAAGGTCTAGGTAGTAGTTAGCTAAATAGATAAATGCAGATAAGAAATGAAATGGAAAACAATATTGTGCTTACCTCTTCCCTATTGTTTTAAGAATGGGGAAACCTATTGTCAGAGCTATTGAAGGGCCTGCAAATGGAGCTGTTGCTTGGAGTTGTTCCTATAAGGTACCTATAGTTGTCAGTGATGCTGCACGAGGGGAAGGAGAAGAAAATATGAATGCAAAAGCGTCAAGAGAGTTTTGTTTGTGGGGGGGGGAAAATGGTTGCAGAGAATGGTCTTGAAGGCTGCCGATGCTGGCAAAATCACTGATGTTGGCCACATAATGACCGACGTCAGCGGTAGAAGAATGGAGATAGAGGCTAAAATTAGCCTCTGTCCATTCTTGCAGGTTGCCGGGTCAAGGGGCCATGGGAAAATAGTCGAGGGAGGCATAAATGGATGTGGGAGGAAGGATAAAGGGGAGATTTGGGCAATAAAGGCTACGAGAGAGGTGGGGGGATCCAAGGAGGGGATCCAAGGTGGCATGGGTGAGGTGGAAAAGGGCCAAATATTTAATTATTTTAATTTGATAAATGGAGGGGGCTAGGACAAGGGTTAGGACATGGGCCAAGGGGGGCCAAGAGTGAAAGATGACCTAGGGGGTAGACATGATTTTAGTGTCTACATTTGCCCCTTTTTATCTTGTTGGTTGTTCTTGACGAACTGCAAGACAAAAATAGGAGTTGGTTGCCCCATGTATGGGATGAGGTGTTCCCCCCTCAAAGCGAGAGTCGAGGGAAGGGAACCTGAGATCGAGTGTCAATTTGACAGAGAGATGGATAGAGAGAGGGTGAGTGTGAACGTTTCAATAGTCGTGATTGCGTGTATACCACTTCACGAGATGGTCAGGTCAAATTGTCACAGGTCAAGGATCAAGGAGTGCTAAAATTGAAATAATCAAGCCCCAGCATTTGGTCGTAGCTGATCGGGTTATTCAATCTAAGCTAAAGCTCCAATGGTTGTCGTGTTTCAGGTATCTTAGGCTCAGGAAGTGCTCCTAGAAACACGAAAAATTCACAAGTAGTGGGGATCAACCGGCTTACGATCCTATACTTGTAAAGGTCATAAATATGGGTTGCACATAATTTTGCTAACCAGTCATGAGGTAGCATACATGCAAAAACAACCAAGGCAACATTTGTCTTGGAAGTGGTCGCGGTCACAAGAGATGGTCATGATCTCCATGATCTGATGGTCGATGGACAAAGGTAAAAGTGATCTCAAGGGTGCCCCAGGAGGCTAAGATGACTTCTATTGGAGAGCTGACTGATTGGGGGCATGATTTTAGGCAATGAGGATGTTTGAAGCATGTCGACGTTGATAAAATAACTACCGTCAGTGGACCAAAAGGACTAGTGTTGACATAAATCGGCTGACATCAGTAGATTAGGGCACAAAAATGCCGTCATCGATGGCCTGCCAAATCCAACAAAACCAAATTGGCGGCCCACCAAAAGTCATTTGTGATTTTGTTAACTGAGAGAAAAGAGCTCTAGAGCCAAGTGAGTGAAAGTGACACAGAGTTTGATTGAGTGAGCACGCTGAGGTGGCAGATAGGCATTGGCAGAGAGAGGGAGTGAGTTGGAGAGTGATTGGAGGCTGTAGAGACATTTGTGGGCCAGCAAGAGCGTGCAGAGTCATTGGCACAGAAGAGATGGTAAAGGGGAGTAGAGGACCCACAGGATGTCCACCACCTGTGGCACCCATCGTGCCACCATGCTGGTGGCACTGGGATGAGGTAGGAGGGTCTCTGAGCCCTATTTGGTTGATTTTTGTTTTGATTTGATTTTTGAATTTTTGGTTGCTTTAGGCAGAAATTAAGGG
This sequence comes from Torreya grandis, assembly GCA_037957365.1. Taxonomy (NCBI): domain Eukaryota; kingdom Viridiplantae; phylum Streptophyta; class Pinopsida; order Cupressales; family Taxaceae; genus Torreya; species Torreya grandis. The sequence goes on from JARHVA010005992.1 coordinate 415,507, forward strand.
GGATGGGTAGCTAAGAAGTTGGGTAGGGGGTCTAGGATAGATTAGGGATGATTTAGGAGTGATTTGGGGGGTTTAGGGAGTCCACAAGGGGAAGCCCTAAATTTAGGGCTCGCCCCATTCGACCCTAGGGCCGAACCAATCACCGATGTCAGTGGGTTCACCGACATCAACCGACCAGTGACCGGTATCAGTCAGTCACTTGCTGACGTCGGTCACTAAGTGACCGACGTCAGTTATGTGAGTGCCATCATCGACACGCTAACTGATGTCGGTGGCTACCTGGTCAGAAAGGGTGGTGAAAAATGGTCAAGTCAAAAGGTCAAAGCTATGCCAAGGGCTTCTCAAGTGTCAGGTTAGGCATAGATGGTCAGAATGGTTGGTCAAATAAGAAGAGTAGGAACAATTTTAACATGAGATTGACTATTGATGGATGTAGGTGAGGCAGACTCTTATGCTGTGAGATTGCCTCCCAACCTTGATGATGCAGATGCACAGAGGCGTGATGGTCAAGGAGTGGGCACAGATGAGTGCAGTGGGGCTAGGCAGGTTGAGACACTACTGTAGAGTGGCAAGGGATGTGAGCCTCATGGTAGCATTGATTGAGCAGTGGGACCATGCCACCAATACCTTCCACTTGCCCACAGGTGAGATGATGGTCACGGTTGAGGATGTGTACCAGATTTTACAACTACTAGTACACAGAGTTGACATCTATGCATGCTCGAGAGAGGCACATGATATACACATGGCTATGTTATTTGGGGAGCACGTCGTGGAGATGAGCTACCATTCAGCCAGTTTTGCTTATGAGCCTTTGTATGTGATAAATGAGGGTGCACATCAACTGGCAGTCTTGATGATGATCGGCATCACAGTCTATGCATTACCAGATGTGGAGGGAGGCAAGTTCCCAATTGCCATGACTGGGGTTTTGATGGACATGTTGGAGCAGCAGACAGTGTTTACCTGGGCACCTGTCTTTTTGGCCCAGGTATACAGAGAGCTATGGGGAATCAGTCGATAGTAGTGGTATAGTCTGTGTGTAGGCCACCTTCTGCACTGCTGGGCATACGAGCATATCATGGTTACATGACCTCTTGGCCTCCCAGTGGTGATTCAGGTTGGCTTCAGGGTCAGATTCAAGCGATGGCGTGAGGTGATGGCATAGACGTGGGTGGATGGAGTGGTCAGAGATATTGACCACTACATAGGGGTACTGGAGGCCCTGATTCCAGCAAATATCATCTGGAGACCATACTTGGTATATCCATCATTCAGAGACCAGGGTGAGCAGATGGTCGGGACTCAGAGCATGCGATGGGTCAGAGGCAGGCAAGCCAGTGAGCTTGAGAGGATCCCAGCAGAGAGAGTGTGGTGCTAGTACGGGCTGTTATAAGATGTACCTCCTACGTTCCCACAGTACAGGCGAGATGATATAGAGGTGTCACTCCCACTACTAGAGGAGACAGAGGGGTCATATTTTGAGGAGTTGTCGGCAGGACCTAGGCTAGCCAACCTAGGGTGTACAGAGGCCTACAAAGCATGGTGGGTAGGGTAGTACACAGGTGTATAGGTGGGTCCCCAATCAAATCTGTAGGCTATCACCAGGGAGCAGGATATAGCTCACGAGGAGAGGGACATAATGCAATAGGAGAGGGACATGGCACAGGCTTAGGTGACCATTTTTTAGGGACAGGTCACAGTTTTGTAGGGGCAGCTGGCGGGGGTGACAAGATAGGTGACAAAGATGATAGGTCGGGTGGTAGCACTGATAGGGTAGGTCACTCTATTACAAGGACAGTTGGCCATAGCCCAAGCACAGGCAGTGGCAGGACAGGTTTTTAGAGGGTAGGGCCCACTGCAGTAGCCGTCTCAGTAGCTGGCATTTTCACAGGGGCCAAGACAGTCGGCATCAGTGTAACCAACATTTTCACAGCCATAGGGGGTAGTACAGGGGACAGCAGTAGGTCAGATGGGTCCACCATAGACTATATATATATTTAGATACAATAATGTGGTGGACGAGATCGCATATTATGAGGGATCCATTAGGGGGTTTCCTCAGATACAGTGATACTCAGATATGAGGGCAGAGCTGATCTGATAGTGGTTTATGTCATGGGTGACTGTTGCAAATTCATGCAGATGACGTAGGTCAGAGGGGGGAGAGGATACAGCATTTTCTTGGCCACCACCACCACCACCACAGCCATAACCGTGAGGCCAGATTGTGATGTGATGTATATACCGGCCTGCATGCTGATGATGCGAGATGTATGTGATTTTTTTAAGAGAGAGAGATGCACAGATTGTGTGATTGTATAAAACTTTGAGATATATATGATGAGATTATTTTGGATTATTGACATGAATTATGAGAAATTGTATGGATGTGTGTAATGTTTATGGCACTTTGATTTGATGCATGTTTTGATATGATGTGTATAATGATGATGCTATGATGCTATGTTTGTGATTATGATGACTAATGTGATGATGAATGTGATGTTTAATGAAATGGTTATATGATGATGATTAATGATATTGATGTTGATATTTGATGTGAATAGTTATGATTTTTAGATTAAATGGTGATGTTTAATGACTATGGATGGACATGATGAAAATTATTATGCTAATGATTATGAAAATATGTGACTAACTATGATATGATTGACAGGTCACGAAAGAATGGGATGGAAGAAAGTGATGAAGAGGATGGCCAAGCTAACCCCAAGAGACCCCATGTCAACTGAGTGTTGCCTACATATCCTTTGTCCTAAGGGCCTCAGGCCAATGTAGTTCTCCCAAAGAGGGAGGAAGTGGGTCGAAGTGGTTGATTGGTCTTGGTCGAGGTCAAGGTCATGGTCAAAGAAGAGAAGGTTTGTCCATCAGAGAGACGAATAAATGAGGGTGGTCGAGCTAACCCTAGAAGACAGTCGTGTCATCTGAGTGCTGCCTACATAGCCCTGGTCTTAGGGCCTCAGACCAATGTAGTTTAAACTAGTTGAGAAGATTGGTCGATGATTGGTTTGGTCATGTGTCGAAATGATGAGGAGAAAAAGATGTTACAGCCTTTTCCAAATGGTGTATTCTGTAACATTGGTTGAGGGGTCTTTCATCCCTAGCAATTTTCCATATTTGTGATGGATGTATGCTAAAAATGAATTGAGGCCTATTTATGCTTCAGCAAGTATTGGTTTATGCTTTAACATAAATTGTGTAGTCCATAGTCTCCATGTGTATTGGTGTCCATAGAAACTAGTGTGAATAGGCTATGTGAGTGGTCTGAAAAGAGTCGAGTTGATTTGATTTGACAAATGATGAAGTTTGAATGTGACCAAAGTGTAAGTAGAAAGCGAAAGGCATAATCACCCTTTCATTGACAAGGACCAGAATGACACAATAGATAGGGGTTGTTAGAACAAAGAGCCCCATTCATGCATTGCGCCGTTGACCATGGTTGTGTTAGAATGGTAATCAAATTAAAGTGAGCTCAAAGTCCCTTGAGCAGGTGTTATGATAGGAGGAGGATAGGGTAACCCATTTTATGAGTAGGGATAACCTTGCCCCTTTTTATAGGAGACCCTAAGACAACTACAAGCCAAGTCCATGACCTATTTTTTTTTTGGTGCAGACTGATTAATGAGGGAAGTCTACATAGAGATGTCATTTGCTTTGCGGTCATTTTTGAATCTGATCAATGCGAGAAGCTTCTAAGAAATATTTCTATTTGTAGCAAGATTCAGTCATAGCCATCCTTCGAGGGAGTGGTCTATATTTTTGCTTTATATAAGTTTGAATAGCTGTCCTTCGAGGGAGTAGTCTATTAGCTACAGCAATGATAGTACAGCTATCCTTCGAGGGAGCAGTCTGCTTTTTGATTTGATTTGGTGACCTTGGATTTGATTTGGTGACCTTGGATTTGTTTTGACATCTTGATTTTTTTTTTTTTTGACAGAATTTGGAGTCATGGACAAGACTATAGAAGTTCAAGGGCTCCCTTTTATTAGGACAGAGCATCCATGCATCATAAAAGGGTTATAGAGGATTTATTTAGGGGAATAGGGTTGAAAGGAATGAGGATTAGGAGGATGAGAATTGCTCAAGGGATGAGCTCAAGTTAAATGTCAAGTGGACAAGTACTCGACTAATAGTAGAATGGTCGCAGATGTAAGGCATTAAGAGGCTCAGGTTTTGGCCATCCATCGAGAGAAGATAGACGATAAGTCCCTGACCCATACTTGTGCGTGATGATGAAAGGTCTAAGTCAATTAGGGGCAAACTTGCCTCATTTACTTCACTCCATATTGGTGACATGCTGGTGATGATTAAGAAGTGAGTTGATGTGGTCATTGATTTGTCGAGATTGGTCGATGGTCGGGTCGAGATTGGTGTTTGGTCATGATTAAAAGGTTGGTTGATGATTGGTCAAGGTTTGGTTGAATGTTTGGTTGATTGTTACTTTGGTCATGCTTGGTCAATGTCTGGTCGATGTCTGGTTTGATGATTGATTGAGGTCATGGTCGATGTGTGATCGATGTTTGATCAAGGTCATGATAGGCAGTATAAAGTCAAACTCCCCCCAGCCATTTGGTGGTAGGAAGAATGTCTAACACCCAGTGCAGATGATTAATGGGTTAGATGAATGAGATGGAGAGAAGATGAGGAGAAGAAACCTAGGTACCCCACCTAGTTGATAGGTCAGGGGTTTCCAAATGAATGGCGCTTAGGCATTGAAAAAGTTAGGGGGGATGGAAACCATCAACTCTGTAGGCAAAGGGAGAGGAATGGGTGAGCCTGGAGGAGATTGGTCAATGGTTGGCTTGGGGCAAAGGTCTGTAAAGGCTTAAGTGGGGTCATGGTATCCCAGGCCATACCATTTCTTGGCATCATCATCATTGAGCGGCTCGATGGGCTGATGGGAGCCCTGCTCATAGCATCCAAAACTAAAACCCTTCCATGCACACCTATAAAGGTAAGTGTGTGCAAAGGTGGGGTTGCCAAGAAATGAGAAGTCTGATGTGAATGGTTGGGGTGAAGAGAGAGGGTTGCCATCAGTAGGAACTTGATTGAGCCCCCCATAGACAATATTGGTTCGGAGGTGAGGAGGAGCATAAGGCACGACCATCTCGATCTGATGGTCGTAGCTGGGGCTATGGTAAAGGCATCCATACTCTTGCAGAGTTTGGAACATGTCTAAGGTTAGCAAGCAATATTCCCCAAGTGAAAGTCGTTGGAAGATATCTTCCAACGGGTCTTTGGTCATCGCTTGAAGAGGAGGGGTGAGGGTGACCACCGGTTGCAAACTAGTTGAAGCTTTTGTAGATGGAGGCAGTGTCAAGGTTGATGGCTTGATAGGAATGAGGACGTCATTTGGACGGTAGATGGTGTTACAAGTTTTGAAGGGTGAAGGGTCAGTAGGAATGGTATGGACTTGCCCATCATGCTCAAATTTCACACAACGGTGTAGGGTAGAGGGGACACAAGCCATGGCACAGATCCAGGGTCAGCCTAGCAACATGTTGTATTGAAACTCTCCTTTGATGATATAGAAGAGCTTTAGGACTATGCGTGGACCAACACAGATGTGAAGGATGACTGTGCCAATGGTCGTGGTAGTGGTGTCATTGAAGGATCGCAAGATTATGTCAGTTTTGGAGACGCAATTCTTGGGAAGAGCCAACTGATCAAAGGCATGGGTGGAGATAATGTTGATGCTGACACCTCCATCGATCATAACGCATTTAATGTGTGTCTGATCAACATAGGCAGTGATGAAGAGGGTGGCGTCCTGATCTTCTGTGTTGGATGTGGGAATCTCAGAATCATTGAATGTGATGGAGGCAACAGGAGATAAAGAGTGGACAAGGGCAGCGAGTGGTTGGGGGTCCTCGGGTTGGACCTCCACTGTCTGTAAGGCTCGGATGAGGGCTTGAGGATGCTGAGGTGAGGTTTGGATGAGGTCATAAAGGGACATCTTCACAGGCGTCTGGTGAAGTTGTTTCAGCATAGAGTCATGAATCAGCCCGAAAGAGGAAGAAGAAGAAGGCTGAGATGTGCCAAGGATAGAAATTTTAGGCTTAGGCACTAGAGGTGGTTTGACGAGAGGGTAGGTCCAAGGAATGGCGGCTTTTTCTTTTGCCTTGTCCTTTTGTGACCTAGTGGTTATGTGGATAGCATTGATTTCAAAGATAGGAGGTGAAGAAGGGGTCATGGCCTACTGGTGAGATGTTGATGTGGTTGAAGAGGTTGGATGGGAAGGTGTCAAGGGTTGGTCAAGAGTGTCCTCAAGGAGAAGAGTGTCCTTCTCCATATAGCAGTGAATGATGGCCTTGAGGCATAGCCAGTCTCGGTATCGTGTCCTAGCGTACGATGGTATAAGCAAATCTTCGTGTCGTCGAACCAGGAGGGCTTGGACCCAAGAGGTTGGAAAGGCCTGATGGGTGGAAGGGTTATGCTGGAAGTCTACAAAATTTGATGCAATATCAATGAGTATGAGCCCACTAAAGGGTCCGTGCTAGTTGATGTGTGCCATGCTGGTGAATTTTGCTTAGGCAGAGTTGGAGGAGGTTTCCATACCACTTTTTGGGTTAATGGTGCAGTGGTAGGTGGAGGTGGCACTTTCTTTGTGAGAGGTACCACCTTTTTAGGAGAGGGTAGCTTGGAGGTAGGCAAAGGAATCAAAGGAGGCAACCAATTTTGATTAGAGGTCAGAGTGGGAAGGACTTTGGTCAGGGTTGAAGGATGGGGGCCCAAAATGGAAGGCAATGGTGATGGGGGAGGAGGCATTCGCTTCTATGGTCTGGCAGTCTTCTTCGACTTGGTTAGAAGACTTCTATTGGTCGAAGTCTGGTCTAAGTCCACCTTCACTTGCGGGTGAGTGAGGGTAGAAACAGGATGAATGCCAAGTGACTTGATAGGTTTAGATGGGGTAGATGCGGGTTTAGAAGCGAGAGTCTGGTCTTTATTGAGAGTCTTGGGAGATTCTGCCTTGGGAGGATTGGTAGCATGAGATGAGAGGGCACGGGCATGTTGAAGAGCTTTAAGATGCTCCCATAATCCTTGATGCTCCACTTTCCTTGAAGGGAGAAGTCCGATTTTCTCCACTAGTCAGGAAAATGGTTGAGAAGATGTTTGATGAGGTTTGTGTCCTTGAGAAGATATTGACGGTTGTGGGGCCGAAGATGAGATGGGTGTAGCAGTCTCAGACCCATGGCATGATGAAGTCATGACTGATTCATCCTTGGTTGGAGATGAAGGAGAGGCAGGTTCCTCCCTGGGTGGAGAAGAAACCGGAGAATGAGGCTCCTCAAGGGGGTAAAGGGCAGGGATGATGGTGCCCTCCACTTGTGGTTGAGGAGTAGGAAGGTTTGGGTCCTCCATAGGCAGTAGGAAGGAGGATGGTGAGACCAGTGGTGCTGGTAAGGTTAAGGCATCCTCCAAGATGAGAGAGGTTGATGGAGAACTAACCAAAAAAAGAGGTTCATCCACATGTGATGGACTGGTAGATGGACTAACCTCTTGAGGTTGGTCGGGGATGAAGGGTGAGACCGTATTGACTGTTTGAATGTTGTGTTCATGAGTGTTGTCAATCAAGGTCTGGACATTGTTTTGGGTCGATGGATGATTGGGGAATGGTTTCTTGAAGATGTCGATGCCTTGATTAGGGGGTGCATTGGGATTGTCTAGGATGAGGTCACCCCTTTCAAGCATGTCTTGGATTATGTTTTTAAGGGTCTTGCAATTTCTTGTGTCATGTCCTTTAACATGGTGGTAGTTGCAAAAGTCATTTTCCCTATACCACGCAGGGCTGGCGCGTGAGAGATCAAATTGTGGAGGTGGTCGGATCTGGGGGAGATTGAGAACCTCCTATTTAACAAGTTTTTTCAGCACAGATGTGTATGATTCTCTGAGAGGAGTATACTATCGTTGTATGTATCTCTACTAGAATTGGCAGGTGGCACTCTGAGATGTGGATGGCTCAGGCTGATTAGTTGAAGGTGAAGAGGATGAAGGTCTAATGACCATAGCATTAGTTGAAGCTTTAGACTTAGGATTGGATGATGAAGGTTTAGAAGAAGAGGAGTCATTGGTCTTAGAGTTGGGATTCTTGCTCCGCAACTTGACTTTATTCTCCTTGATGGCACGTAATTCAAGTTTGTGGGCCATCGTGAAGGCTTCATTGAAGGTGCGGAAGGTCTGAACCGGTAAGGTGGAAGAAATATGTTTGGTGCAGGCTTTGGAGAAAAGTTCAATAAGTTTGGGTTGGGGTAAGGAAAAGGAGAGTTGATTGATGAGGCCTCTCCAGTGAGCAATGAAGTTAGCTATGGATTCATCCTTGAATTGGTGGATAGAATAGAGGTCTGTGATCGAGACCTTCTTGGTGATGTTGATGGAGAAGTGATCAAAGAAGAGCTAGGCCAGTTGTGTGAATGTGAAGAGGGAATGGCTAGCAAGAGAGTTGTACCAGTCAAGCGCAGCACCAGAGAGAGACATAGGAAATGTGCGTAAAAGTAATGCATCAGCATGGGCAATAAGGTAATAGGCATGTCTGAATGCCCGTAAGTGCTATTGTGGGTCTTCCTTGCTTTAAAAGCGAGAAAATTTAGGAAGTTCCCACTAGCTGGGATATGACCTGATTAGGATAGAAGGATGAATGGGCTCATTGCAAATTTGCTCATATGAGAGACCATTGCGTGAGCTAGAAACGGAGGTCTCTAGGCTAGACATCTTGTCCATCAGCATTTTGATGATATCTGCTGACGAATTGGTGGGTGGAGCACCCCCTAGATTATAAGGTGCTTGAAAGATATTGAGAGGGGCATATGACATGGTTGGTTGCATAGACGCAACATATGGGTAGCTAGTTATCGGGGCGGAAGTTGAAGCCAAGGGCACTTGTGTTATGGGGTTGGTAGGCACAAATTGGATAGGGGCCGTCAAAGATGGTTGAGGAGTGGCCACACTTGTTAAAGGGTAGACAGTTACTCTTGTGTTGATAGGTGCAAGAGTAGGGGGGATAGAGACCACTAGGTTTTGGAAAGGTGTAGGATTTAGTTGAGTTGTTTGAGGTTGAGGGGGTACTGGAACCCCCATGAAGGTAGGTCTAAAAAGAGAGGCTAAATTTTGAAGGTAGGACACGGTTGGGTTATTGGTCGAGGTGTTGGCTTGATTGTCTATAGGTTGAATTGTAGATGTTGTTGATGTGATCATTGTCTCGACTAAGGAAGTCGGCCTCCCATAGATTGGGTTGCCTAAGGAGTCTCACGTTCGGCTATGTGCGAGATAGTGCTGCAAGGCTTTGACGTTGAGGTCCAAGAATCATGCAAAATCTTGGTCCCCTTTTGGGACAATAGGAGTCTGGGGTGGGGTTGGGTGAGTAGGAGTTCTTTCAGTCTCTGAGTGGACCTCCATTATAGGACTGATTATGGATGGGGTAGACGGAAGTGGTTGATGCCTCGCGTGGTTGAATAGAGCCTTGGCTTGACTGTGAGTCAGAACCATTCAAGGCAAGAAAGGTCAGGTTTTAGAAACTATGTTTTTTTAGTTTCAAAAACTTGAAATGGGGTTTTGGCAAAAAAAGGGGCGGGTTTTAAGGTTGTTGTTTTGAAAAAAAATAACTGTGACAGTGACCGACATCGGTTGAAAAACCAATGTCAGTGGGAAAGATGGCCAACGTCGGTCAGATAACCGATGCCAGTGAGAAAAGGTTACCAACATCGGTGGTAAAACCGATGTCGGTGACTATGTTTTCCAGAAACCTAAAAGATTTGAGATTTTTTGGAAAAAAGGAAGAAGAATGTCCTCACTAGCTCAAACAAGCAGATAAGAACAAAAAAGATGAAGAACACAAGCAGAGCCTAAGCGTTAAATCCCTAGAAATAAATTATTAAGCTCGTGTGGCTTATGCCTTAAAGTGATGTTTAGGGAGGTTGGCTGTTAGACGGGTCCTAGAAGAGGTAGTCTATGGATGGTTTCAGGTTTGTTTAGGCACTCAAAAGTCTGGGTTAGGTTTTGTACATGGCCTGGTGCTAAGGAGCAAGCTCCCCTCACTTCACGAGTCCAATGGTAAGCTGGTCTCGCTTAGCCAAAATATACTTTCCCTAGATATTAGACTCTGCCAGAGAATAGAGTGGACTTTCCCCTTGGTGATGAAATCCAAGTAGGCTCATCGGGACAGGTAAGGTATCCACTGGGGGATGAAATCCCATTTGGGCCTTGTCTCAGGTAAGTTTGATGTTTGATTTAGTGCAAGTGGTTCGGTCGTGTAACATCAAGTGGACTACGATTAATTCATGATGTGATTTGTTAATTACTAGGTGTGGACTAAGAAATGCAAGCAAGCAGAAATGAAAGTGCAATGTGTTTTAAGCCCCAAGTTGAAATGTTAAGTTCGAATGAAAACAAGTTGAGAAAGGGTTGAAGGATATGATTTTTGACTAATTTGAAATGCAAGAAAAGAAAGAAAGGTTCCTTTTATTCCTAATTATGATGTCGTTTAGAAGAAAAGAAAGAGGTGAAAAGGGAGAAACCTAATGCACCTCTATGAATAGAAAGAAAAGGAACCCAAGGGAGACCCTAAGGTCCCACCGAGCGTGCCAGAATGTTTCTACGCTAGATTTTCTTTTCACATTCAAGAAAGAGAAAATGAGAAACTAAGAAAAAGGACGAGGGTTTGTACGTACCCAACTTGTAGACATGCACACCAGAATTCAGACGTTGTGAGAACTCCTCTTTGGTTGTGGAGGATGACACCTGAAAGAAAAAACACTAAGACACGAAAAATGTTAGATGACAAAAGGGTGGACTGCCAAGCAAAGGCTTGGTCCTAGAAGCACAAAGGCTTCTTGGAGGATGCCAGTCCACTGTTAAAAATAGAATGTTGATCAGAAACAAAAAGTGATAAATGATAAAAGATAGAAAGAAAGAACTGAAAGTAAAAGCGTACATGTTTAGCAGTAATCTACTTTTACACAGTCACCAACATTGGTGATATTTCTTGCATCGGTCAGGGAAGGTCACCGACATCGGTTAGTCCACCAATGTCAGTAGGGGAAATGGACGAGGTCGGTTGGGGCAATAGTTAGGGATGAGTTACAGGTCTAGTCTTGGTCTGCAGAATGGACTGAGGCTTCATCTGAGGGTCTGAGGGTCTGTGTGGGATTTAGAGGGACTATTTGAGGTTTGAGGAGTAGTCTGAGGGTTTATGCAGAACTGGTTAGGCAGAGGGGACTGTCAAGAAAGTGACTAGGTGGAACTAGAAGTACAAAGGGGGATGAATGAGAGGTAGGGGTCTAAGAAGGCCTTTCAGCCTCTTAGGGGAAGGACAGGGAAGGTCTAGGTAGTAGTTAGCTAAATAGATAAATGTAGATAAGAAATGAAATGGAAAACAATACTGTGCTTACCTCTTCCCTACTGTTTGAAGAATGGAGAAACCTGTTGTCAGAGCTGTTGAAAGACCTTCAAATGGAGTTGTTGCTTGGAGCTATTCCTGCAAGGTCCCTGTAGCTGTTGGTGTTGTTGTATGAGGGGGAGGAGAAGAAAATATGAATGCAAAAGCATCAAGAGAGTTCTGTTCATGTGGGGGGGGAAGAATGGTTGCAGAGAATGGTCTTGAAGGCTGCCGACGCTGGCAGAATCACCGATGTCAGCCACATAATGACCGACATTGGCAGTAGAAGAATGGGGACATAGGCTAAAATTAGCCTCTGTCCGTTCTTGCACGTTGTCGGGTCAAGGGGCCGTGGGAAAACGGTTGAGGGAGACATAAATGGATGTGGGAGGAAGGATAAAGGTGAGATTTGGGCAATAAAGGCTAGGAGAGAGGTGGGGGGATCCAAGGTGGCATGGTTGAGGTGGAAGAGGGCCAAATATTTAATTATTTTAATTTGATAAATGGAGGGGGCTAGGACAAGAGTTAGGACATGGGCCAAGGGGGGCCAAGGGTGAAAGATGACCTAGGGGGTAGACACGATTTTAGTGTCTATAAGTGTATTATCTTCTTGTGTGTTTTAAAGGCTTAAAATAACCATACATTTAAATTTTTAATAGTATATCATTGAATCCAAGTTCCAATGACTACCTTAGACCTAGTGGGATAATCAATGTTTTCTCCATCTACGACCAAGGAAGTAAATTTCTTCTTTCCATCTACACACCGACATAAGTAGTAATTCATTCCATCTTCATTGTCCTCATCTATAATAACTATAAAAACATGGACTACATCATAAAAAATAATTTTTAATGACACTATGAAGATAGACTATGAGAATAAATACTACATAAAGATTAATCTTCTATCTGGCTATACTAGATCAGATATATGGTCAAATTTATGTGATGATGTCATGTTTTTAAGTTACAATGTTGGTGGAACTTGATATGTATTCATTGGAATTACAGGTCTAGAACTCTAATCATCCACCTACTCTTATGACACACTCATTTCAAATAGAGTCCATGCATGCAGAACAAAACCATGCCTAGTGTCGCATATGAATAGTCCAAGAACCTATATTTGAGCTATGAAATGAGTAGATCTCACTTGAAACTGTTAGATTCATACAATCCTGATAGTTTTCCAAGACTTTTTCCTCCATTAACAAAAAATGTCTATGAATAATAGAATTTTCTTTAGCACCATGATATATGTTTTCATTACACCATTCAACGATGGTTTTTGCATTAATAAAATTATTAACATTGTCAAATTTTAACTCCTCCCTTTCAATGGCTCTTTTTACACATGCTCCAGCACTGTCATGCTCCCCTTTTCCATGGCTAGGCTTAGTGAAACTCTGAATATGTTCTAAACCATTGGTATGTGCATCCTTCTCAACCAATAAAACATCTATGCATTCTTGAAATTTGATGTGCATTTTTTTGACCAAATGTAATGTTGTATGAAAATAATGATCCTCTGAGTCAACTATCCATAGAACTTCTCAATAAAACCTTACACATAATCTGTACAATGTGATCGGTCATCACTGATATATAAATGGTAATCCATTAATATCTTTTAATCTTCCTATGTACTATCAGGTGCATGCATAAATACTATATGCATGAATATGGAAATTTATGTTGAGTTGTAATACTATGATTAAACTTAAATTTGTGATTTAAATGTGTAATTTTCAAAAAAATGACTACTAAAACAATAGAATCAAGTGGGAATGTGTCCTTTCTTATTTATAAATGTACATTCAACCATTTATCCCTATTTGTGTGCCTTACATACTCATAAACATTTTTTTTCCATGAATTCGACTATAAATTCTAAAACATGTATCTCTTTCATAATAAGCTTCACACCTTTTAGATTCATTGCCATCTTTTACTTGATAAGTCATAGATTTTTATTTGATCAAACCAACTAATTTTTATCCAATTTCAATTATACACTCCTCATGGATACATTTTTAATTTTTGGAAATCCACCATAAATGCTATAATTTCCATCCAAACATGCTTTCTTATAAAATAACTATCCATCTGGTCTTTCATAAAAAATATTTGGAATAAATGCCCTAGTTTATTTTCATGGAAATTTTATGTCATACTCCTACAAAATGTTATTAGTATGTAAGTTACAATGAATATGCAAAAAAACATCATAATGCATTGAAAATTCAACATGTTTCTTACAACAAGTGGTGTGTATGTGATTTATTTTTACATAAAAAGTTTTGGCGATCTCAAAAAATATTTGACTAATATCAATTTGTGGATGTTTTTCCAAAAACTTAGAGTATAACTGTGTTTGATCCATATCCAAGAAATTTTTAGGATTTGGTTCACGTTTATGAGAACTAACTCTTCTTTTGACTACATCTCTTGCATTGTGAAAAACTCTTGTATTATCTTTCCAAACTTATGCAAGAAAGTCTTTTAAAGTATCAGTTATAGCCTTGTACTATCATGCAAGTCTACTAGAGAATGCTCAGAGCTCTTTCGTATTGGGTTCATTAAGTCTCTCATGTCTTATAATTGCTTTCATTAATGTTTTTATATTTATATCAAGTGGTCGACTTTTTTTTGAAATCAATCATTTTTTTCATGTTTCAGCACTTACTACACAAGTTGTCATTATATGTTGGGTAGCATTACAATCTTCATTACATGATTTTAGTCCTACAATATGATATGCATCATGTATATTTTCAACAATTTCATCATCCATGTTAGATGTTCTTTGTCTTAATGTGTACATTGTAGGTCTCATCTTAACCAATTTCATCAATGAAACAAATAATTGACATCTTTGACTATCATACTACAATATATAAATTAAACTATCCCAAATCTCTTGAGCTAGTCTTCTTGAATGGTTATTAGACATTTTATTATGCATTGGTTTCAAAATATTTTCAAAAACGTTTAAGTACTTATCTTTTCTACACATAATTATTGGAGGTGTTATTATTGGTGGAATCTGTTCAGAGGGTGTTTCAAAATCATTATATGTTTCCATGAATTTTTTTTTTTTTTTTTTTTCTTCATTATATGTTTCCATGAAATTTTCTTCATTGTTAATTTCATAATTATTTGACTCCATTAAATTTTCTTCATTGTTGGTGGGTAAAGTATCATGCATAGGCTCTTCATCAACAAAATCAAAAACTTTAAACTTTGAATGTGAATTTCCAACATCATCTAATTTTTTATCATCAATTTCATCATAATTTAATTCAGTATTATGAATTTCATCACAATTCAATTTATTATTGTTAGTTTCATCATTATTGTTAGTTACCTCATTATCTAAGGTATTTGGTTCGTTAGGGTAGGGTTAGTGTTTGTACCTTGTCTAGAATGAAATTCTTACATTCATACATTGTTTTTTCTCTCTCAACTCTTTTTATTGGTCTGGTGTTTTTTTCTTCAACATTTTTCTCTTCCCTAAATGTGAACCAAAGCCCATTTTGACAAAATCAACCAAGAATGTACTTCAAAGTATGGGGTACAAAAAAACTAAAAAAAAAGTATGTATAGAATACACAGAGTATGTAGGGAATGTCTATGGGGACAACAATCTCTATTTGAGATAAAAATAGATGTTGAAAAGTAATTTTTTATTTTTATTTCAAGGAACTTGTATGCATTATAGAAACATTTATGCATTCTTATAATACATATGTGTTCCTATAACGCGTACACATTCCTTGAAGTATAGGCATATACTACAAAAAGAACACACAAAGACTCATATTGAATTCAGAATATCCCACATAATAATATAATATGATGCAATAAGACTATAATATGATGCATAAATCCCTAATATGATGTAATAAGACTATCAAATGTTGTAATAAGGTTATCATATAATATATTAAGGCTCAATATGATGTAATAAGACTATCATATAATGTAATAAGACTATCATATGATGTAATAAATCTCCAATATGATTTAATCAGTCTATCATATGGAGCAATAAGGCTCAATACGATGCATAAATATCTAATACATGATGCAATAAGACTCTTGATAAGACTATGAAGCAATAATACTATCATATGATGCAATAAGTCTCAATATGTAAGATTAAATGAGCTAATTTTACCCAAAATCCCATCATAGGTCCTTACAAAACTAGGTGAATAATGGGTTCACAATTTGGCACTAATCACATTCATGAATTTATGCATTTATGATGAAATCAAGGAACTTATGGGTTGTGTTTGTTATAGAATTAGGACTTAATGTTATGTATTTACTATAACAAGTTTGTACATGTGTATATGTCATGAAATTAGGGATTATGATAACTGTACATGTTTAAGTGATAAAATTAGGGTTTATGATCAACATGTCATGAAATGTGACCTAATTTAGCCCCTTTAATCACATCATAGACTCTAATTTACATTCAATGGGCTGAAATTGGCCACATATGTGTTTGTATTTGCATTTATGATTAAATTAGGGTCAGTTAAGCCATATATGTTACATCTAGATTATACAATTTATTGGGCCATAAATTTTTTTTAAGGGCTCAATTTTGCCCAAATCACATCCCTAATTAATCCCATCAACTAATTAGTTCAATTCATGATAGATAAAATCATACTTAATTTTATCCCAAATCATTTATCATGCTCTTATAGTTATGTCAATAAGGGGTTCAAATTGGCCTCCAGTGCCTCCTCGATTGAATTGCCCCTATAATTAAACCTTGTTGTGCCACATGTGTACCTCATACATCTGAAAGAGTTAAAGCTATCAAAGATGCATTTAGTCCTAGAAGTTTTATAGTAGATAATGCCTCAAGAGGCCAAATCCAATTACATATCATGATGTCTACCTTGTATATGCTTAGAAGTGTTAACACTATTAGAGGTGTCAAGTCCTAGAAGTGTTAAAGAGCTTTTAGATACCTGTGAGGCTTGAACCAATTAGATACATCACCATGTGTGTATCTTACACACACATATACTTATGTTAGATACATAACAATCACTTGTCCTAGAAGCATCAAATTTGTTAGAGCTTTAGGATGCCCAATCCAATCAAATATTTCCACATGTGTGTAGGACTAGTACACTTGGAGAAGTGTTAGAGTTGTCACATATAAACATATTTGATTCTTAGACATGTCCTATAACCTCCAACCAATCCAACTAAGGCCTATTCATAAATTTATCATACATACATACAAGCCAATAATGTTTAAATATTGACATCAATCTAATCAACTCATGTTTAGTAAATAATTCACATGATGCAAGCCTCCAACTTGACATTATTATATAAAAATTATCATGTAGATCTCTTTAAGGTCCTATATGAATTGAGCAAGCACTGAACATTATCAATTTTCTTTGTATGTATTCAAATTATTTATATACCTCTACCTTTAATTACCTATAAATCCCAATGTACATCATATCATTTAAGTTGTACATGCAAGAGAGAATAAAATTCAGCAATGGACTCCTAAACTACAAATCCCAAGCTAGAGAAAAAATTCTAAGATGTACTACTTTTTTTTAGTCCACATCATAAGAATTAAGCTCATTAAAATGAAATATGAACAAGATTATTGAAGATATATGTATAAAATATATATAATCTTGAAACCTTTGATGAGGGAGTGCACACTGGTATTCAATTTTGATCAACTATCTTTATGAGGTGTGTAGTTCATCATCCACATGAAAAATTATTGGGTCCTTCTACTTAGTATCATCCTTGAGGGTAAGTAGGTCTCAAATTTAGGGGACATTATCACCTTTAATGTATCTTGAATAAACTCAATAGAGCTTAAGTTGGGTAACTTATACATATGTCATACTTAGTCAATGCCAAGTCTACGCCACCCTATATTTCTAAAGTATAGCCATCCCTTAATGGTTTTGAACAAAGTCCCTAGTGTATTTAGATATTTTCTAAGTTATGCATGTTCATCACTATAAGAACCACATCTTAAAACCATATCATCACTAATGGATACATGTGTGACCATTTTAAGTAAATATTAAGCTCAAAACCACATCTTATACAAAACAAAATGTGTACCTAGATTGACCAAAATATTTAAGAAAAATATGTACATATCTTGTACCCATAATCCTAGTTTCCTATCTTAACATCCTAATTACATGTAGTAAGGTATATAACTCTATAATATTGATAAGCACCAAGTGTTATCTAGCTTGTTTTTGAGCTTACAATTATTGCATCCATGGTACAACTAGGACTAGTCCCATGTCAAAGTCACATTCTTGAGATGAGGTGGGAATGGATGGAGTGGTTAATGGTTATCCTATGTGTGATGGAGAGGTAAATGAAGGAGGTGCATGGAATGGAGGATTAACCATATTTTCATAAGATATCTTCATTTTAGGCATAACTCAAATATTGTATTTGAATATATTAGAGGAATCTTGAATAATTATAACAATAGAATACTCTTGTTAGACTTTAAATTGGGACCTCAAAATGCCCCTATTGAATTAGATGCACTAAGTGACCTTGGAGGAAACTTATGGGACTTTATTCAACACATTTTAAAAATGTTTTTGGGAAAATCCAAGGTATTATGCATAGATATTAGGCTCCATTAGATACCATTATTGATATAGCTATCCAAGAGATGCACTGTTACAACAAGTGCTCAATTCTTATTTCTACTTACACAAGATTATCTATATTACATAGCCAATTCAAAAAAAAATCTACTTAAAAAAATTAGTTCAAAATTAATAAATAAAGGAGTCTAGTCAAAGATATCAAAAAACAATAAAAGGGTAAGATAGGATTTTAGGCAAGTAGGATAATATCAATAAGAAAGGCAAGTAAGATTTTAGGCAAGTAAGTTAGTAAGGTATATCCTTGCCCTACTAGGGGAAAGGTCCCAATCATTGTGCATGTTCTAATTATCAAACAAGGCTTTTATTAACATGTGTTCTATTAATGAAACATATTGGTGTATATAAATATGAAAGTGAACTAGAAGCTAAACATGTAATATCTAATACTTTTTCAACATTTTTTCTATAAAATTAAAAGTTACAACCAATCACATCTTGAAAAGTAAGATTCAAGTATTGATATTTTAATGCATAGTGATTAGTACTCTAAAGGTTAAACTTTGATCATAGGTTTAAAAAATTCATTTTATGGCCTCTCATGATAAAATCAGTTATATTTTAGAATGTATAATGTGTTAGACCTTGAAACCTTAGTTATAAGTAGTTAAGACCTTGAAATGGGTAAAAATCTTGAAGTCTAATATGATGTTATGGTTAATGGGAGTTTTCAAAACATGAAACAAAAAATTTGTTTGTATTGTGTTATTTCAAAATAATGCGTACATGTTCTATAACATGTATGCATTACATAACACATATGCATTATGTAATTCATATGCATTATTTTAATTTGAATTAAAAATTGAGCCTCTAGGCTTGGAAATGGTTTGGATTTCTGAGCTAGAGGCTTGTAACTGTGCATCTATAGCTGAGACTAAGAGTTTTGATAAAAACCATCAAATTTCAACTTTCATCACCAAATGTGCTATAGATTTCAACATAAAAATTCAAAAAATTATTACCATCACGATGAGCACGTGATCTTATTTTCAAATATATGATTTTTATAATTTTTAGGCTATTTTAAGGGTTTAAACTATATTTTTTCTAACTAAACCTTTTTTAGGCCACTACATGTTGCATATATACATGCCTATTCATTTTTATGTAATTTGTTTTTCATTGAACCAAATGCAAAAGAAATTATATGGTAACAAACTAGGCCTAATTTTACATACATTCAAAAAAAATCATTTTTGGTTTTTTTAAGGTAGTTAGGGGGCCACACAGATAGCTATCCATTTTTTTATTAGTTTATCAGATCTACTTAATTAAAAATATATATTCATTGAAAAAATATTTAAAAAATTGTAACACACTAGAAGATCTTATCTAAATATTCACCAAAGGGTTTCAAATAATATGTAATGATGCTCAAAAAGTAGGAGGTCCTCTTCAAATTTTAGATGTTTGATCTAATTATACTTAACATTTTTCAAAAAAAAAAAAAAAAAATGAAAAATAGACTCAAAATGGTACAATTCATGTTTTTATACCATCTTCAAATTTTGAGTGTACCATCTAAAATTGTCTATAAAAGTTCACATTTATAAAATTTCATAAAAATCATGTCCATGGGTAGGCCCTTTTTTGTCCCCCAACTTTGTGCACATACCTTGATATAAATACAAGACCAACCCTCGTTCTATTAATTACCTAGCATACACCTAGAAACTTCTTACCTACTCACCAAGTAACTTACAAAAGGCTTTCAATAAAGTAATTAAGTGATAAAAGCTTCCCTATTTTATCATATTTCCATATCAACCATAGGGACAGCACATACACAAGTCTAAATTATTGGAGTAACCCAAGAGCTATATTTTCTTAGTTTCAAGTTGAGTCAATATTGTACTTGCTTTCCACATATTTCATGATTCACACATAATCCAACACGTTAGGGAGAACTACATTACTCTGAGGCCCTCTTTGGAGTATTGTAAATGTAAGTAGTACTCATTAATAGAGGGGTCTTTGGGGTTAGCTCAACACCATGTGCCAATTAACCCATTTTTTGTCACGTCCCCTTTTTCGTGGGCATTGACAGACTTGATGATTAGCCTATTATGCGACCTTCATAGGCTGATAAGATGGATAGAGGGTCATGATGGAGATTGGCTTGGCTTCAATTTGTAGAATTCCTATAGTTGGCTTTCATTCAAGCTATTTTAGACACATTTGGCCTGAGCTCCTATTATTTAGGGATATTTGACATGCAGCAGAGCACCTTTATTTTGGTATGGTCATGTGCGAAATCACTCCCTGGTTCACCAACTTCGAACGGTTCAAGGATCCGACATGTATTGAGGGAGATATTAATATTTGATTGATTTAATCAAATATTAATTATTTATCCTATTCTTAATTAGAAACCCTAATTCTAATTTATGAAAGCCTAATTAGGGCAAACATATCTTTTGAGGGTATAAAGGTTTCTCATGGAGGCCATTATTGATTATGCATTGATTATTGATTTTTGATATTAAATAATTCTTCTATGAAGACTGAGCCAAGGGCTCCAGGATTCCATCTACATTGGAGAACGTCCACTCTTTAGTGTGTGTGATTCAGAGGCTGTGAAATATCAACTGATCTATTGCCAAATTCAGAGATAGCTTCATACAGAAGTTATCACAGAGGTTTATAGATTTGAGAGGTAACTTCATACAAAAGTTGTCACAGAGCTTTCCAGGTATTTATTTTATTAGGTTTTTGATTCAATAAATTATACAGATAGAGATCTATTAGGTTGTGGAGCTAAAATCTTCACTGATGCAGACATGGAGGAGGTTGCAGGAGAGTTGCAGAGTGTCACAGAGACTGGCGTTGGTCTGGCCAACTGACGTCGACAGGATAAGATAGGAATGCAATCGACGTTGTTCATGGATCGGCCGGCGTCGGTGACCCCCAGGTGGACAGGGACCGACATCAGTCGCCTGTGTGGTTTGACTGCGAGCTTATTACAGGCAGTTAGCTAATGAACCAAGTTTTTGCATGATTAGATCTATTTTTAGACTGAGAACTACGGATCTAATTATTGTAATTAGATGTCTAATCATTGTTTGGATGAGATCTATATAATAGACTCATGGTTGTATTGGAAAGGTGTTCTAGTTTGAGTTGAGCAAAGTTAGCTCCTTCTGTGTGTGAGGTGAGCAAGGGTGTTCCTCCTAGTTCCACAGCAGTACCAAGGTGGGTGCTGGTTTTGGAGAGTCAGCAAGATTCTTCAAGTGTGTAGGATCTTGGTCACAGGTGCATGGCCTATATAGGAGATCTACATGGTAAGTAAGATCGTTGATCTGTAGATGTATGTGTGTGTAAGGTCAAGGTTCACAGGTGTGCAAGATCAGATAGGACAGTAACACAACAGGGAGCAGAATCAGGTAGGATCTACTTGGAGTACAGGGGTGTACTTGGATAGAGCAAAGAGGAAGGCAAGGGAGTTCCTTCCATAAGTATGGTATATTGAGGTGTAGGTTATTGTAGGTTCATGGGAGATCTACTTGAAGTACTTTGAGTACTTGTGGAGTGCGTGGAGCACTTGTGGTGTGCGTGGAGCACAGGAGGTGAACACCAACTCTGTGTTTGAGTTGTGTGTTGGGACCTGAGAGAGAGAGCTTTGAGGAGAGAATTAATATTCACTTGAGGTATGGGAAGCCTCTGAAGAGGTGGTCGAGAAGAAGTGGCATCTTCTTTATTGTATTCTTTTCTGTATAAGTATTAATACAAGTTGTGTATTGTCTCTCATATCATGTGTTATTTCTGAATTCTAGTTACTTGTTGATTCTGGTTATTTCTGCATATTAAGTTGCTTGGTTTGGTAATCAATTATGTGCTTCCAGTTTATTCCTAACAAGATCTTCTATATTAGAGCCATATATCTTCAGATCAGGGGTTAAAAATAGACAAGTTGTGCTTTATTGGTAGTCGTATGAAGTCCGTACAGATTCGTGAAAAATCTGTAAGCATCAGCAGATTCGCTCAGACACCAACATCAGTAGATAGAGATCCCCAGTGACTGACATCGGCCGATTGAAGATTGATGTCAACAGAGAAGGACCCACACTGACTGACGTCGGTGGTATATCGACCAACGATGGTGACTGTGTCTTCGACACAGTGACTTGAGAGCCGCACTGATCCAGATTTATTTCCCAGTTTGTGGAATACTCAGGCTATTAAGGCCGTATTTTCAATATTCATTGTATACCTGACAGAGGTTCTCTATTGTAAGCATATGAGCCAATAAATAAGAGATTATATTGTGATTTATTTATCTATTTGAAGATATTTTGTAGAAATACAGATAAGCAATTTAGAGCTTTTGTTTTGGTATTCGAAGGGATATTACAGTGGTATCAGAGCTTTTGATGAAAAAGGAGCCCTTAAGTTAGGGACATTACAGTGGTATCAGAGCTAATGTCTTGCCATCCTATTGGGTAGTTTGGGTAGATTGAATCAAGGAAGTAATCATGGGCATTCCAAGTACTTCAAGTACTTAGAGACAGTGGGACTATGATATGAAGAAGTTGAAACTAAGTTTGAAGAGGTTAAATGAATCTCTTTCATATCTTACATCTAAAGACAAATCCACACGGTATATGATAGTGAAGGATGAGTGGGAGTTATTAACTCCACAAGTTCAGGAGAGGTTGTCTTTTGATCATTTTGGTAAGCTAAGGAGAGAGCACTATAGATCACTTAGATAAGAGAGCAGCATGTCCCATGATTATTATGATTATTATGAGATAGGAGATAGTGAAGATGAGGATGAGTCCGATGCTTGCACTCAGGGTGTGGAGGTGTGCTCAGATGGTAATACACTGAGTGTTGATGATCTCTCAAATATGGTAGAGATTATAGAAGAGTCCCAGGATCCAATTATTGTAGATGACACTCAGAAGGATGCAGTGGACAGCTTTGAGGACTTAGTTTCCCCCATAGTTCCTTTCAGTACGGATGAGTTAGTCAGTGATTCTATAGCTTTTGATACTCTGGATGTTGATATGAGCTTTGGAGTTGATTCATAGAGTATGGATGGTAGTATTACAGTAGTCAGTGATTCTGAGTCTACTCTTTTAGACTGTGCATTAGTGGAGGATTATAGGAGACAATCTAGCCAGCACCATCATGTGTCTAGTCAGCTGAGAGTTAGTAAGACATTGCTACCGCTTGTAAGCAATTCGATGTTGCTCATCAGTTGTTAGCAGTTTATGGATGAGGTTCTCCTACTAGCATTGAGCAGGGAGGCAGTTATTTGTCCTTGATAGAGATCCACTCTTTATGGGAGGCTATCCAGATTTTGAGATAGGATTATATGCAGTTGGTAGCTGACAGAGATTGTCTTATGGAGTGGGGTAGCACAGCGTATGATGCATTATTGGTCAAGGAAGATAAGGTGAGTGAGCTTACTCAGCAGCTCGAGGTGACTTCTGAGATTCTTGAGAGTACGTAGTTGGATTGTGAGGAGTCACAATTTCATTTGGCTGAGATGACCATAGAGTTAGAGCATTTGTGGTCTTCACCAGCCCTAGACCCAGTTCATTTGTATATTGAGGTGGTTGGTGGTGAGTACATTCTTACAGTTTTTGTTGAAGAGCATGTTGTTGAGGCTGACACACATGTTTGGGATTTGGGAGTACCTAATTTTGATGAGTTTGAGATACCAGTGGAGTCAAGTCTCCAAATTGATTCTTCTCACACTTATGATAGTGTGGTACTGTTTGTTGTGCCACCTTTACAGAGGGATCAGTTATGGGATGGATTGGCACCATCTTTTGTAGATGGGATTGGCAGTTTGAGTTGTCCATTCTACTTGGGTTATGATGTTCTGAGATTTTGTTTCTCATGTGTTCTTGACCATGGCAGTTGTGCTTTTAGAGTTTGGTTGAGTTGCATTCTCCAGTTTGATTATGGGTTCCTCTTTGATCTACTTTTGATGATATTGCAGGAACTTGCAATGATTTACAGTAGTGCAAAGCATAACTACATTTGGGATCCAGGTAGATCAAGTGGTTCATTATTTCGAGATTGCTTGGGGACAAGTAATTTTTGGAGGGGTGGATTGTCATGTCCCCTTTTTTGTGGACATTGATAGACTTGATGATTAGCCTATTATGCAACCTTCGTAGGCTGATAGGATGGATAGAGGGTCATGATGGAGATTGGCTTGGCTTTGATTTGTAGAATTCCTACAGTTGGCTTTCATTCAAGCTATTTCAGACATATTTGGCCTAAGCTCCTATTATTTAGGGATATTTGACATGCAGCAGAGCACCTTTATTTTGGTATGGTCATGTGCAGAATCACTCCCTAGTTCACCAGCTTCGAATGGTTCGAGGATCCGACATGTATTGAGGGAGATATTAATATTTGATTGATTTAATCAAATATTAATTATTTAGCCTATTTTTAATTAGAAACCCTAACTCTAATTTAAGAAACCCTAATTAGGGCAAACATATCTTTTGAGGGTATAAGGATTTCTCATGGAGGCCACTATTGATTATGCATTGATTATTGATTTTTGATATTGAAGAATTCTTCTGTGAAGACTAAGCCAAGGGTTCTAGGATTCCATCTGCATTGGAGAATGTCCACTCTTTAGTGTGTGTGATTTAGAGGCTATGAAATATCAGCTGATTTATTGCCAAATTGAGAGATAGCTTCATACAGAAGTTATCACAGAGGTTTACAGATTTGAGAGGTAACTTCATATAGAAGTTGTCATAGAGCTTTCCAGGTATTTATTTTATTAGGTTTTTGATTCAATAAATTATATAGATAGAGATATTCTGTATTAGAGCCATATATCTTTAGATCAGGGGTTGAAAATAGATAGGTTGTGCTTTATTGGCAGCCGTACGAAGTCTATACAGATCCATGAAAAATATGTAAGCATCAGCAGATTCGCTCAGACACCAACATCAGCAGGCAGAGATCCCCAGTGACCGACATCAATCGACTGAAGACTAACGTCGGCAGAGAAGGACCCATAGTGATCGATGTCGGCAGTATATCAACTGACGAAGGCAACTGTGTCTTTGACACAGTGACCTAAGAGCTGCACAGATCCAAATTTATTTCCCAGTTTGCAGAATACTCAAGCTATTAAGGCCATATTTTCAATATTCATTGTATACCTGACAGAGGTTCTCTATTGTAAGCATAAGAGCCAATAAATAAAAGATTATACTATGATTTATTTATCTATTTGAAGATATTTTGTAGAAATACAGATAAGCAATTTAGAGCTTTTGTTTTGGTATTCGAAGGGATATTATAGTGGTATCAGAGCTTTTGACGGAAAAAGGAGCCCTTAAGTTAGGGACAGTACATTTTTCCCCAAGGTCACTATGAAGATGAAGAACTAGGGTTTTGTAATTTCATGAGGAGTAGCAATCCATGACCTAAATCTGAATTCACTAGAGTGAAGGTGAATACAAACACAAAATCATCCATGTGGTCACATCTATTTATAATAAGTATTTTATACAAGATACCTATATCAGGTTTAGATAGTAACATTGATGCAATCATCCAAGGTTAACACTAGTGTTTACAACTCTAAATGCACTTAATCTAGAATTTGGTGACTATTCAAAACCCTCTTTTGATCTATTTTCTACCTATTCCAACTATAGAACTATTTTAGCATAATAACCAAGTACTTTGTTTCTTTGTCATTTCCATATCTAGTATAGTTTTACTTTACTATTTTTATCCTATCTCATTTTAATGAATTTAATAGATGTTATATCTAAGTTTAACATCTAATTCGCTTGCTATAGAGATAGTTTATCACCCTTTTACCTTAAGATATTTCTATCCCTATTAACCATAAATAACCCCAATCTAGTTTTTTAGGGTTAAACAATGACCCATTTATAAAGTAGAGATAGTTTTAACTCTATCTTATATATATATATATATATAGCTATATATATATATATATATATATATATATATATATATATATATATATATATCAACACCATAACTAGAACTAGACTCATGAGTGCATAATACCTAGTATATCCATAGTCTCCACCCATCTATATCTATATCTATATCCATATTTAGTTTATATCCCTATTACCATTTCCATATATAGGGTAGGGTGGTTCACTCCTTATATTTCAGATTTAGATTAGAGAGGGGGTATTGTCCCCCCAGATCTCCATATCCATATATATATATATATATATATATATATATATATATATATATATATAGGGAGGGGAGGGGAAAGGGGAGGGTAATTGCCTATCTCTAATGATTACACATCTATATATATTCTTTATCCCTATTTCCATATCCATATATAGTATATAAGAATAGGGTGGTTTGTTAAAGGAGAGGAGAGATCATCTCATCAGACCCATGCAATTTTTGAACCAAGATCACATTTTTATGAATCAAGATTAATTACCCTTCCCCATATAGAGATAGAGGTATATATATCAATAGAGATATTTCCAATTTTAGAGAGGCAAGGTTGGGGGTGAGCCAACATAGATAACTGGTAATGGTGGCAACCAGCTTGCATTATATCTATATAAAACTCCAAATCCTCTATCTATAGATGGAGATAGAGATGTAATCTCATATACATCTATGGAACCCCATAAAAAGAGGGAGATATAGAGGGTAAAATAGTCTATAAATAATCCCAAGCCTAGTGTTATCTCTATAAAGGTGATTGAAAGATTCTAAAACCAATAGGATTTGATCTTACTTGCCTTCCTCCTCTCCTTGCAATTACTATCATTTTTCTCTATCTGATGGAATGCTAAAATAAATACATCTATTTTGGATATAGAATCACTCTCCCCATCCCATCCCTATCTATTGAATGAGCTACTTATATTGCTATTAATGAGAGTTTAGATTTTTTTGAAGGAACTAATGAGAGCTAAGAGTTTGAGAGCTATATATAGTTGTATCATATCCAAATTTAGATTTTTTGATGTGATTTCCACAATGTTTTATGAAACCACCCTATAGTTACTTAGAATTTTTTTTTATCCTTCATATCCTATTCCCAAAAAAATTGGGGGAGATCCAAAGGATATGGATCTAAATTATGATAAATCCATATCCAATCCTTTGGTTGTATCTGGTAATGGTTATGAGACCACAATAATTTTAGATCTCTCTACCCCTTCCCTAAGGGATGGAGGCCTCTATTCCTCTATGGAGATTGAAATATATAGTGGAAATAAAAAATTTAATTCACCTAATATTTGATCTAATGTCTAATATATCTAAATGGATTTATGAATCTAAATTTGATTGCCCTTCTATATATAAAGATAAGGTACTCTAGAGGGACCCCCATATCTAATTATTTATGATAAAGACCAAGATATAGATTATAATGGATTAGATATATATTAGACTAGATAAATTTAAAAACATTTTGAGTACCTTAATAAATTAGGGAAATGAGCCTATAGTCAATGGTTCCCCTAGAACATTCTAGATCACCAATCTTAAATTGCTAATAGGGAATGAAAGATTATTGATCATATTTGCATTTCCACACCTAGGAAAGAGGGTTATGGATCAATATAAAAATAATATATAGTAATTTTATAGATATAAAATAGAGATAGAGTATTATTATAATTGGCACAATATAGAGTTTGGTAGAGGAAAGCCTTTCTCTATATAACTAGAGCTATCTACTAGATATAAAATCTAGTTAGTTGGGGTGAGTGATAGATCCTCATAGTTATGATATATATGGATAGCTTAGACATGTCAACCTCAAGGATAATACTTATTATTGATGTTGAAATAATCTTGGTGGTGGCCTTCGAGCCTGGGAGGGGAATGGGGAGCCCCTCCTACTTTTGTCTTATCTAATATAAGTGTGACATAAGAAAGTCTACCATATATATTGATTGATCAATTAAACCTAATTAATAAAGATATAAACCGTCATTATATAATTATATATTTATAAGGTGGTTCATTTAGATTAACAACCTAACCCCTCTCCTATTATATGGCCTATACATGGGTGACCCCCAATTAGATATATAGGGCATGCCCTATCTATCTATTAGGGTATTCAATCAAATTTAGAGTGGGAGTGATGACAAAAATTATTATCGATTCATTTCAAAACTAGAACATCAACATTAGTCTATAGGGAGTGAGAGATGGGACATCACTTTGGTATGCATTTCCATGTAAGCAATGTGTTCAATGGGATCACCATATATATAGGGAACCAAATACAAGGTCCAACTCCCATCCCTACTAAACTGACTACGGTATGGCTAATCCAACTATGTTATGGATTGGTCCCTAAAAATTAGTAGGCTTATATATACAGAGGGGCACCCCTTCCCATATATAGATAGGGGATATGGGTGTCATATCTCTATATAGGGATAGCTAGTTATGTTCTATCTGGATTTATCTAAAGGTGCACTCTGGAAAAATAGTAGGCAATATAGATTGGTAGGATATGCCATATATATATGGGTAGTCAATGATGTGGTATACATGGGGTGTAGGTGAGGAACACCCATTAATGTGGGGAGGTTGGTATGTATTTTTTATATTAAGACATAAAAAAATAGGGAGTGAGAGATGGGACATCACTTTGGTATGCATTTCCATGTAAGCAATGTGTTCAATGGGATCACCATATATATAGGGAACCAAATACAAGGTCCAACTCCCATCCCTACTAAACTGACTACGGTATGGCTAATCCAACTATGTTACGGATTGGTCCCTAAAAATTAGTAGGCTTATATATATAGAGGGGCACCCCTTTGGTATCAACATCAGTCTATAGGGAGTGAGAGATGGGACATCACTTTGGTATGCATTTCCATGTAAGCAATGTGTTCAATGGGATCACCATATATATAGGGAACCAAATACAAGGTCCAACTCCCATCCCTACTAAACTGACTACGGTATGGCTAATCCAACTATGTTATGGATTGATCCCTAAAAATTAGTAGGCTTATATATACAGAGGGGCACCCCTTCCCATATATAGATAAGGGATATGGGTGTCATATCTCTATATAGGGATAGCTAGTTATGTTCTATCTGGATTTATCTAAAGGTGCACTCTGGAAAAATAGTAGGCAATATAGATTGGTAGGATATGCCATATATATATATGGGTAGTCAATGATGTGGTATACATGGGGTGTAGGTGAGGAACACCCATTAATGTGGGGAGGTTGGTATGTATTTTTTATATTAAGACATAGAGGTGGGCACATATATAAGATGATTATTATATTAATTAGGTGATTATTTTCTTTGGTGGGTGAAAATGGGGGTCCTTATATTGATGGAAGATGAAGGGTAATGACTTACCTTAGATGTATGGATATTTACCTAGGGCTAAGGGGTTGAATCCAATTAAGTGATCTAAATATTTGGCTTCACCCCTATTGTTCTAATGGGAAATAATCCTTACATTATAGTATCTATCATTTGATCTCAAATAGATATAGATGGGGTAGGGAGTAGCATGATCATTTATCTATCTGAATAACCTATATATCTATTTGGGGCCTATATAAATGTTTAGGGTAGGTGGTGATGCTCATATGGTTAGGAAATTAGTTCTCCATCGATCTATCTAGAGCCTATATATCTATTTTGGTAGTGAGCGTGTACTAACTATGTTTCCCTCTATTTTATTTATAAGTGTGGTTAGTGTAATAGGTTGTACATGAGTATCATAGGGGCCCCACTCTCTATATATGGTAGGTAAATGTGTAATTAGGTGGGCACTTATAATAAGAAGGGGCACCCTATCTAGCCAGGGATCTTTAGATTTCCTTTCTTCTACATAGAGTCTATATTGAGAGGTACCTATACTAAATGCCCCTTTATTCTTGTTTTATACTTAGGGGTACCCAAAGTATAGGGTATATATTGATTGGGTGACCCACTATCTTGAATTTTGAGTGTAATCACCTAAAAGTGATATTTGAGTGCTAAGAGTGGTACTTGAGACTACATATCCCTAGCTTAGCCCTAAATCTATCATAGAGCCTATTATCACACTTATTTAGCCTTTGTGTGGACCATAGGTATCCCTAGCTAGCTCAAATGCAATCCTAGAACTTCATTTCCTGATCCTAGCCCTTTCTTCTTAGTGTTCTACTAGCTAGACATTAGTTCCACATTAAGGAAACTAGAGCCATGTGATGCTAGTGTCCCCAAAATGGTTCTTATGCCCTTTAACCTAGATTTTTTGAAAAAAATATATTTTTAAAAGTAAAATCCTCTTAAGGTCAGCCTAAACATCTTTTATTATCTGTACAAGAAACAAAACATTATAAATACATGATTTTTATCCCTATATCCACTAGATGGAAATTAGATAAAAAATACCTATTCAAACATGAAACAAGGTGAGAAAAATCAAGGTTATCAATCCCTATTCTTCCCTACTTCTACATATTACCATTTAAAATATCCCTAAACTCAAATTTTCTATATTTCTAATCCTAAGCACACACAAGGCACTCAAAACCACTATCATACTATCATCACCGACATTTTCACCAACATTTCGGTGAGGATATCTAAATTGGGTTTGATCCCTCCTTAGATTATTAGTATGTAGGCAACTCTCTTCATAATGGGGTGTTGAGGATGTCCAGCCTAACCTACTAACAAACACACTTTTTAGCTCATACCCTACATGTAAGTAATATTAGGGTTTACATTATAAATCAATCATTATAGGAAAAATATAGAGTTCTAAAAAATTTACACATAAGAATAGACCCCAAAAATATAGACACAAGTGTACCCAATAGTTTGGGATAATCTTTCATAAAGGAAATTTGTACCAATATCAAGACACTAGCACCACATGGTGTTACTATCTAGATGTGGTGCTACTATTTAGGAGGGGTTTTGACATAGGGATATAGTTGACAACAATAAAACTAGCTTCCATCTCAGTTTCTAGCACTTAGATTATCCATATCAGGTGTTTTCTAGATAAGTCTTTATTTGCACTATTTATTACTATTTTTAAAAAAGTAAAAGCTAATAAATTATATATAAAATTAGTGGCTATTTTATCTATATTATTTCCCTAATTTAGCCTACTTATCCCTTTAATCAAACATAATATTTACATAAGTTAAACCCTAAAGGTTAAAACATTTGGTGAACCTAATTTACTTTGATCATTGCTCAAACCTTAACCCTAGATATTCTTAGGGTTTGTATCCTTTTTATGCCTATGCTTTGATTTTAGTTCCAAAATTTTAGATTCATTTATTTTTGTTTCCAATATTTCTTAGATTAAAATTCTTTAAAGCTTTAAAATATACAACTTGTTTTCCTACCTCCAAAACTACAATGGCATAATTCAACAACCAATTTGATGAGACCAATAAGAAATAATTGAAATATTTTGTTTCCAAACATGTGGATATACAAGATGACCTCATTATATATTATTTATGAAGAACTTCAAAAAACAAATAATGGTCAATATTCAACTCCCCTAGCTAATAACATTATTACACCTACAGTGGGTCCAATTCAGCTAGCACAACCAACAATTATAATTCAACAACCTTCAATGATAGTTACACCTCTTGTGGTAAGTTCCTCCACTCCAGATGTATAATCATTTATGTAAAAGGTTCAAAATATATAAACTAAGGTATTACATCCTAAGAAGGGAACCACTAGGCCATCACATGCCTTGGATTCTAATATTATCTTAAAAACACCTTTAACACACCACATAATGGAAACTCTATTGCCATCTGGATTCATGGCACCTAAGCTTACATTATATCATGGTAAGGGTGACCCATAGCACCATCTCCAAGCCTTTCATGTAACATGTTTAGACTATGTGTCCAATGATTGGCTTCTCATGAAGTTGTTTCCACATAGTTTAAAGGATTATGCCTTCCAATGGTTTTATGACTTACCAAATAAATCTATCAAAGCATTTAATCCTTTGGAAGACGTGTTTTTAGCACACTTCTCCATCAATATTAGTGACAAGATCTCATATCCCAAGTTGTATAGTTGAAATAAAATTCAAATGAACCTATTACATAATATGTCTTATGATATAAGACTATATTAACTAAATTAACTAGCCCCATGGTAGATAAAGAGCTTTAGGACATCTTAAAATAAAGTCTTTTACCAGCATTTCATGAATCTATATTATTTAATAAGTTTCCAACATTCATAGATTTTTGCCACATAGTAAAATAAAGAGAGGTCAAGCTTGTATCAATGGGAAAACTAAAATATATTAATGGATTAGAATCAACTACTAAGATTTCAAATAATCCTTCATATAAGGTGAGGTCCATTGAGAATAAGAGTGATCAAAAGGCTACAAATAACATATCTTTCAATCCATCTCCTTGCTTGTTTTTATCAACTCCTTGACACCAAATCTTCACCAACCTTCTAAAGTCACCAGCACAAGCTTTACAAAATCTCTTAGAATGCAATGTCATGTCTCTCCCTCCCATTAAATATATTAATATGATAGGGCCTATTCTAAAGATTTTTGATTCTAAATCATTCTATAAGTATCATAGGGCATCAAGCCATAGAAAAAATAGATGAATAAGCTTAAAACATAAGACACAAGTTTTGATTGAGGCTAACATTATTGATGTGGGGATACCCACAGAGGCATAAAAAGTATAGAAAATGAAAGTTAAGGCATTGAATATATTCTTAGATCTATTTATAAAGCACATAGTGAATGAGATAGGGATAACTTCAAGTTTTCACTACACATATCAAGCACATCCACCACCATCTTCATATCATACTATTATAAAGGAGGCACAGCCATTAAACAATATCATTGGTATGTACCTCACTACATTTCTAGCTAGACCACTTATCACCTTCTCAGAGTATGATATTATTGATAATTTTATATATTTGCATGCACTCTTTGTACGAGCTTATATAGATCATGATCCTATGTAGAGTGTTATGGTTGATAATGGGTCAAATATTAACATGTACAGTCTAACACTTATACAGCATTTAGCATATTTAGATTAAGATATATTCCCCATAAACATCATTATTAGTGGTCTTAGTGGTCATGTTTAGATCTTAATCAAATAGATTGTGTTTCTATTATAGGTTAGACTAGCACATATAGCAATTTGATTATTAGTAGTACCTAGTGTAGGCATGTTTGATATTTTATTTGATAGGCCATAGATATAGTGGTTATGAGCCATCCCATCCATAGTGCATAAATTCTTGAAATATATAATGCAAATTAGGTGGTTAAAATTAAGGGTCTTCTATATGAGTATCCTCTACCTATTCCATAGCCACTTATAATTCCATCTCAGTTACTATATATAGAATAGTTATCAATTACACCTCAGAGCATAGTTCCTATTAATACATCATAGAGTTAAATAGAACCACCAATGCAAGTGAGGTATAATCCTATAGTATCGACACATATGCATACTCTCCTATGGAGACCATTATTAGAGAGACCCCTACATCAGATATATGTCACATATTCTAGAGGGCCTTCCTCCACTCAATTTTTACCAAGATAAATATTATTGAATTCTTAGAGTTCTCATCACAGGACACCTATGTCACCTATAACTTATTCTACCAGATGGTAAAACCCCTATAGTTTATAGGATACCACATTTAATGCCAAATATTCCTAACACTATACATAAATAGATACAACTATAGATACATATCACTTAGTATAGTAGATTATGGGATCACATCTACCCTTTCACATAGCACTCATGATTATAGCTCCTTTATTTGACATAGGTCACAATGATAGTGAGTCTCCCATGAGACTCATCTGTTAGTATGGTTTCTTTCTTATTTTACATATTTTCCTTCTCCCTTACTCTTTGTACATATTTCATTTTCATATTACTTGTACATAGCTTATATCTATAAAACACAAAAACAAAACAATATGTCAAAAAAACACAAAAACATTCAAATACTACTTTGAAAACATAAAATTTATAGATTATATGCATTTTTATGTTTACATTTATATTTTTTAGACACTACATAAATTATCTATCTTAGTGTAGTTAGTTTCATCATACTACATGCTTCACTTGTTCTTGAGTTCTTGCATATTTCTTATAGGACTTAGGGCCACTATACTAATCTAGACTTGTTATTATCTACGCATTATGGGCATATAAATTGAACATAGGTCTTCACTTGACACATTCACCCACGTGGGGGCATCCTATGCATGGTTTTTATTACCAAGTTCTATCCTTATATACTCTACATTTTAGATTTAACATTTTTATATCTAGATATTGATCATTGCTACTCATTCTTAAATTTTTTGATGACTAGTACTAATTTAGACTCAGCATATGTACATCCTTGATCTTACATAGATTTGTATTACATATTCATGCATACTTTCCTTTCTAGATTACCTAGTTTATACTTGATTAAATTTCTATGCTTCTTATATTCAAGGGCATTTGAATATGTCATTACTCTTTGGCTCTATGCCACTTTTATTCATAGTATGTATGCTTTGTAAATTTTCCCATGTCCTTATGGGTACTTTCTTAATTATGTATGTGGACATTTGAAGATATCCTTATATGTGGATCAAAGCCAACTTGCATATTTCTTATGTATGTAGACATTTGAACATGTCTTTGTTTGTCTTGTTTTCTAAGATTTAGTGACATGTGCCCATATCCCTTGTATTATTTCCCCTTGGCCTACTTTGTGTGCCTTGTGTGTTTATATGTATTCTTTTTTGTATGCATCATGACCATGACACTTAACTTTGATTTTTAGAGAAACCAATTTTTGATGCCATGAGGGACTTCATGTATCTACACTTCCTACTTATGTGTCGTGATGGACATCATGCCCCATCCCCATAGCTATCTACTTAATTTTACTTATATTTATTATTACATACATTGATTACATCTATCTTGACACCTTTGTGGAATGCTAGACATGACATACTATTGGTGCATGTAAATGTATCATAGGGTTCTCATAATGTTGAAAACACTTCTCATTTATAGATTCAAAGAATATTTTACATGAGTTTTTGGTTGTGATATTCCTAAAATATGTGGTGTAGTAGTGGCCAAGCTATTTGATTATTTCACAAAATGATTATGCAAGTGGTTGTTGGGAGCAACCATGGTTTTAAAGTTTTGTGAAGAGTTTAAAGTTATTTTAGCTAGATTTAATGAATAATGATCAGAACCTAAAGTATAAGACTATAATCTATCATGAATATTAATAATGAGAAAGTAAATTAAAGTGATTTGATCAAAAAATGAGAAAATAGGTAGGTTAAGATAGAAAGGGAAATGTTTTTGTTCTTTATTTAATACATCTTGACAAAGCTCTCATTTCATCAAAGATATGCATCTTCAAACTATCATATGACATTAGATTACCAAAATAGTATAGATCCTATCATATACTAGGCAAATGTCTAAGGATATTTGAAACATGAAAATTGGAGATCAGATTTACTTAAAAAAGAAAATTGCATTTGCACATCTTCCATAAAAGCAAGGATATTGAAATGAATCTAATGACTTTTAATCAACCTATCATAAAGCTCAAATTAATAACTCTACATTAATACATGCATATCTAAATTTCATAAAATTAGTTCAAATCTAAACATCAGAATAGAGATTTGAGGAAGTAGCCATGATAATAAATAAATAAACAAAATGAGACAATCTTCACAAAATTCTCTTGCTTGTATTACTTGCTCCAAAATTTACAAAATAGTTTTGCTCTCAAAACTTCCTCTCTTTGTTCAAATGATAATACCCCTTTATATAGGTTAAAAGAGAAACCTATGAGGTATGTCAGTTAGTCATTATCAAATGGGAATTAGACAAGTGTTAAGGATAGATGTCTTATTACAAATATTATAATACTAATGACACTTTTCAAATGTGACTAACCTATAATCCATGTGTGTTACACATTGCACATGATTTTATAAATTATTATATTATTTTTAAATGATTTACATGTTTTGATATACAAGAATATTCTATGTCAACCCTGTTGACTTTGAGGTTCCCCTATAGCTTTAGCATTTTTATTGTGTTCCAAAATCTTCATGGATTTATCTTATTAATCATCAATCAACTTGAGATTGATGATTGGCTCTATGAATAACTCTTATGTTTGCCATGATAGATCTCTAAAGATTTCATCCAATCTTCCCATGGCTTCCTTGATGATCTTGTCATAACCAATCTTTTCATTTTTTGACAAGATCATGTCCAAGATATGTTTATTGTTAGCCCTTGTGGTGCCCTTGCTTCTATTCCTGACCTCTTGGATGAACTATGTATGTCTTTGCTATAATTCTTCATTAGTTATTAGGCCTATTTGATTGGAGATGGTTGGATCCTTAATCAAACTTCCTAATATCTGTATCATTCTACCCATCTAGTTATTTGAAGTCAACTGAAGGACTTTCCATGCCCTTTGACCACTTATTTATGTCCTTGATTTTCACCATCAAGATTATCATGGGTATTTGGTTTTCCATTAATATATTGTTTAGTGCCTTTATTTTCTTGTCTAAGCCTTCCCATTGGTTGACTTTGTTTAGAGATATGGCATGTTGTTTACTCACCATGTCTAGTTTAGACCTTATCACCTTCAAATAATTAAATGTATCATAGATAATTGTTTCAAAATTATTAACAATATCCACATGTACTGAGAAAATGGATTGTTCTTCTAGAATTTTCATCTCTTGTTTTAATCCTTTGATTGCAACTTGTAACCTTTTTTACTGAGATTGGGCTAGCTCTAGAACATTTTCTTCAAACATGGGATCTTCCCTTGGTCTTTGTTCCCTCTTATAATTTAGGTGAACCAAAGGCTCAACCTCTTGGTGTAGAACCTCCTAACCTTCCTCTATGATAATTGTCTCGATCACTCATTATAGGCTAGTAGTAGTTGGATCATACTTGACTCCCACTAAATATTGGCCCATATGCTTTATTAGAACCTCTACTTGTGACTGGATTGCTAATGGAGTTGGAGTAACAAGCATCCTTTCTTATTCATTTTGAAATGTTATGATCTAAGCATTTAACTCTTGTTGTAGAGGGATGTATATGGTCTTCACTATAGCCCATGGGTGATAGGCATTAGGAATCTTCTCTATCCTTAGTTCATATATGAACCATTTAGGTATAACTAGTCCATATATTGGATTCTCTTCACTGAATATATTGATGTCCTTCAAAGTGGGAATGATAGCCATTTTTTATTTCTTTGCCCCTAAGAGAATTGTAGTCTCAACCTTCCTCTTGTGAGGATCAATGACCATTAATTCTAATGACATCTCTTTTCCCTTTTTCTATTTGTATTCCTCAAAATTTTCCTCCTTGACATCTATGTCTGTTTCATATGTCATGGAAAGCATTCTCAATGCATCTTCAAGATATTCCTATGGATCCAAAACTATCATGTGAATTTCCTCTTATTGAGGCAAACCTTGTTCTATTGTTTCAAAATATTCAAGGGTTGAGGATCTTGAAACAAATTTTCCTATTCTCCTTTATTTAGGCCTATACTCTATTTTTATGTCAACTATGGGAAGCCTAGAAGGACCAACATCTATCAAATGATATTATCTAGGACCTAGTTATCATTTATCTTCCATATTCTGATTTTTCTACAATCTGGATTTAGGCTTTATATGATGTTATTTTTAACCTTATAAAAAATTTGTAATTGGTGATTGCCTTAGTGTACACAAAGACAAATGCACTAGGTTCATGTTCATAAGGTACATCGAGAATACCTTTGCTCTTCAAATGCTCATTTACCCTACCATTGGGATCCCATTGTCTATGGTCATCTATCTACAAATTGAAAGAAACTCTATGTTTTGAAGTTGCTTCAATTTTATCCCATTATCTGAAAGTGGTTCTACCAATAGTAATGGGAAAACCATGGAGTAGTCCTTTCCTCTTGGTCTTGTAGATTCCATCTATTCCATTGAATAGTTGGTATGTTGCTTCTTGTTTTACCAACTTATCTAACATATTTACTGGCAATTTTATGGGGAAATTTGGGTTCCCTCTATTCTATTAATAGTAAAATTAGGGTACATCAAAATATCTCCCATTGTCTCAATGGGTTTCTTGACTAAAGGAGTTACCGTCATCATGGGGACACTATTGATGGCTTGGCTCAAAGTATGATATACACAATCATAAATGAATTGGATATGGTTTTTATATTTGTAAATTTGAAATTTTGAATAATATTGGGACATAGTTTGGGTGCCATTGGGAGACCACTCTCTTTGGTTGGGTATTTTAGTTGTGGCACACTAGGCATCTAACAAATATAACATCATGAAGAACTCAAATATCTTATTTATTTTAATCCCATAGATCTGCCTGCTTAAGGAAATGATAATGATTTCACTTAAAGGAGGTACTACCACTTTGTCAATAATAAAATATACAATAGGCACCCATATTGGTTCTACATGTGTAGTATGTGTAAATAAATATGATTTGTTTAACATGGTCATAACCATTTTAACTCCTAGTCTGAATTGGCTCATAGGGATTTTCTTGTTAGGATATACAATAACCTTGTTACCAGCTTCTAACCATTTCACTAGGATATCCTCCATGGTATGTTTTTAGGCCCATGCATTGATGGAGGTGAGGTTTATTTGGGGCCTAGGTTGTTTATAATAGGATTCGAAGGCAACAAGGGATATGTATGTTATTTTTGTCAAACTAAGTTCATGGATAAGCATACCCTGTCAATTCTAGCATCTTTAAAAATAAGACTAAAGACGATGTAGTGAAATACCTCTAGCTTGGAAATAGAATAATAGAGTCTTATAATCTAAATTATCATGATGTCATCATATAATGTCTTTATCAGTAGCAGCTTCTCCTCTTGGTCAAAATTCCTTGTTTTTCTATGATCTAGAATAATCTCAAGCAATTATTGTCTCCCGTATTCAATGAATACACCACGAACTCTATATCTTTAAATACCCTACCCTCTACATCTAATCATAAGTATAATTCAACTGATTTCTTTGGATTATGTCCATAGGTTTCCATTTTTACGATTCTAATTACATTATCCACTTTTGAATGATAATTAAACACTTTTCACTATCTAATTAGACTCTTTGAAATGTTTTGACTATCAAGATCTCTCTCCTAGTTCAAAATAATGAATGTATGAACAATTTTAGGGCTTTTTCATACGTCTAAAGGTTTTTAGAGGATTTAACTGAGCTTTAATGGTGGTATACAAACTTGAAATATTTTATTTTGTAACCCATATCACATTTAGATCTTGTATTTATACCTTCACATGCTTGGGTCCACAAAATATTTTGATCTAACATGTCTACCTATGTGGTATCTCCTTCCCATGTTATTTATTTAATTTTAAAACATGGTCATTATCACTTCAAACACATGTATTCATCTTGTGCATCCTAAAAACTTGATTAAATTTTCTCTATTGATCTCCTTAGGAGTCTCTTGGCCTTGACTTTTAATGTTGGCCATTGATCTTTGATTTGGGATCCTAAAATTATGACACTTGGTATCCCCATGTGCCTTTTGTGTACGCTGCTATCAGTCTCCATTTAATTAATGCTCTTACACCACATGCTAACCTTACATGAAATCTGTTATTATCAACTTATTGACTCAATTCACACCATAAATATTCATTTTCATAATTGAACACGTGTTTTTTATCCTTTATCTACATGATCAAATGTGCATTTTTGATCTGCTAAACATATGATCAAATATGGATTATTGACCTATCAAACATTCATTTTGATTGTGACACATGTCACCATCACATTTAATCTCAAGTT
This sequence comes from Torreya grandis, assembly GCA_037957365.1. Lineage (NCBI taxonomy): Eukaryota > Viridiplantae > Streptophyta > Pinopsida > Cupressales > Taxaceae > Torreya > Torreya grandis. The sequence goes on from JARHVA010005992.1 coordinate 455,542, forward strand.
TATTTGACCTATGGACTTAATGCTCATCGTTATATCTCCATCTACATGATTCAATATGGATTATCAATTTAAATTTGTATATAAGAATACACACCATCGATCTTGATCTGGGAGATTTTAAATTATTAACTTTAGGTGATTACCCACATGTCATTGATCCTTGATTTGATAGAGTGACATTTTTACATTTGTTAACCTTTCATTTAATTCCTACCTATGATTAGTGAAATCAAAGAATAAGTGTTCAAGACATATAAAGACCTTGCATAAATCTTAGACTAAGGTTTTAATGAATTAATAAACTTGATAAAAACTTAGGATAAAATTAAACTAAAACTAAGATATAATAAGGAGACCATCAACAATATGAATCCATTTTAATAAGAACATAGGCCAAAGTAATTTGGATTAAGGTTTTAAAAATTATTTAAACTTGGATTCAATCAATCAATTAAGGACCAAATGTTAACATAATGACTTGAATGGGGCCATATTAGTTAACCAACTAAGGGTCAAATTAACATTGAATCATAAATCCAAGAACATTTATTTTTCTAATGAATATCCATTGATCTTTCAAGATGGAAACACATGGTCCAAATGTTAGAAACATTAGATAAGATCAAATGAAGCTTATGTGCTAACATGTCAATGTAAGATAAATCAACACATGATATTCAATAATGCACTCTAATCAAATTAAAGGCCTTATTTATAGCATTACTTGAAAATTTTGAACAAGGATACTCATTTTTTTATAAATTGGGGATGTTGACCTCAACAAATGATGACATATGGGGGAAACATTATAGAATGTTAAAATTCAAATACTTTTAGTTCAAAATAATAACCAAACTAATCATTCCACATTATCAAGTACCATTATTAAGATCAATTAATAATTAAAATAATTTTTACAAATGTATAATTAATTTCAAATATCAAAACTCATTCATGTTGTCTGTGTGCTTTGATTCATTTACTGATTACCATTGGGATTCAGAGAATAACTTCTAAATTTTGTGACCTTAATCATTAACATAAACTTGTATCATATTTAGATATTTATTATAAATCATGATTTATAAAAAGGGAAGTCTTGGGTATTGCTTTGCTACCAGCCAAGCATCCATAGCCCCATTAGAGATATCTTCGATTCCACTCTAGGCCTTGTTCCACTACTAGCCAGGCATCCATATCCCTAATGGAGGTTACCAAAATCACCTTTTCTTGGAAAACTTTTAGATTTTCAATAGGATTTTATTTTTGTATTTTTCAACTGTATTTAGTTTTCTAGTAAAGATTGGGAACTATAATTAGCCAAGTGTTTAAGATTTTTGTCAAATTTTTGATTTTCAAGACAATCATCCTTGGTCATAGACTTCATCCTAAGAAATATTATTCTTTAAGTGATAACATGACTTTGTTTTAATAATTAAACTTTCGCTCAATGCATGCAATCCTTTTTAAAATCAAACTTAGATCAAAATAAGGTTTAATATTTTTTAAGGAATAATTAGTCTAGATAATAATCTTCATCAATTTCTCAAAAACAAAACATTAAGCTCAAGATTTCCAAAGTCCATGATCAACCAATGTTTAATATTCATATTTTTATTTTTGGTTTATAAATTTCTTTTGAGCATTGAGATGGATTTGGATCTTGAACATATATCTTGGAAAAGACTTATTGGAAGCTAGAGAACAAAGCAAAGAAAGCAAACACATAATAACAAAATAGATATTTACAAACACTATTTATAAACAAGGTGAAAGAATGAAACTAATCTAAACCTACCTACACTAACCCTAACTAATCTTAAAAATTACTCCATAAATACTTGAGGTAGAACAATAGAGAAATAATGCTTGAGATATTTCCCATTAGTTGCCAAAGTGAATTATAGTCCCTACAATTCTTTGAGATTAAATGGTGTTTTCTCCTAATGTGTTAGCAATTTGGTAGGGGCCGCCAATCCATAAAGGAGTGAATTTCCCATATTTGCCTTTTGGCTCAAATGCTTTATCCCATAGAGAACTAGGTCTCCTTGTCTAAACACCTTGATCTTTAACCATTTATCAAACCATCTTTTGATAGTGGTTTGATGTATGATAAAATTAGAAAATGATTCTTCTCTAGCATCCTCCATTTGTATGATATCAAGTAACCTAGAATTATCATATTCTTGAGCTCCTTCTATATACTCTTTTATAAACTTGTAAGTTGGAAATTTGAGAGTAATTGGAAACATCGGTTCTTGTCTATATAACAAGAGAAATGGTGATACTTTTAGAGCTTGTTTCACTCTAGTTATATCTTCCCATAGAGTATAATTCATCAATAGATTCCATGTTCTTGGTTATTGAGTTTTAGACTTCTTAATTGTTTTCATTGGATTCTTGTTTGTACACTCTAAAACTTTGTTGCCTTGAGGGTAATGATTAGATGAAAACTTAATAACTACTTTATTATCATAGGCCCACTTAGTCATTTCTATAGATGTAAAAATTGATCTATTATCATAGACTGATAATACTAGTATCCCAAACCTGGTATAAATGTTCTCTTCTAAGAACTTGATAACATCTTCAGTCCTACACTATTTTGTTACTACTGCTTCTATCCATCTTGTACAATAATTTATGGTAGTAAGAACATACTTGTGCCTAGATAAATAATTAAGGTTGATAACCCCTACAAATTCCAAACCCCATTGATCAAATGGTTTGTTAATTAAACTTGGCCTCAAGGGCATAGCTACTTTAGGTTCCTTTGTATTGAAGATTTGGCATTGATACCATTCCCTAACATGCTTATGAGCATCTTTTAAAATGGTAGGCCAATAATATCCTATCCTTAGGATTTTGTAAGTTATTTTTTTCCTAGAGGGGTGTTGACTCCCAAATTTCTCATGAAAGGTACTTAAGATTTTAGGTAATTCTTCCTTTGAAATATATCTCAAATACACTCCTTCATAGTTCTTCCTATAAAGCATCCCATCCTTGATCAAGAAGTGAGTTGCTTTAAGCCTCAAGGATCTTATCTATTCTCTAATCACTCTTATCAAACAAGAACCATTGATTAGGAAATGAATGATTTCATCATACTAGTCATTTGGTTAAAACTATTATTGGTCAACCTACATGATGCTCAATCTAGGATTAGTGTTAGTAATCAATTTAATTAATCCCTGACACCTCACCAATTCAGAAATTTTCATTTCAAGATCATATTCTTGAAATATGGACATCCATTTACCTCTTCTTTCTCCTAATTCACATTGACTTAGCATGAGTTTGGTATCAGGGTCTTGCAATATAACATGCACTTTATTCCTAAGAATATAATGTCTATATTTTTTACTACCTTAACCAAAACAAATGCTTGTTTATAAATTAGGGAATAATTTAACTCAGCATTTTTGAATTGAGTACTCATAAATGCACTTGGATGATCACATTTATCAAATTTTTGAGTTAATATAGTTGTTATAGTATGTTCAAAAGCAAAAGAATAAAGATAAAAATATTTTTTAAAGTCAAGACTTATCACCATAGGTGCCTGTCTTATTGCTTCCAAGATATCCTTGAAGGCTTTCTTCATTTATTCATTCTATTCAAACTTTGTATCCTTCTTTAGCATGTCATTGAGTGGTTTCATAATCTATGCAAAACCAAAAATGAATTTCCTTACAAAATTTATCTTCCCAAAGAAAAACTTTAGCTCTTTTCTACTATTTGGGGATTTTATTGTAGAGATAGCATTGACTCTATTTGGATCCTTAGAAATCCCATCTCTAGTTATCGCATGTCCTATTAGTTTCCCTTCAGTTACACAAAATATGCTTTTCTTAAGGTTAAGGGAAATTCCATACCTTCGACAGCATTCAAATACTTATTGTAAATGCATTATGAGATCTTCTCTATTCTTGGAAAACATAATCAGATCATCCATATATATAATGATAAATTTACCTATAAGACCTTGAAAGGTATAGTCAAAATCTCTCTAAAAGGTAGCTCCTTCATTTATGAGTCCAAAAGGCATCCTCTTATAAGAAAAAGTACCCCATTTTTTTGTGAATGCAATCTTAATTCTAAATTCTTTGTTAACAAGTACCTAATTGTAACCTAAAAAACTATCTAGGAAAGACATCATGGTAGAACCACTAACAATTTGAATCACGTGGTTAAGGGATGGCAAAGGATAATTAACATTTTTAGAAGATTTTTTCAAGTTTCTAAAATCTATGCATAATCTAATCTCTCTATTTTTTTTATTAACCGGTACAAGATTAGCTACCCAGGTAGAATGTCTAATTAGAAAAACTATTTTTGCATCTAATAATTTCTTAACCTCTTTATAAATCAATGGTTCCAAAATAGGATTAACTAGTCTTTGCTTCTACCTAAAGGGTTTATAGGATTCTTTAAAGGGAATGGTTGGGTGATAACTCAAGGATCAAAGATATTAAAGTCTTCATAAGACTAGGTAATACATTCCATGTACTTAGTCAGTAGGTCTCAAGCATTTCTAGACTCTTTGTTTGTGCATGTTGTACCAAGGTTTACTAGTTGAGTTTAACCTTGAATTCCAAGGTCAATTACATTATAATCCTTCCCATTTACCTTGGGAACTTTATCAATTTCAGCTATCTTATCTTTATCAAATGGTCTTTCTAATGTGATCATGCCTTTGGGAATCTTGTTATCATTTAGTTATATTATCTTGTCATCAATTCTATTATTATCAAGAGAATTCTTATTGACTTCATCAATAATATGAGACTCACACACTTTTAAGTTGTACATTAATTCAATGATATTTTGGTTATCACTAAACACTTTCAGATGATTAACATTGTCAGGTACAGAGGGGCATGGGACCAATTCAATGTTAATCCTCTGGGAATATTCATTTAGAATTAGGTTAGCTAAAGCTGGAGCTAGTTCATCAACAAACTAGTTTCCTTCTCTAGGGATTAAAACAATATCAAAAGCATCAAAATACTCAATCAAGTCCCATACTTTAAACTTTTATTTCTTCAAATAAGATAATTTGCAATGATACTTAATTCTAAACTAATTGACTAATAATTCATAATTACCATATACTAGTAGTTATTTAACCTTATGTTTAATAACAAATTGTAATCCTAAAATTAATGCTTCATACTCTGCCAAATTTTTGGTGTAAGGAAACTAAAGTTTTAAAGAAACATTATATTCTTTCCCAATGGGATTGATTAAAACTACTCCCACTCTAGACCCAAATTTGCATCTAGCACCATCAAAATATAATTTCCAAAGTCCAGGCATACCATGAGAGTCTTTAGAATTACATACCTGAGGAGTTTCAAGGGTGTGAACCCCTAAATTAGAATTAACCATATTGACCCTTTCATTGGTTGCATTATATTCAGTGATCATATTCTTCATCTTTTGTTTCCTTTCAATTTCAATTTGATTAGGAATTCCCCTCCATGGTATCTACATGTGAGAGCAATCAGTTGACATGTATCCATTCAAATATTTGGTCCAATCTCTACTAAGTAACATCCCATAAGTATCCAGAATGTCAACAACTTTAATATCAATAAATTATTACACTCTTGGTTCCAAACTAAGCTATACATGTACATTTAACAATTCACCAATCACTTTAACTCTAGATTTGTCTAATTGAGTTACTACTCTATCAAAATTAATAGGAGTTAAACCAAGCTTTTCAAAAATACCTACTGACATAATATTTTTAGATGCACCTAAATCTAATAGATAATTATGCATGTTTTTACCAAAAACTCTAATTATTAGGAAAAAAAGGTGGAACCTCTATTTTATTCTTATAAATTACTACATTTACATTTGCAAGTTTTTATGATTTACTAGGTTTTTTAGTTAAAGATACTATCAACAAGTCTCTCTATTTAGTTATCTGAGTCATTTCATATAAGGTGATATTAGATTTAATTTTATTCATATATTCTACTATGTTTTACCCACTCTTGGTAGAAGGAACTAGATAAATCAGCATTATTTCTAGTGTTACTTCCCTTTAGAGGTTCTTGATTGTTATCTACTTTGGGATCATGAGGAGTATCAATGTTGTTTGGTGGAGTATAACTTGTCATTGGTTGTTTTTATTCTCTATTCCTCAATTGATAAGTATTCTTTAGATACTATTTAAAATCATGAATATCCTCTAGAGTGTCTTCAGTTTCATTCTCATCTTGAAATGGAAAATCAAAGGTTTCCACCATAAGAATTGTTTCAAAAGATTTAGATGCCTCTAAATAAATAGGTGTCCCTACAACATTATATTTGTTATATGTAACTTCAAATGTATCCAATTCATCTTGAAATACTTCAAAATCATTACAAAATTATATACAATCTAATTCGCCATGTTTTACAATGTTATGAACCCTACAATAATTAATTAAAGCTACATCACAAATGTTTATTTTAAGTATGTTCTTAGTTGTAGATGACTAATTATTATTGTTTTTGTGGATATTTTGAAACCTATTCATAGGTATTTTAAAATTTTGATAAGAATAGTTTATGTTGGAATTCTCCCCAATGTTACCTACCTATTTTTGTAGCTGAAGAAAATTAGTGCTTTATTTTTGAACCATTTTCAATATGGAGTCATTTTCATTCTTAAGTGCCTCTAAATTATGGACTTGAGTACTATTATTATTTATTAGCACCATAGCTCATTGATTTTGTGAATGGGATCCACTTTTAGAGTTATTTACCAATCCTAAGTTCTGACCAAGATGAGCATGACTCAATGGTAACTAGTTTAAAACTAGAGTTTGATTCAAAGCAGGCATGTTCTGATTAGAATTCGGGATGATATTCAATATAGGAAAATTAGGATTGATATTAGGAATAGAAAATGCTAATTGACCTTATGGTTACATTTGATCACTAATTTTTATAGCTTTAGCATAATCTAAAGCTAATGTATTTATGGCCCCAATAGCTCTTTTTAGAAATACAGAAGTCATTAGATCTAAAGAATATTTATAAATATCTAAAGCTAAATCTTCATCAAGATTATAGGGAGTTATAGTTATAATAAATATTTTTTGAAATTTATCATTTAAATCTCTAATGGTTTCATTTGAATCTCTCTTTACCATAGTGAACTATTGATATAGAACACAAGGGCCAGTGATCTTTCTAAACTGATCAATGAAATAATTATTGAAATCATTCCAGCTGATGACGTAATTTTTATGAAGATTAATAAACCAATCATATGTTATAACTCTAAAGGTAAGAGGAAATAACCTATAAGCAACATCTTCATGAACAACATTTAACAATCTTAAGGTAGCTTTAAAAGACTTGATGTGTTCTTCAGTAGTAATAATGCATATAGGACTAAATGAAGGTTAATATTTTTCTATATTTCTTGGTAATTCATCTAACCAAGCACATTGATAGAATATCCAGCTAACCAAGCCATGCCTTAATGAGGATCAAATATAGTAGCAAAAATAGGTGAAGTAGGTTAAGATTTAGAAACTCTACATTTACCTTTATATGCCCTTGTCTTCCTATGAATTTCTAATTAAAGAAGAGGTAGACTTGTTTCAGACCTTAACCTAGTTTTTATTCATGGAATTTCCATCTTATAAAATCTAAATCTTGTTTAAAATATAATGTAGAAACTTTATCTTTGTAAATAACAGTTCAATTCTTACAAAGAAGTAGATTTATGCATTTAGAGTTCTAAGTTCAAACAAAATTTACACAAATTCATACAAACCTTTCAAATAATGACTATCTTTAACCATATTACCTTAAATATACATCCAATCTTGTGAATATTAATTATCTTTAAATATAATTACTATCACTAACCTTAAACACATTAGATTCACAAATTTTAAGTAACCTTTGCAATAATTTAACATAAATATTCAAAGAATAACTATCTTTAGCTAAATAAGCCTAAATACTAGTCTAAAACCATGAATATGAATTATCTTTACAAATTTAATTTAAGTAAAACATAAATCTTCAAAGGATTGACTGATCTTAGAAAAAAATTCACTAAAATTAGCTCAAAATACCTCAGATTCATAAATATTTAGCTCAAGCCCTCCTTTTAGTACCAATTCCCCACCTATTGATTCATGTAAATGTATCATAGGGTTTTCATAGTGTTGAAAAAACTTCTCATTTCAATATTTAAATAATCTTTTGCATGAGTTATTAGTTGTGATCTTCCTAAGATCTGTGGTAGAATAGCGACCAAGCTATTTGACTATTTCACAAAATGATTATGCAAGTGGTTGATGGAAGCAACTATGGTCTTACATTTTTGTAAAGAATTTAAAGTTATTTTACTAAATTTAATGAATAATGATCATAACCTAAAGTCTAAGACTCTAATCTAGCATGAATATTAACAATGAGAAAGTAAACTATAGCGATTTAATCAAAAAATGAGAAAATAGGTAGGGTAAGGTAGAAAAGGAAATGTTTATATTATTTAGTTTAGACATCTTAACAAATCTATCATTTCATCAAAGATATGCATCTTCAAACCAGCATATGACATGAAATTACCAAATAGTACAGATCCTATCATATACTAGGAAAATGTCTAAGGATATTTTAAACATGTAAATAGAAATCAGATTCACTTTAAATATTTACTTAAACAAAAAAATTGCATTTTCACATCTGTTAGAAAATCAAGGATATTGAAATGAATCTAATGACTTTCAGTCAACCTAGTGTAAATCTCAAATTAACAACTCTACATTAATATATGTGCATCTAGAATGCATAAAATTAGTTCAAATCTAAACATCAAAATAAATATTTGAGGAAGTAGCCATAATAACAAACAAAAAAACAAAATGAGACAATCTTCATTGAATTCTCTTTCTTGTATTACTTGTTCCAAAATTTACAAAATAGTTTTGCTCTCAAAACTTCCTCTCTTTCTTCAAATGATAATACCCCTTTATATAGGTTGAAAGAGCAACCTATGAGGCATGTTAGTTAGTTAGTATCAAATGAGAATCAAACAAGTGTTAATGATAGATGTCTTATGACAAATATTCTAATACTAATGACACTTTTCAAGTGTGACTAACCTATGAGCCATGTGTGTTATAAATTGCACTTGATTTTACAAAATAGTATATTCTTTTTAAATGATTTTCTTGTTTTGATACACAAGAATATTCTAAATTAACCTTGTTGACTTTGAGGTGTCCTTATAGATAAAGCCTTTTGCTTTTATTCCAAAATTTTCATGGATTTATCATATTATTCATCAATCAACTTGAAATTGATGATTGGCTCTATGAATAAATCTTTCATTTGCCCTACTAGATCTCTAAATATTTCATCCATTTTTCCCATGGCTTCCTTGATGCTCCTATAATTATCTATATTTTCATTTGCTAACAAGATCATGTCTAAGATGTGTTTGTTGTCAGCCCCTATGGTGCCCTTGCTTCTACTAACCTCTTGGATGAAATTTATAGCTCTTTGTTGGAATTATTCATTAGTTATTAGGCTTGTTTGATTGGAGATTATTGGATCCTTAATCAAACTTCCTATTATTTATATCATTCTACCCTCTAGTTGTTTTAAGTCACCTGAGAGACTTTTCATGCCTTTAGACAACTTCTTTATGTTTTCGATTTTCTTCATCAAAATTATCATGGCCATATTTAAATGTGATGGGTTAACTATTTTAATCTTAGGGATATGTTTTAACATTAATATCTTGATTAGTGCCTTTATTTTCTTATCTGAGCCTTTCCGCTAGTTGTCTTGGTTCAGAGCCATGGCATATTGTTTACTCACTATGTCCAATTTGGACCTTATTGCCTTCAAAGAATTGAATGTCTCATAGATAATTGTTTCAAAATTATTAATAATATCTATAGGTACTAACAAAATGGATTATTCTTATAGGATTTTATTCTCTTGTTTTAATCCTTTGATTATAGCTTGTATCCTTTCTAACTGAGATTAGGATAACTCTAGAACATCTTCTTAAAATATGGGGTCTTCCCTTAATCTCTATTCCCTCTTATAATTTAGGTGAACCAAAGGCTTAACCTTTTGGTGTAGAACTTCCTGACCTTCCTCTATGATAGTTATCTTAGTCACTCTTTATAATCCAGTGGTAGTTGGATCTCACCTGATTTCCACTAGAGACAAGCCCATATACTTGATTTGAACCTCTAATTATGACTGGACTACTGATCAAGTTGGAATAGCAAGCCTCCTTTCTTCTTCAATTTACAATGCTATGATCTAAGGCTTCAACTCCTATTATAGAGGGATATTTGTGGTCTTAACTATAAACCATAGGTGATAGGCATTAGGAAGCTTCTTTATCCTTAGTTCATATATGAACCATTCAAGTATATCTAGTCCATAGATTGGGTTCTCTTCATTAAATAGATTGATGTCCTTCAAAGGGGGAATGATAACATTTTTGATTTCTTTGCCCTTGAGACATTTGCAGTCTCAGCCTTCCTCTTGGGAGGATCAATGACCATTAAGTCTAATGACTTCTCTTTTCCATTTTTCTTTTTAGATTCTTGAACATTTTCCTCTTTCACATCTATGTTTGTTTCATATGTCATGGAGATCATTCTCAATGCATCTTCAAGAGATTCCTATGGATCTAAAGTTATCATGTGAATTTATTCTTATTGAGGAAAATCTTGTTCTATTGATCTAGAAGATTCAGGGGATGAGGAGCTTGAAACAACTTCTCCTAGTCTCCTTTTTTCAAGCCTATGCTTTTTTTTTTTTTTTTTTGGAAGCTTTGAAGGACCAACATCTACCAAATGATATTGTCTAGGGCCAAGTTTTCATCTATCCTCTATCTTATGATTTCTTTATAATCTAGATTCAAGATTTATATTATGTTCTTTTAGATTTCTATCAACTTCATAATAGGTGGATGCACTAGTGTACACAATGTCAAATGCACTAGGTTCATGTTCATAAGTCATAGCTAGAATACCTTTTCTCTTTAAATATTCCTTTACCCTACCATTGGGATCCTACTATCTATGTTCATCTATCTGCAAATTGAGAAAAAGCCTATGTTTTGAAGCTACTTCAATTGAGTCCCATTGTCTAAAATTGGTTATGACAATAGTCATGGGAAATCCTGGGAGTAGTCCTTTCCTCTTGGTCTTGTAGATTCCATCTATTCAATTGAATAGTTGGTATTAAACTTATTGTTCTTCTAACTTATATGGCATGTGAACTACCAATTTTAAGGGGGAACTTTAGGTTCCCTCTATTCTTATAATAGTGAAATCAGGGTACAGATAGATATACCCCATTATCTTAATGTATTTCTTGATTAAAGGAGTTACCCTCATCATGGGGACACCAATGATGGCCTGGCTTAAAGCAAGATATACATAGTCACAAATGAATTAGATATGGTCCCTATATTTATAAATATGCAATTTTGAATAATATTAGGACACAATTTGGGTGACATTAGGAGACCACTCTCTTTGGTTGGGGATTTTAGTTATGGCACACAAGGTATATAACAAATATAACATCCTAAAGAACTCATCTTTCTTATTTTTTTTAATCCCATAAATCTGTGTATTTAATGAAATGCTAATGATTTCACCTAAAGGAGGTACTACCACTTCCTTAATAATGAAATATACAATAGGCACCCATATTGGTTCTACATGTGAAGTATGTGAAAATCCATAGAATTTTTTCACCATGGTCATAAACATTTTGAATCTTAGTCTAAATTGGCTCACAGGGATTTTCTTATTAGGATCTACAATAACCTTGTTACCAGTTTCTAAACATTTCACTAGGATATCCTCTATGGTATGTTTCTAGGCCCATGAATTAAAGGATATGAGGTCTATTTGGGGCTTAGGTAATTTATAATATTATTTGAAGGCAATAGGGGATATGTATGCTATTTTTCTCAAACTATTTTCATGGATAAGCATACCCTTATCAATTCTAGCATCTTTACAAATAGGACTAAGGATGTCAATGCAATGTAATACCTCTAGCTTGGTGGAATCATAATGGGGTCTTGTAAGGTAAATTACGATGATGTCATTATAAATTCTCTTTATTGATATCATCTTCTCCTTTTATTTGGTCAAAATTCTTTTGTTCTTTGTAGTCCATAACAATCTCAATCAATTATTATCTCACATATTCAATGAAGAAGCCACAAACTTTATATCTTTAAATACCCTATTCTCTACATCTGATGACAATTATAATTCAACCACTTTCTTTAAAGTATGTCCATAGGTTTCCATTGCTATGATTCTGATTAAATTATTCACTTTTGAATGATAATTCAACACTTTTAGCTATCTAATTAGACTTTTGAAATAGTTTTGACTATCAATCTCTCTCTTCTAGTTCAAAATAATGAATGTATGAACAATTTTAGGGATTTTTTGTGTCTGAAGGTTTTTGGAGGGTTTTACTGAGCTTTAATGGTGGAATATGAAATTTAATTATTTCCTTTGGTAACCCATATCATATTTTGATCTCATATTTATACCTTCACATGCTTGGGTCCATAAAATATTTCAATCTGACATATCCACCTATGTGGCATCTCCTTGCCATGTTATTTATTTAACTTTAAAACATGACTATTGTCACTTTAGACATGTGTCTTCATCTCATGCCCTCTAGAAACTTCATTAAATTTACTTTTTTGATCTCCTCGAGAGGCTCATGGCCTTGACTTTCAATGTTGGTCATTGATCTTTGATCTGGGCTCCCAAAACTATGATACTTGGCAGTCCTATGTGACTTATGTATACCCTGTTATCAGTCTCCATTTAGTTAATTCTCTTATTCCATGTGGTAGTTATACATGAAATCTAGGATTATTGACTTATTGACTTGGTTTACACCATCAATCTCCATCTACATGGTTGAATGTGTGTCATTGATCCTTAATCTACATGATCAAATACACATTGTTGATCCACTAAACATATAATCAAATGTGGGTCATTGATATATTAAACATTCACCATGATTGTGACACATGTCACCATCACATTCAATCTCAAGTTCCTTTGGCTTATGTACTTTGAGCTCACCATTAGATCTCCATTTACATGATTGAACATGTGTCACAGATCTATCTTGACTTTTGACCTTAGTCTTCAACATGGATCATTGATTAGACTTTGTACATAAGAATATGAATCATTGATCTTGATCTTATGGATTTTGACTTATTGACTTTGGGTGATCACCTATATGTCACTGATCTTTGAATTGATCAAGTGAGGTTTCGACACTTGGTAACCTTTTGTTTAATTCCTACCTACGAATAGTGAAATCAAATAATAAGTGCTTGGTAAATATAGACTTGGCATAAATCTTAGACTAAGGTTTTAATAAATTAATAAACTCTATCGAAACTTAGGCTAAAATTAAACTAAGACTAAGATGGAATAATGTGACTCATCAAAAATAGGAATCCATTTTAATAAGAAACTAGGCTAAATTAATTTAGACTAAGGTTTTGAACATTATTTAACTTGGATTCAATTAATCAATTAAGGACCAAATGTTAACATAATGACTTGAATGGGACCATATTAGTTAACCAACTAAGGGTCAAATTAACATTGAAGCATAAAACCATTAATGTTTGTTCATTCTAATGAAGATCCATTGATCTTGAAAGATGGAAACACATGGGCCAAATGTTATGAATATTAGTTAAGATCAAATGAATATTATGTGCTATCATGTCAATGTAAGCTAAATCAATACATCATATTCAATAATTCACTCTGATCAAGTTGAATGCCTAATTTATGGCATAATTTACAAATTTTGAATAAGGGTCCTTATTTTTTAGAAATGGTGGATGTTGACCTCAAAAAATACATCTTAAATTACATACTTATACTTAGATCATCTTACATTTTGATGTTATATAAACACATTATATTAGATTATCACACAATTATCATAAATGCTTCAGCTAACACACATTTTACATAGATTTTTCTTTTGAGGATAGTTTTTTCATAGATTAAACAAATACTACCCTCAAAATATGGGGAATTCATAGGGTTTTTTCATAGATATTAGGATCCTATATTGTACTCATAGTATATTTTTTATCACACAAGGTCAGTTACAGAAAATTAGACACATGTAAACATAGTGGAAAAATAGTGACATAAAAAGTAGTAAAGTGACACAAAATTTAGACCAAAAATACATTAGTGCCCAAATGGGGACATTAGTGACACATGGTGCTATTGTCAAAGATATGGTGTTATTATCTAGTATCCTTAGTTTTAGAATAACTCATATTGGTCAAAATAGTATAGCAAGTACATTACAAGTTTACATAGATCTAATTACAACTTTATTAGTTATACTCAATTTGCTCATATTCATATCAATTTACATAGATTAGGATCATCATGCTTGGTATTTGCATTCCCATTTTAGTTTAGATACTTAGATATAATTTATTATAACTCAATCCAAAATCCATATGCTCAAATATCATATTTGGGGGCATGTGTGCACTATATTATTTCCATATGCTCAGTTATACACCAATTGATCAGATGGAATGACAAATTTCATGTCATTTTCTACATTATATACACTTAACATCATATTATAGGTTATCACCAATTTCATTCCTTACTCCATCTATAGTGGTTGGAATTCTTGAGTGGCCTAGAAATACCTAATGTACTTGAATGGTTGTAGAGTCAACATACACAGTTAGATATACTCAGTTATAAATTTATATTAATTCACATAGTTCATTTTTAGATTCATCTACTATACATAGGTGGAAAATTATAGATTCATATCCTACTTGAGTTCTTGATCCACCCACATGAAAGGGTTGGACACTCTATCAATCTAATCTAAGTTATTCATAGGTCATGATCCACCAAGTAGGGGTGGGTAATGATGGATTCAAAACCAAATTGTGTTATTAAGCTACCCACATATGAGGATTTATTAATATATTATCTCAATCCAATCTATTCATCTATTGATCACTATAAACACACACACACATAGGTTGTCACTAGGTTCATGCATTGGTTCACGTACCTAAAGAGGTGTATTCATTATTTTCCTCTTTCCCATCTCTTTACTTAGTTACTTATTTACTCATCATAGTATTTTGATTCTGATATATCTTAGGGACTAATTTATGCACATTTCATTTGTAGGACATGCATTGGATCATGCTTCACATATCAAGACTCCAATTTACATACTCAGATTTAGCTTCACAATCTTCACTTCCTAGGTAAGTCCAAGTACACTTGTTTATCCTTTATCCTAATCATTTCACTTTATTAAATTTATATCATAAATAGGGGGATGTAATCACCTAAAAGTGGTATTTGAGTGTTAAGAGTGCTACTTGAGACTACATATCCCTAGTTTAGCCCTAGACCTATCCTAGAGCCTATTATCACACTTATCCAGCCTTTGTATAGACCATAGGCATCCTTAACCAACTCAAATGCATTCCTAGACCCTCATTTATTGATCCTAGCCCTTTCTACCCATTTTTTTTCCAGCTAAACATTAGTTCCCCATTAAGGACACTAGATCCACATGGTACTAGTGTCCCCAAAATGGTGCCTATGTCCTTTACCCTAATTTTCTTAAACAAATATATTTTTATAATTAAAAGCCTCTTAAGGTTGACCTAGACATTTTTTATTATTTGCAAAAGTAATAGAACACTATTAATACATGGATTTTATCCCTATATCCATTATATGGAAATGAGATGTAAAATACCTATTCAAATATTAAGCAAGTTGAGAAAAATCAAGGTTATCAATCCCTATTCTACCCTACTTCTGCATACTACTATCTATAATAGCCCTAACCTCTGATTTTCTAGATTTCCAATCTCAAGCACACCTAAGACACTTAAGGCCACTATCATACTAGCATTGATTGTACTTGCACTAGCACTTGGGTGGAGAGAACTACAACAAGATGTCCATCCTATCCTACTAATGAACAAACTTTTTATCTCATACCCTACTTGTAAGGAGGATTAGGGTTTGCATCATAAATAAATCATTACATGCATAATACAGAGTTATACAATTCATTCACATAGGAAAAAAACCCCATAAATAAAGACAAGTACACCTAAAATTTTGGGATTGTCTTGTAAATAGGACATTAGCACCAATATCAAGACACTAGATCCATATGGTGATATTGTCTAAATGTGGCACTACTATCCAAGAGGGGTTATGACATAAAGATCTAGTTGATGACACTTATACCTATTTTCATCTCAGTTTTTAGGACTTAGATCATCTATATTAGGTGTTTTCTAAATAAGTCTTTATTTGCACTATTTATTACTATTTTTAGAAAAGTCAAAGCTAATCAATTTTGTAACAAATATGTGGTTATTTTATGCATATTATATCATTTATTTAATATATTTAGCCCTTTAATTAAAAATAAGATTTACATAATATAAACCCTAAAAGTATAAAATAATGAGGACCACCATATCTATTACTATATTAGGAAGGGTTCCCCTCAATTTAATCTATCTAGTGAGGGTGCCCCTATCCCTCTCCCTCTCCCTCTATATATAGGGTAGGGTAGGTTTGAGTAGCATAGGTTGGGGATATATATTTAGGGTGCCCATTCATATTATGTAATAACTATAATCTACCCATCTATATAAAATTATAATATTGAGAGAAACCGATATATTCTATAGATAAAGTTTCCCATTCATATAGAGGGATATATAGATAGGGTTCCCATATAGATCACATTGCATGATTTTAGATTGATAAGATATATATGGGGGAACACTAGTGGGCCTTATATATCAACATATACCACCACCTTTATCTCTATATGGATGAGGCAAGGATCGTACTAACCTAACCACATGTCCCAGCTACCTTCCTTCTAGACAAATAGATATAGAGCTTTCTTGCCTTACTACAGGGATTACCCACCTACCTATGTTTATACCCCCATAAAATATATATAGTTTAATTTGAATCCCTTATATATTTATTCTATCTAGGATCAAATGATATCCTATATAATTTATAGTTTCACCCCCTCCTCCCCACCAATTTTGAAGGGGAAAAGACATTTAGATGATCTCATTCACCCTCATTTACTTCCCCCTTCTTCAAGAATCAAAGGGAGGTGCCTATTATATATAGATCCTAGTGGTGTAGAGATTATGGGCCTTAATCACATAATATGAGGGTTTAAAGATATTAATTCATGTAATAAAGTAGATGGGTGATGGGTGATGGGTGATGGGAACTAAAGACTTATTTCTTATATAGATATTTGGCTGGGCACTAGATATAAAGTAATATGAGGGGTTTCATTCCTTTTTATATATAGAGGAGTGCCATTTAAATCCCTTTATTTTATATAAAATATGAATAGCAAGGGATTGTTCTAACCTTACCCCCAATCATAGAGGATAACCTTTCCTGTAGATGGAGGAACCCATTGTAGGTAGAGGGGCATGTTGTTATATAGAAAAAGATAGCACCCCTTTATGGAAAGAAGGGGAGCACTCTTTCTAGGATATAGATGAGGTTGGGGTTATATATCATACTTTAAGAGGCCCTTTTCTTTTGTCCTTTGTCTTTTGTCCTCTATCATTTGTCTTTTATATACAGGAGCAAAGAGCCCCTTTCCTAGATATAAAGGAATGGGTGGGGCCTATCTTGATTAGATGATCTATATTATGTAATACAAGGGGTTAATTTTTTTATTTATAGGTGGTTGGGCACTGTTGATATAAGGATTAGATTACTATATGTCTTCTATGGTTGTGGATATCTATAGCTTATATATCTATCTTGGGAGGCCCCTAATATATAGGTTTGTTAGCCTCCCTATATATCTTATCTTATCTTATCTATCTAGAATCAAATGTATCTATATTTATCTAGGTTGGGTCCCTTCCCTATTTATCTTATCCTCAACCCAGATTGAATCTAGTATGGGCTCACCTTTAGATGCTAATTTTTTTATGATCTCCCTTAATAGATATAAGGTATTCAAGGGAATCAATGTGAAGGATGAATTCTTCTAATTCAAGGTCAAGGAGAGATGACCTATATAGATAAGGGTCAAATTTATCTATCAAGGTCTTGAGTAATATCTCAACCCTAAGGAAATATCAAGTATATGAATAGAGTTCAATTATCATGTCATTTCTTATAGTTATTATTGATTCCGCCTACCAAGTGAAAGAAATAGGGATTTATACATATATAAATGGGAATGAAATGAACCATATATAGATAAATGACTTTGAGCTTCACTCTTATCCCCATGGTTGAGAGATATGGATAAATATAAGTTAACAACTATCTCATTTAATATGGAAAGAATCATACTCAGTTTAGTAGGTTTAATTATGCTAACTAATGTCAAGTCCTCCATGTCCCTTTATTTTATTTATATAAATATGATGACAACCTATTATAAATATTTTCCCCTAGATTTATAGGTTGAACCCATATATACATATGTGTAAGTTTAATATTTTATTTAATTTTCTCCTGACTACTCACTAAACCCCCTCCCATTATATATAGATATGGGGATATCTTTATCTTGACCTAAAGAACCAACATGATCAATATTTGAAAAACATGAAATAAATTATATAGGCTCGACCCATATATAGATTAGATAGGGGAATGCATTTATGGGATCAAGATTTTAGAGAATAATTCAAGTATAATCTACTTGAGCTATCTTATATTTATTTATATTATAGAGGGGCATGGTCTTGAACCTATATGGGTCAAGCCCATACCATTGGCTCACCCATCGAGAGAGCACCATTCAACTTGCATATTTTTGGTCAAGTCCCTATCCAATCTATATATATGGCACCCTTATATATATAGTCTAGAGATCATTTTTTTATCGAGGGAGAGGTGATTTTAATTTAGGGCTTGACCACCTTTCAATAGGGTACATTTGACTAATATAAGGACATAGAGATAGAGATGAATTGAGAGGTCCTAAAGTAAATGATTTTATCTTATATAGAGATATACACCAATTTGGACTATAGAAACTTATGTCTTATCGATCCATTGTGAGATGTGTTGATATATATGGAATTGTCATCCCATTCACCCATTTCAAGAAGATAGGTGGATGAGAGTGGAATGAAAGTAATTATAATGATGAGCTCCATTATTCTAGGATTCATGCTGATGAATGGCACAATCCAAGATGAAGCTCACTCTTCCACCAATAATTCTCACTCTTGGAACTACTCTATCATTTCCATTAACCTAATCCCACATCTCTAAGTGAAGGATTTATGATCATTCTCCCATCATTGTCCATCCCTTTAGCCATGCTCCCAAATACATGTGAGTTCACAAACTATAACTATGTTGTAAAGTGTGAGTGATGATTGATTATATATGGTAACTAGTACAAGTTACTTTAGTATAGTATAATGTAATATAGTAATTATATTAATTCAACACATCATCCCTTCCCTTTTGATCGAGTGTTTTCAAAAATTATAATGATTTTAGATAGTCTCATCATTAGGTTGGGTCCAAAGTTATTATATATAACCAGTCACATGAGATGAGATTAGATTGATTATTAGTTGATATCTAGGAGTGGAATATCATTAAGGAGAATATTATATATAATATATAGTTATCTTTATTTGGTCAGTCCCATCTCCATGTATCCTCATTCCAAACTGGGTGCATTATCATATCATCCTCATGTATCTTCAAGCATAATTATATATATATATATAAAATTAAAAATTCTCATCTTATGTGCCCAACTTTTTATTTGCAAACATGTTTAGGTTGTGGGATATATATGGATATAAAATTTATCTTATCATTAAAGTGCTCAACCAGGCATATGGCAAACCCCTATCTAGATATGGGGATATTGATTCCCAAATGGCTATTGACATTCAAGGGGAATGAAATATATTCCACTTGATCATATTTTTCCTTGAATAGAATCTTTTATTTCTATATACCATCTAACCACCATAAATTGGTCATGATCCCATCTCCCCATGCATGGAGGGAACCATCCTACCATGAACCTTTGAATAATGGATAATTTAGAGATAGAAGTTATTTCATAAATCATAGATGGGGGCCCATCAAACTATAACTACAACTACTATATTGATGTTCATTCCAACCTATAGATAGATAGATCCCATCCACCATACATATATACATATATATATATATATATATATATATATATATATATATATATATATATATATATATATATATATATAGTGAGGGAGTGGGTCAACCCTATTTTCCCTTAGCCTATATGGTTCCTTCATGCTGGTAACCAGATTTCATTGAGACCTAACTAATATTGAGTTCCATAAATAGATATATAAGGCTTGGCATCCCAATCATAGTAATAGTAGATTGGCCTGTAAGGAGAGGTGGTCTTCATATATATATATATATATATGCCTTAGATGATATCCCTATATATTATCTATGGGTGACTATAGTTATATATAGTCAGGGTTAGGTTAGCACACTCTACCCTATAGAAAATGATAATAGTTGACTCACTATCTATATCTATATATGGTGAATTTATGTCATGCACTTGATAGGTTTTCCCTCAACCCCAACCCCATATCCATATATGGAGGTAGAGGTGGGTGCCATATATATTTATAGAGGGGACATTCCCATCTATAGAAAACCTTCTCCCATATATATAGACAAAGCCATTAGAGGAGTGCCTAACTATAGATAGTTTACCCTGTATATAGATAGATAGGGCCCAACCCCATCTATCTACCCCATCTACTTCATGTGTCCCCCAACCCCATCTATCTACCCCATATATTCCATATGGATTCAAACCTCATATATCTATAAATATTCCCATCTCATCTATATGTTGAGCAGTCCCCTCTGTATAGAATAATTCTCTATCACTCAACCCCATATCTAGATCAAATAGGTGGACTAGACTATAATATGTATGCATCATCATCATCATATTATATTATGTAATATGCATATGATTTTAGTAACTTTAAAATAATGGTCATTCATGAAGTTATATTATCTCCCATATCTAGAATGGGGTGAATGAATTAATGCAGTGCCATTATATATAATCTGGGTGAATGAAGTGAGTGATGCATGCTATGTCTACATATAAGCTTAGATTGGTTATCAAGATGAG
This sequence comes from Torreya grandis, assembly GCA_037957365.1. NCBI lineage: Eukaryota > Viridiplantae > Streptophyta > Pinopsida > Cupressales > Taxaceae > Torreya > Torreya grandis. The sequence continues at coordinate 476,839 of JARHVA010005992.1, forward strand.
ATGAGTGATGTTAATATTGAATAATTTGACCCCTTAGTAAAATTAAGTCAAAACCCCTATAGTTCAAACTTTCTATATGGTTTTTCTAAGTCATATCATGGTCATAAAGGTCATAAATAATGTTTAGTCATGTTTTGAAGGTCACTTAATATGTTTTGACATTGTCACTTTTATCATTTGATCTTAATGTTATTTTGGCCACCTTTTGGCCATTATAATGAACTTGTATAGCTTTAAACCAAAGTACAAATTTGTCAAAGTGAAATATAACATCCCACATGTCAACTAGATTTTAGATGGTAGTATGGAAACAAAAAATTGTAGGTCCAATATTAAAGTAACATCACCTACAAATAAGGGGAGTTTCAATTGATTGTATAAAATCTAGGATAATTTTGGCACATGTGAATACTTTATGGGTGTCCCTTCATATCCCCATAAGTCATCTCCATGTTTATATAACTTTGATAGTTCTAAAATTGATCAAAATTTATCCATATCTCTCATCTCTCTCTTGAGCAAGTCAAATAAGTCAATAAATTTCCCTTCAATATAGATAGGAGGAGGAGAGATGGTCTAAATGAACTAGGTGGATATTATTAATCCTAATGATCTCTCATTCTATGGTCATGGTTTTTAGATTATTGTGCTTCATAAATAATCACTGAGATTTTTATCACCTCTGAGTTGATTGCACATTCCCAACACCTTTGGTTTAATTTTTTGTTTGCATTGATCTAAGAAAATTAGGTGATGTATGTGTACCTATATATTATGAACATACTTTTCATGTGGATTTAAAACTAGTTTGCACATGTGTATGTGAAAGGATTAGCATAATCACTCTCATTGAGCTAGAGGTTGACATCATGGTCTGTAGGAAACTATTATATCAATTACAATGTTTTGTCCTCTTGTGAGTGATTTAAAGTTAAGGATAATATGTTGTTTTCCATCCCTCATAGCATGGTGATCAATTCAACACTAAAGGTTTAGTCTCAAAAGTGTCATTGATAGAGTGTTAGACTTAAATACAAAACAGAGTCAAATAATCTTGAATAATCACCTACACAACTATGTGAGAATGATTAGATAGGGGTATTGACAAGTTTGAAACCCCTAAACATTCATAAGATCTCATATATCATCAGAAACATCATATAACCATTGAAAGACCCAATTTTATCAATGGAGGGCCAAGAGAAAAGTCATAGTACATACACAATCCTATATCATATAAACCTATACGGAGTCTCAAATTGTAGTCTAAAGCTAATACAACAAAGGTCTGAGTAGTAATGAAAGGATATTTGGAGGTGTTTGGAATCTGATTGAGACTATCAGGTAAGTATGAGAGCATAGATAAGATCATTGTATGAATGGTGAATCTATCACATATAGTTAGACTTAAGTTTATGTTCACAAAGTAAGAAAGTTACAAATGGGATTGATTACCTTAACTTCCTTGAATGAGGTCTTGCTCATACAATGAGTCATCTTTTAATAAGTGTCTATGAATTCTGTGCAAGTCTAATCACTTTATTATTTCAACCTAGATAGAGATGGCACTTCTCAATATGAAAGGAAGTTGTTATGTTAAGAAAATGATGGTAAGTGAGCTTTCAAACTCAGTCAAGTTTATATTGAATATACTTAATGAAAGATAGAATGAATTGAGTCAAAATGAACTTGCAATGTAACAATGACATAGTGGTTGCATGATCTCAAGGTAGAGATAAGTACATTCAAGTTTTAATATGGTCCAAGTGACCTAAGGAGAGATCAAAGGGTATAATAAAATACTTAGACCTAAACCAACACCTACAAGAATCCCATGATTCCCAAAATGAACACTTATAGTTTGGTCCATACTACAAACTAGTTTAGGTAATTTGGATTGTTGAAAGACTCGTAGGTGTGATCTAGTCTTCAAACTTTGTACATAAAATCACAATGATCTAAACTATTTCCCCATAGTCTCTTTCAAGTTAGGTAAATAGGGGAGATGCCCTCTATTTTGTCTCAGATAGAGGGAAATTCATGAGCAGGATAGCATGTAGGTTTAGTATGTGAAGAGTGAAATGGATGAAGGGAAGAGTTTTGAATGATTTTGGAATATGTACAAGGTTAAACTAAATATGAAAAAATATAGAAATGACTCTATAGTCATTGAAAACCCTCAGATGGGTCAAACACATAGTCAAACATAGTTAGGCCTATTAGGCCTAGAACTTATAGACATCTAAAATTGGATAATGGCTTTTCACCTAAATTTAGAACACTTCTTATTAATCATTGAAAATCTAGCCTAAGAATCTTTAAAAGTGTAAAATTTGGCTTCATAACATGTTTAATTTGGCCCATAAATCAATTAAATTAAACAAATACACAAATCATTTGATTCAAAATATTGGAAATGTTCAAAATACCTAACAAGGATTAATTAACATCAAATCCTAAACAAATCCTAATTGAATTCATCCATGATCAATGAAATAAATTATCAAAAAGGGAAATTTAAAAATCGATAAATATCCTAGGTTTTCATCATTAGGTTTTGTGAGTTGTCATTTTGTAAAATATTCCACCCATGCTTATTTCATGCTAAGCATGAGCATTTGACACATTTTATACCTATTGGGGTTAAATAATCCAACCAAGGTTAGGATTTAAACCATTCCAAGTCATTTAAAAGCCTACAAAATAAAGCCTATAGCTCTTCATTTACAGATCTTAGAACATAGTAATTTTATAATGTAGGATTTAATTCATCAAGAAAATGCATAGTATTATAATGTCAAAATCATGCCAAGCCAGCCATGTTGCTAAGAGGAGATGGATAAATCCAAACCCCATTGATGAATACTTCTTGAACATAATTTGAGCAAGCCAATGAATAAATCTCTTGGAGGAATCAAGAAAGGTAAGGAAGTTGTCATTTCTTTGCATTTTAGTTGTGTTTTCAATTGGTTTATTCACTAAGCTCCCCTCATGATCTAGGCATAGAGGTTTTATTCTTTGTTAGTGTGTTTTTATCAATTGGATTTCATTTTTATACTAACACTTTATCTAACTTCCCCTCCATCATCAAAATCCTAGCATCACAAATGGCATGTCTAGTGGGACCATGAGCACCCCACATAGCAAAAATATCATTATACAAGTCTTAAACTAAGAAATGGATGATTTAATCTTCTTAAAATTGAATTTATACCCTTGTTTTGGTTGTATTTGGTTTTATTTTTATTTCTTAGAACTACATAGAGACTAGTGATGGTCAGGAGTACCTAGCGATGGTTTGGCTAAACCACCAATGGTTCTACCCAATTGCCACTAATTCTATGAGACCATTAATGGTCAAGTTTCAAGGGAGAAATGGACCTAAATATTAAATTTTGATTCTTCTTGTCATTTCATTTCTTGATTTCTAGGTTTCAAGATCATATAAATCCATCGACTAATTCTTACTTCATAATTTTTTATCAAATTTCATCTAACCAAGCCTAACCTAACACATTTCATACTTTGTGGTTTTGCCTTTAGGTTCACAGGTCATCATTGATGATATTTATCAATCGGCAGTAATTTTGATCAACTAGCAGTGATTACCTAGTAATTAGCCATCATGATTACCTTGAAACTATTAATGGTAATTTGTGATCATCCATGGTCACTATGTAAAATAAAATAAAAAACTAAGAGCTCAAATTCAAACATCATTTTCCCAACCAAGAAAATGCTTCAAAGCAAAGGGTTAAAATCTAACATTTACAAGTTGAAGAATTGATTTGAATATAAAATTTCATGTTTTTGATTAATCGAACACTTAATTTTGGGCTTTAAAAATAACTTAGTCAAATCATTCACATTTTAATTTGGGTCTAAAATGAACATGTCAAATCTTGCACATTTAGATATTGGTGCTTAAAAAGAATATAGGATTGGTTAAGTCTCAAAAACCTTTTATCTTTAGTGCTTAAAGTGAATCCTAATTCTTGAACATTTTCAATTGGTGATTTAAAATGAAATTAAGACAAATCTTGAACACTTTGAATTTAGGCTTAAAAAGAACATAGGTGCTTTTGCTTAATTTGGTTTTATGCAATTTTTATGTTTTCACACTAAAGCCAAGGGGCTTAGTAATGAACAAACATCACATTTAAATTGTTACTTAAAATCAAGCCTCACTCAAAATATTTTTTAACTTGTTTGTTGATTGTTTATTTTTAAAAAAATGATAGTGCATGTATATTCCCCCCCCCCATCCCGTATAAGGAACTTGTGGGATCATGCCTTTCCATTGCATTTTAGTGCCTAGTCCAAGGCATAAAAAGAAAGTTTCCTAGGTTCTCCCCAAACTCACATAGTATTGGGTGATCTAAAAGCAACCCTAAAGTCTTTCTACTCATCTTTTATTTTCATTCATTTTCACTTGTGAAGGGGGTGTCATTGCCTCTCATGAGTTATTTAGGGAAGCATTAACCTTTTGATTCATATCCTAGAAGTGTTTCAACCCCTCTCTATGGGGGGTATATAAATTAGGATCACCTGACTAGGATGATGTTTTAAGTGGTTAAACCATCTCCGTTAGTTAAAAACTAAGTATAGGATGTATGATTAATTTGGACATCGCAATTTACTAAAAAATTGATGGATGTAGTAGTTATGAAAAGGACAAGACATTTTTATAACAAGTTGATTGATGCATACTCAATTGACATATTATTTATCTTGTGTGCATACATGAAAGTGTGTATACATGGGATCAATCTAGAAGGTTGAAAACTTATAGGTTTTAGTTAACCCCACTTTGCCACAGCTTGATAGGATCTAGGATGATGTACTTAGTTATATTATTGTCATTTATTCTTTATTGATTAGTGTGTTAGATCTAAAACTTGTCTTGTTTAAACCACATCATGCATGAGTCTTATGTCCAACAATACTCCAATGTTTGAGGTGTTCTGCCATCCATTTGACACCTTACTTTAACTTAATAAAATTTCATGTCAAAAACATTGAGTAAGGCACTTTATTGAAATGGGTATCGTTGTGTTGTCCAAATCATTCCAAGTCTTATTCCTTGAAATTTTTTAAAACAAAAAATTTATCACATCTTTTGAGATCATCGACCTCATTAGGCTACTTGAATTGTTTCAATTAACTAGCCTTGTCTTGTGCCTCAATTATCATTGTTTAAAAACCAATCATTTGAGCCTTATTAGATCTATGTTTTGCATGATCATGTTATTAAAATTTGCCTAACTTGTCATCAAATTCTAGTTTAACTTAGTTGAGTATTTGATTAACTTTTACAAGTTTAAATCCAAATATTGATTGATTTTAGTTTAGGCCTCAGTTCATAGGGGCTAATACATAGATATTTCTATTTTGGGTTGCATAACTTAGGTTAATCCATTACTCAAATTTGGAAACATTGTTTTTTGTGCCTTTATTTGATAAAAATAGTCCATCTTCAAAGTGTCTTTTGTTTTGTGTGTTATACCAATTAGATCACATTTATATCTAGAATCAAGTTCATAGTCTTTACCAAATTATTCCATGTTTGTTAGATTAATCAACATCATCATTTGTTTCAAGCCTATATTTTGACACCGTATTTGGCCAAAAGTCCTAGTACAGCCTGTTTGAGCCTAGTTTTGCTTCCATTTTTGGAAAAAAGACCTAGCAACATTTCCCTTTCCTAGTTAAGACCTATTTGGAACATGTTTGGATATTAGAGTTTGGAATCTTATTTTTAAGACATTTTACTTGACCTTTTTGGTGTGAAACATTTGATGTTATACTATTTTTACCTAATCTTTATATAGACTTTTTGGAGAATCATCTTCACCCTCGAACAAGCTAGATCATGTTTGAACCCTTTGTCTTTTTACACATATATTTTCAAAGTTTACGGAACTCTAATCCCATCTTGTCATGAAACATTTATCATAGATTTTACCATGTCTTACTATGCCAATGGTGGAACTATGTACAATCCATGATATGGAAATGTTAGCACATAGGAAGACTTGTTTCAATACCCTTATGTATATTATGTTTTTTGGGATATGGATTCTTATCCACCATACAACACTCAAACAAGGGAACAAATTCAATATCCTTTGGCCAATTATTTGGTTAGCATACCTCCATACATAGAGCAAGATCAAGAATAAACTACAAAATATTTGGCTAGTGTACTTACATTTACATAAAATGTCTACAAATAACAATACTATGTGACCATGCCATCACCCTATGATCCTAGTAGAGCCATAGAGGTAGGGCATGATAATTTGACAAATCTACCAAAAGGACCTTATAACACGTTTTACAATCCAAACAATGATAAGGCCTCTTCTATCAACCCTAATGCCATAATATCAATGATGTATCTAGATCCACATATGCTTGTCACACAAAGAGGCCTCATAGAGGACCAATTCATGTAAATGCAAATAGCATACCAAGCATATCAAAACCTAGCATGTAATTTTAGCAACTTGGCCATATCAAATGCACCTCTTATTCAGTCACTCCCTTCAACAAAAGTCTTATTTGAGTTGAAAGGTAAACAAAACTAAGGTTTATACCCACTTATACAAAACACTTTAGTCGACAACATGTTTAATACCACAACTATCATGGAAGTGTCTTCTGCTTCTACATAGAATAGTGACTAAAACTTAGTAGACAACATGCAAGCAACATATAATTTAGACCAAAGTGGTGTTAACACACAAACACATAGTTAACAAAATGTGCCTTTAACTATCACCATTAGTGGTCTAAAAACTTAGGGAGTAAGAATTTCTATGTCCCAACTTTAACCAACTACCACTAATCCTCAACCAGTTACTTCTTCTAGTACCCAACAACAAGGATTAATTAGTCAACCAATGACTAGTGTTGTGTTATAACAAAATGTGATGAATCATACTCTACCCTAATAGGTGATGAGTAATATTCCACAATGATAGGCACAATCTAGTGTACCCATGTAGTAGAGGCAAAACATATTGCCACCTTATCAGGGGGCAACCAATGTTACACCTCACTAAGTAGCAATGAACATACCTCTTTATTCATAGACTAATATTCCAATTCAAAACCATATAATTTATAACCAATAATGTACTAGCATTGGTCAGCAAAAAATGTTCAATCTCTAACATGAATCAATTTCCCAACTAGGATTCATGTAAAAAATAGGTTTTAATGTTCCTCAAGTACCTATTAGGCAATAGTTTCCTTTTGTGAAGAATATGTCACAAGTTTAGAGATAGGTTCTTGGTTCACAATGTCCCTCTTAATAGTAAGGTCAATTAGTTAGCAGCATGTCCCTATTCAACCTCAGTAAGCATAGTATGGTCATATACCACCATCCCAACTTTAATATTCCCAACATCAAGCCTACATTCCCAATCCCAACCAAAAAATCACATAACTACAAGTACAATTTCAAAAATCACACCTTAACCCATGTAAGCATATTTCTAATCCATTTCCTATCTAATCCAACATACCCCAGTAAATACCTCCATTATATCTTGATCAAAGTAATCCACTTGTGATCATGCAACCTCCACCTCTAATCAATAATCATCTTTGTTTCCTTGAATAAGAGCTATAATAAATGAAAGATATAATTGCCACCATCCAAACTCAGAAATGAGTGAAAAATTTCAAGTTGGATGATGTGTGTTCTTAACCTTTCAACATGAAGTACTTACATATACCATTTCCTCTAGGGTATGAGCCACTAAATTTTAACAAATACAAGGGGAAAGGTGACCCCAAGGCCCATCTAATATAGTTCTATGTTGCATGCCATCCAATGGACTATATTGACATATACTTGTTATTTCCAAGAAGTATAGCTAGACAAGCCTTGAAAGGGATCCTAAAGTTACCAAAGAATTTAGTTTCTGATTTTGAAGATCTTTAAGACAAATTCATGCAGTACTTTTCTTACAATCTTAAGCATGATATTTCATTAGTAGACTTAACATAAGCAAAATAGAAACCAGGTGAAAGCTTCGCAAACTATCTATAGTGATGGATAGCCCTTATAAGCTATTTTACCCATAGTTTACAAGAAAAACAACTAGCCATTGTGTTTACTAAAAACCTACATAGTGAGATATCTTACTATCTAATGTTTTTGTATGCACATATATTCAAATAAATCATTGACAAAGGTTTAGTGATCAAACGATCCCTTATTAAAAAAGGGATCATTAAACTAGCCTCATCAAATTAGAACAATGGATAGAACCAAAACTAAAATAGTGGTCAAAATCAACACCCAGTCCAAGTGCAAGCATCATAACCGACACAAGCTAATAACAATGATATACCCAAGCAATTCAATCACAACAATAATGTTGTAAGAAATGGAGTAACAGGGTCATGACATGTCCAAATAGTGAAATTATTATTTGATCTACCTATACCATCTTTCTAGCTTACTCATAACCAACAACCTTTTTAACAGCCATAGCATGCATAGCAAGCACAATAGCCTAGGCTAGTATAGCCAATGTAACAAATGTAGAAATCTATGCCTTTTTAAAACCCTCCTCCTCTAAATATAAATATACCTACTCATTGATCTTTTAATAACTTTAGAGAACCCATTGAATTAGTCTTTCACAAGCTCGTAGTAGCTAACTTAATTAGATGGTCCATTCTAAAATAATAATGTTGTGAAGGTGTTAACATGCCAGATTGGTACAAGACAAAATAATTTTATGATTTTCATAGGGTTAATGGCCATAATTTGTAGTTTTATGCACAAATAAGACATATAATTCATAATATGTTAGAAAATGGAGATATCACATTAGATCATGGAGCTTCCACCTCCAATCAGAGTCCTAGCATCTATCATAATCTTTTTCCCCAACATAACAACCATCAACAATAATAATAACAATAGCGTCTAGTGCAACATCAACAACTAAGACCAAACCAACAAACTCAAAAAAATTAGCAATAGAACCAACAACATCAAAATAATGGAAAAAACCAAAGCCAAAATAGTGTGAATAACTAATAGACCTACCATGTAGTTACACATGACTATAAATCAATTATAGACCATATTATAAGAGGTCATCTTACCACCATTTCCATTAATCCTAAACTAAGTACCAATCAAAAAATTCCATTGATAATCATTCCCAATCAACCAAACCATTCTGGTAATCCTTCCTTGACCTAAGACCACTTACAGGAGAACCAACAAGTAGGTATTCCCATGTTAGGACCTTATATTGATAACTCATCATTAGCCCATGACCATGCACAAGTGCATCAGCAATTGAGACTTATCATATCCGGTCCCCCCCACCATCATTTGTTATCAACAATGGTCTTGTATCTAATCCTTATTATGTAATCATAACTCAATGATCAAATATTACCATACTAGGCCCATATCCATCTGCCACCTCACCCATCATTTAAGCAGCTATTCTACCTTGGAACAAGCCATTTACCATTATCCAAGAAAGACATTTGACATTGCAGAATAATGGAAAAAGACACCATCACTAATATTTATTTTATATTTATTATGTACATCTACAGTCCACAAAAACATCTTGACATAGTTCCTTAGTCAATCCATAGTTCCAAATGATATATCCTTTGACAAATTTCAAGCTTTGGTTAGATACCTAGCTCTATTCCAATAAGTCACCTTCAACCAAAGTGATATGTCATCCCTTGGCCTACTACATAATAATCCATTATACATTAAAGTCTACATAAAGAGGCACAAAATGAAACATGTCATCATAAACAATGGATCGGGTCTAAATATTATGTTTTTAAAGCTCATCAATCTTCTTGGGTACACCTTAGTATATCTCCAATTATAAATAATCACCATCAAAGCCTACGATAATGAAGAATGAGAATCACAAGGCACCATCAACTTGCTAGTTATCATTGGACCCGTGACCCATGATACACTACCATGTGTTAGATCTCAATTTATCATACAACATACTTTTGGGTAGACCTTGGTTACATGAGATTCATGTAGTCCCATCAACGTTTCACCAATGTATCAAGTTCTCCTATTTCAGGATGGAGGATAGTATTGTCAGATATTTTCATCCATATGAGCATTGCAAACATCTCGAGGTTGAGTTTAAGATCTACAATTACCATTTTGTCATGAATCTAGTCACCAATAAGGACCAAGGGAAAGCCATACTTATTGATTTAATAGAGGCCAACTACATTGATACTGATACACTTGATTCACTTTATCACATACCACCTCCTAAAATGTCCAATCATTATACCATTATAGTTAATGGCCTAGAAGAATATTTGACACATGACACCTTTCACATTGAAAAGCTTCCATAAAACCCCAAGACCTTTAGAAGGATAACACCAACCACTCATATAATGGCAAAGAAAGGGTATAGGCCATCACCATTATTCAACACCTATCACTTTCATACTAGCCTCTGGCCAATCATAGGACCCTCTCAAAGGAGATGAATCATGGTTTTAAAGTGATAAATTGGCCTATTATTATAAAACCTCCAAGTATCCCATTCCTAATCGGATTATTGAAAACAAAGACAATGAAGGAGGATGTCTTGGGATAAATCAACAAGGAACACTCAAGCCAATTTCTATGAATAAGTATAAAGGAACTTATGGACTTGGATATAAACTACCTAGGGGTGACCCCACGTATCTTATTCAAGTTCCATCACCAACAACTAGTGATGATGATGTCTACAGTGAAGTAGAGTCTGATCATAGCCAATTTAATGGCTTAACCCAAACCAACCTATTTAACCAAAATTCCACTTGTACCCTTTGACTAGTCATTCATCATAAAATATTACCATTATATTATCTATAACTAATAGATTAGGGCCAACAATAATCCAATGTGTCAATTGATAAGTTTATGAATGACAAAGCTTTCTAAGATTTTCTAGGCCTTAGGGATAATGTTCCATTGGGAGACCATAAATTAGGGTTCTAAATCAAATTAGATATTGAATCCTATATTAGAGAGTGAGTGAACACCCTTATCCAAAAACAAATCAATAAAACATTGAGGTCCCAAAGTGAAAATCTCTTTGAATCACTTTTTGATTAGGGAAAAAGTAAATATAAAGGTCATTCTATTGGTGAAAACCTATTTCAGGCACCATTAGATAGAGGTGTTCAACCTTCTTAAAATATAGACTAGGAGACCACCAATGATGAACTTCTCTATATAATTCTGAGTTTATTCTTGAAGAAGAATAGGATTTTGATCAAATAATCTAGGATACCAATGATGACAAACTTGCCTATGGGTTCAAATTTAATCTTGAAGGATAACAAGATTTTTATCACATAATCCAAGAGTTTATAATAACATTTTTTACATATCCATCCCTCCCATTAGGGGATTTTGATTCATCATGTCTAGGATAACTTGAAGAACAAGTCCTACCAGATGACTCTAACATAGCCAAATAGTTCAAATCTTTACCCACTATTCCTAAAGATAGTTCAACCCTTCTAGTGGAAGGCACATCAAAGGTAAATGTTAGGACAGAGAATGACCTAAAATATATTAAATTAGGCATGTCCCTCACTAAGGAGGAGCTTGAAGTCCTTACAGGCTTATTGAGGGAATTTGTGGATATAATTGCATGGGCTTATTCTGACATGTCTGCTTTGGACCCTGCCTTAGTTGTTCACCACCTTGTGTTGCATCCTAATGCCAATCTTGTGAAATGAAAATTATGTAAAATATGTCCTCTTATTGTAGTATTAGTAAATAAATATTTGGAGAAGATCTTGGAATCAATATGTATTAGGCCAATCAACTATTTTGAATGGATTTCCAATGTAGTTCTAGTTAATAAAAAGCCAAAAGGAATCAAAATCCACATTGATTTTAGGGACATTAACAAATATTGCCCAAAGGATCAATTTCTATTTCCAAACATTGGCATGATTATTAACTCTACAATAGGTTATGAGATGCTTTCACTGATGGATGGTTTCTTAGGCTACAATCAGATCAGAATCGCATTAGAAGACCAACACAAAATAACATTCACCACTCCATGGGGAACATTCTATTATCAGGTTATGTTGTCTGGTCTTACAAATATAAGTACCACCTATTAAATAACCATGATAGTCATATTTCATGATATAATGCATGACATTATTGAAGACTATATCAATGATATATTAGGTTAATATAATCTACTAATGGAGGTGATTCACAATGAATAGGTGATAAGTTGGTTCCGTATAAGGCCATGGTCGATACTCTAAAGCAGTAGATTATTGACATCTAGTTTGAACATATACCAAGGGAAATTAATAGAATATTAGATGTAATGGCTACCATTGGGTCACTCATTTGACATGCTGACATAACCAAAGAGTACCAATTTCTCATTAAAAATCTACTAGCACCAACTCATGAACCTTCAACTATCATAATGATCTATGATATTATTGGTCCCAACTCTACTTGTTATTTTGACCTATATGCCTATTTACATGACCATGTTCTACCACTTGACTTATCCCAAAAACAAACCAAAGCCTTCATCCACAATCCCTAATGTTATACCTTACTCAGACCAACCCTATACCACTATATTTTTTATGGAACTTTACTTCGTTACTTACCTTTGGTAGAACATATAGTAGTGTTATAATAAATTCATGAAGTAGCATATGGAGCCCACACTAATAAGGAAATCTTATCCAAAAATCTCTTATGTACTAGGTATCATTAGCCATCAATGGATGTAGATGCAGTTGCATATATTAAAAGATGTGATAAATGTCAATGGCATGTTAATCTGATTCATGCTCCAGCCAAGATTTTGAAACCAATGTTGACACCATGGCTATTTGCTACATGGGTCTTCAATCTCATCGGAAAGATAAACCCCACCTTATCTGATGGCCATAAACTTATCCTCGCCACCATAGAATATTTCACTAAGTGGGTTGAAGCTATACCCCTCACTTACATGACTAAAAAGCAAATTTCCAAATTCATCTTCAACCATCTTATATGCCACTACGGTATCCCTTCTAAAATTATATATAATAATGGAGGATCATTCAAGAATAAGGATGTTAAAAAGCTATGTGTTGAATACAAAATCAAACAACATTTATCCACAACATATTACCCTCAAGGTAATGGCCAGGCTAAAGCATCAAACAAAACCATCATCAATATTCTCAAAAATATTATCAATGATGTCAATCATGATTATAACCTTTAGATATTCCATGCACTCTATTCATACTCTACCAATCATTGTACCCCAATATGGGCCACTCCATACTCGTTTATGGTACTAAAGCCATTCTTCCTATTGAGGTCAAGTTACCATCATTACACATCTCTTTGGATCATATCCTAGATGATGAAGACTATTGAGTATCTCACCTTTAATAGTTGGAGTTACTTGATGAAAAATGCATGAATGTAGTGAATAACCTTAAAACATATCATAATATACTTTATGGTCAATACAATCGGTGTGTGAAATATAGACAATTCAAACTTGGTGATCTGGTCCTCAAAGAAAACAAAAAGAATACCACAACCAAAAAGAAGCATAAAGGCAAGTTCAAACCCAACTGGTCTGGTCCTTTCATCATTATTTTAGACTATGGTGTAGGAGCATACAAGCTCACCACACTAGATAAGGATGAACTTGATAATCCTATGAACATTATCCACCTCAAGTGGTACTACGCTTGATTGACTTGATGTATTATTTATAAGGACCATTTCAAGTTATACCATATAATCAACATTCTTATTTTTACCATAACTTTCTATCATCCTATCATTTTATCATCCTATAATTCTACAATCCTATCAATTTTCCTATCACTTATCCATTCTATCATTTTTTTCTATCAACCAAAGCATGTTTTGATCACTCCCCACTGATCCCATTTGACCTTGGTTCATCCATTGGTTTCTGATTTAAATTTTTTGAGAATAATGGAGTTTTATTCCTATTTTATTTAAGGGTTTGGATTAATAAATTAGTAAATAATATTGCAATAATTACAATCTTGGTTTGTAAAATTTATTTATCTTTTTTACCTTTCTAAAAATAGTAATAAATTAGGAGAAATAAAACTTAGATTGAAACTAGATTGAGATAGATAAAATAGAGGCTAAAACTGGTTGTGCAGGAGTGGGATAGTGTCATAAACCTAGATCTAGTTTTTTTTAGTGAAAGGATAGGAGCACCAAAAATAAGACACGTTGGGGTTGTGCATTATTTTCCAAACTAGTCATATAGACCTAAATTTTCTAGGTTCTTTATGTTGTTCTTGTGTAATCCTACCTATGAAATCTTGAGTGTTGAATGTTAAAAAAGCTCATTGTAGAGATCATTTAATATTTAAACCCTAACCCTTCATCATGCTTGATAAATTGGATTTGAATCACTTGAGAAAAAAGGGGGTTAGTGTGTAAGATACACTGAACATGTGATCCACACCCCTCATGTGGGCATGTTACCTACATACCAATACTCTAAAGAGGGATCCATCCATATGTAGTTCTCCCACCTAATGTGATTTATACAATAGTGTGATGTGGATGAAAAAATGATAAATTGAGAGTGCTTAAGGTGGCTAGGTACTAGTATGGGAGTTTGAGTGTGTTTGTAGTTGTGTTGGGTAACTGTATCTAGAGAATAGGTAAATTTATCTTAGTGCTTTATTTGTATTCTTGATTGCTTTGTAAGATTTGTCACCCCCATTCTTAATGAACTTTAGATGGGATTGTATAGGGAAAAATTGGTCATGATTTGGATGTATTAGTTAGGTTGACATAATGAAGAATAGGAATAAAATGAAAATGACTATTTGTGCTCATATTTAAAATGGATAGGGGCATCAAAAATGGGACACCCTAGGGTTTGGTGTTATATTCCAAGTATGGCACTCCTATCCTACAAGCTCAAGATTTTGGGGGATAGGATTTACCTTGAAAAAGTAGCCTAGCTAAGGTGGAATCATCATTTGGAAGCCTACAGATGACTGGTAATGAGAAGACTAGAAGGGTCATAAGAGAATGCAAGAAGGACCTATGGATAGGGTGTCACAATCCACACTCAAACTACCATTTTTTACATTTTATATGACTAAATTCACTCCTGCTTTATTCTAGTGATACAACAAAGTGAGATACTAGGATAAAGGAAAAGTAGAAAGCATACCTAAACTTACATGTAAGGGTAAATTCAATGAAGATGTGTGATGTTGAGTGATGTTGAGTAATTCTAAGTATGTGCTAAGTAATGTTGTATATGTGGTGTACCAAAAGTAATATCACAAATAGATTTGAGTGCTCAATTCCCTGAGAGTGGATTAAAAATATAAAGGCTAGCCCTTTGGCTCCATCATCACCCACTAAGTGAAGTTATGTGATCATATGTGTGTTAATCAATGTTTGGACTATGTGTCAAATCCCTCTAAGTAGGTGGCTCAAGAATACAAATGCTAGCTAGTCCTTTAGCTCCATCATTACCCCCCAAAGTATGGAATTATGAACTGATACTAGTATGAATGTTTATCATATGAGATGGCTCTTGAATCCCATATATGCTTTGTAATCTAACAATGTGGCGGATAGTTGAATGTGTACTAAGAACTAGGATAATCTCAGCCACTCTAAAAGGTGGAGATTAGGCTTGTATTAAATTTAATCTAAAATTGAGAACTAGGCTTATATAAAATCCACTCTGAAATGATGCCAACCACCTATATATGGAATAAGGGATGCAACTACTAATAATACCTAGGTAATTTACCAAACTTGAAAAGAAAATAAGGCAAATGTGTCATGCACATTACCCCCTATCACTGGTGTCTGTAACATGGATTCTAATCTAGAAGTTGTACCAACTGCCCAATCTAAAACTAGAAGTGAAAGCCATCATGACATGCATGATGCCCCCTTATATCTAGATACTCTAAGTAAAACTATACTAAAACTACCCAATCTAAACTAAATTGTAGTTGATGAAAATGTAACTAAACTTACCTTTTTGTCTATTTCTAGAAAATCTAGGTTTTCTACTATTTGGATAGGAGCACAAAAAATAGGTCGCTTTGTTATCCAGTGTTGTAGTCTAAGTATGGTGCTCTTGTCCTTTACTATTTATGATTATTGTTCTATTTTTTTCACTATTTTCTTGGTCTATTCTAATTAGTTTGAATTTTGAATGCTATTTTGAGTATTCTAAAAAAAATTATTGGTAGAAGGCTTTGATCTTTGTGACGAAACCCCTAATTGTTTCCCCCTCTTATGAGCATAGGAATGAAGACCCTAAAATGATTTCCCTTAAAAAAATATCCCTATAAATATGTTATACTATGAAATACATGATATAATAATGATAATTGAAAAAATGTCTCAAGATATAGCATAGTTTGTATTGGAGATTGTTAGATAAATAGGGGTATGCCTAGATAGATGTAACAATGTAATAACATGTGGAATATACTGAATTGAAACTATAAATCTAGTTAGTTTTTAGTTTTTAGTTTCTATTTGTTAGTTTTTAGTTGTCAAAGAGGTATGGAGCATGATTTCCATCATGGCATCCAAGAATGCAAGATAATGCATGATGTGGATCATGGCATTGTAAAATAATTGAGAATCAAACAAGTAACAAGTACATAAGGCAAAAATCAAAAAACACAAAAAAGAGGCCAAGGGGCCAAGCAAACAAGGGGCATGGGCACATGTCATTCAAATTGGGAAAGCAAGCATACAAGCCATGTTCAAATGCCACATACACATACAATTGAAAATAAACAAGGTTGGCACGAGGGCGACAAGCACATATAAGAGTACAAGTAAAGGACATTAGTAAATATCTTAAGGCACACACAAGAGACAAAATATGAATTGATAAATGCGATCACATCTAGCTACACAAAGAAATAAAGGAAGACATTTAAATGTTGGAAATACAATCACATATAAATAATTAAAGGAAGAAGTGAAAGTATGCAAAACATGTAGTACAAGACTAGGTAGATGCTAAAAAATACACAAGTGATATATACTAGTGAATGTTGATAGAATAATCTATTTAAGCTAGTAAGTAATGTACATCAACATGATAACTAGAGTGTGTGGTATAAGAATGACATAACCTATATGGTGTAGTCATGTAGAAGATGCCCCTGATGGGTAGATATATTGATGTATGTCTCAAAGGTAAAATTAGGATGCCCCCTCAATGGGTATATTGAAGCAATCAAGGATCTAGGTATCACTGCACACACTCAAAGAAGATCAAGTGAAGCATGGTAATGTAGATAAATCGATAAATAATAGCATACAATCATAAAATGTAAGTCTAGCATGGTAGTAGAAATGTAAAGCATATATAATGCATATAGTTTAAATGTTTTTGGTGTTTTGAGTTATTTAAATGTTTTTGTATTTTTAAATAAGCTATGTACAAGTAAGCAAAAATAAACTATGTATAAGTAAATGAGTAAATTATGTACACAATGATGTAAAAGACTAAGTTGGAAGGGGTAAAGGGTTCAAGGATGGAGCTTGATAGGGATTGAGATGGAGGAAGGGATCACATCCATCATCAAATGCCTCAATATCATCATCATAAGTATCATAATATGCTACAGGCTCTATATACATGGTGGTTATCTTCTTAGGTGTCAATAAGATATGTGCTCTTTGTGTAGTCAAAGATCTATCACTCGTATTGGTGTCAACCTATGAAAGATGAACTAAGGGTTGCTTTATTAGTGGAGATGTTGGTTCTTCTTTGGGTCATTTAGCTCTGGTAGTAGACAGCTGTGATGTAAGTGGTGGAACTGGTGCTAATGGTGATATAATCTAAATAGTACCCTAAACTTGTAGTTTATCTAATCTCTATTGTAAAGATATACATGAGTTTGTGTCATGGCCTATCATTACGTGCAAGAGACAAAATGGGTGACCATCTTATCATGATAAAAATATTAATATATCTATGTCATACTGTAGGTAATGTGATTAATCCATGATCTAGTAACATATGTAACATAATATACGGTTAATGTTTTGTGTTACCTGCCTAAATCTAAATGACTATATCTATATCCATATAGGTAACCATGTGAACTACATATACCAAGTGATATCTCGATGGTCATGAATCTGTAGTATATCATGAGAGTGTAGTGTGAGATGTTAAGAGTGATGTAGGATGTGTGATGAGGGATCTAGAGTCATCTTGATACTCTCTTGGGCCAACTAGTGTAAATCTCAATCCACACAAATAGTCATTTGTGAGTGTGGGTGTTGTATCATCATCTAAAGTAGCATAGGAATCTATATCAACATCATGTACATATGGTAACTAATAATATACCACAAGGGGCAACTATGATATGGGAGTCTCATCAACTATAGTAGTAGAAGATGGTGGTGATGCAAGAGTATCTATAACTGATGGAGTAACTATAACTACCTGAAGAGTTGTATATGTAAAATTAACTAGGACTACTAGAACTATTGTGTGTGATTGTATAATTGTAATAGGTGTAGGAATTATGACTACTTGAGTAGATGGAATGGTTGAAGTTGATATAACTGGTTGAATATCTGGAGTTGAGGAAATAATTGTAAGTGGAAGAGTGAGATGTGTTATTCTCTCCCACCTCATATGTATCTAGCTAGTCAAGATAAATGTGATGAGATGATGCTTGAACTATTATATGAGGTATCCCATCTAGTGAAATAGTCAAAGATGACTTTGTAATTATATAATATCTAAATAGTTAGTTATCTATTAGTCATGTGTATAGGTATCTTTCATGCAAAAACTTGACACATTGATGAAGAGTATAAGGAACTACCCCCATAGTGTGTATCTAATGTCGTGTAAGTAAAAGGTTATAATAAAGAGGACCTGGCATGACCTAGAATAGTGTAGAGAGGGTTTTGGGCCCTACCATGATATCCAAAGTAATGATGTTTAATGTCTGTCATGGTATATCATCAAACCCTCTAATGTTTTTATATGAATTTGTTATGGATGCCATATCTATGCCCATGGTCTATAATAATTTAATATTACATATATAAAGTCTAGAACTGCTATCAACTAAAACTCTCTTAACTTTGTTGGTTTTGACTTGATCTTGTATAAATAGTTGTAAATTTTGATCAATAACTATCTGAGAAGGCATGTCCTCATGATCAAAAGAAATAACATCTTCTATATTTTTTAATGTGTTGACCATCGATGTAAAATAAGAAGGATATAAATTGATAGGCATAGAATTCTGAGTGAGAGCCTAATAAAGAATGGCCTTCAACACATTTGCTTTCTAGAGTAGTTCTAACATAAAAATCTTAGTTGGTGTGTTTCTTAACTAATCAAAAATATCATATACCCTATGTAGATCTTCCTATGTAGGTGGGTTTGGCTTAGGATGGGAAGGAATAGGATGGTTATGGGGTTCCTAACTAGGTGGGGGATGCATGGTGTCACATCAAGTAACAACTCTAACTACATTATCTACTAGTCGTATAGGACTAGTATTATCTATAGGAGGAGAGCGTAGATAATTGATAGGTCAAAGTGGTAGAGGGATAAAGGGTGTCAATTGGGCTCTCTAAAAATGGGTAGTGACCTGGGGAAGAGTAAAATAGACCATACAACATGACTTGACATGGGATAGAGGCTCCAAGGGAGGTGAGGTAATAGGTATCTTAACATATTTATCAATGAATGTGATAATATCATCCCATTATATGAAAAGAATGAAGCTTTGAATTAACATATAGTAAACTTCATCATTCATTTACATGATAGGACCACGTATGAACTCATTATTTTCAAGAAATGTTTTGAAATGAGTAAGATCCATTTGCAATTTTATGTAAAATTTGTAAGGGGATACTCAAGAAGTAAAGGGATCTAGTAAATTTAACGAGGGTTTGAAGGAAATAATTTTTTTAAATTAATATGGAAAATTTTAAAAATTAAACTTGGATTTTTTATTTATATGTAGGAAAAAAATCAAAAATATACTGGAAAAATCAGCAAGGAATTTTCCCTAGGGTTTTTGTGCACAAAAAAAGTAAGTCGGGTTCACCAAATGATTTAACTTTTTTGGGAATAATGGAGTTTAATTCCTATTTTAGTTAAGGGTCTGGATTAAGAAATCAATAATTAATATTTCAATAATTATAGTCCTAATTTGTATAATTTATTTGTCTTTTTTACCTTTCTAAAAATAGTAATAAATTAGGAGAAATATAACTTAGTTTGAAACTAGACTAAGACAAATGAAATAGAGGCTAAAACTAGATGTGTAAGACTAGGACAATGTCATGAACTTGGATCTGGATTTCATTCAATGAAAGGATAGGAGCACCAAAAATAAGACACTTTGGGGTCCAACACTATTTTCCACTCCTACTATTAACCAAGCTAGTCATAGAGACCTAAATTTTTTGGGTTTTTTTTGTTGTTCCTATGCAGCCTACCTATGAAATCTTGAGTGCTAAAAGTCAACGAAGCTCACTATAGAGATGATTTAATATTCAAACCCTAACCCTCCATCATGCTTGATAAATGAGATTTGAATCACTTGAGAAAAAATGGGGATTTAGTGTGTAAGATGTGTTAAACATGTTATCCACACCCCTTATATGGGCATGTTGCCTACATACCAAAACTCTAAAGAGGGATCAAGCCATATGTAGTTCTCCCACCTATTGTGCTTTGTGAAATAGTGTGATGTAGATTCAAAAATACCAAATTGAGAGTGTGTAAGGTGGCTAGGGACTGTTATGAGAGTTTGAGTGTGTTTGTAGCTATGTTGGGTGACTATATGGAGAGAATAGGGAAGTTCACCTTAGTGCTTTATTTGTATTCTTGATTTCTTTGTAAGATTTATCACCCCCTTATAAATGAACTTTTGATCAGATTTTATAGGGATCAATTGTTCATGGGTTAGATGTAAAGGGATAGGAGCACCAAAAATGGGATACCCTAGGGTCTGGTGCTATAATCTAGGTATGGTGCTCCTATCTTATAAGATCCAAACTTAAGGGATAAGATTGTCCTAGGAAAAGTAGCTTGGATGAGGTGGAATCATAGTTTAGAAGGCTACAAATGATTGTGAATGAGCAAAAAGGTGTCTATAAGGGTCACAATAGAATGCAAGAAAGACCTATCGATAGCATGTCATAAGCTACACTCAAACTACCAATTTATACATTTTATATGACTATAGTTTCACATTTTTAGCATGAACAATCAGATTAGCTTCAGTAGTTATTTCAATAATTCTAGATAAAGGTAGTATTTTGGCGTAGTGTGACATAAGTTTTGGCAGTTACATTCTTCATTTATTGTTCCCTTCTTATCATGTTTATTTATATGAGCCTGATTATATCCACATATAGGGGAAAATCAGTGTTTCACTGGTCTTGTTATTAATTATAACTACATATGGGAAAATTAGTATCATTGATATGATCACTTATATCTTAGTTATAACTACATATGAGCAAACTAGGGGTAACATTTATTTATTATGCCTTAACATACCAACTAGCCATTCCTATGTCATACTGTGTCATTGTACCAATTATGCCTATTTTGTTTGAATTAGTTGTTATACTAGTCAGAATCATCCACTATAAGGTGGAACTACTGGGACTTAGGGCCATTTTGGGACTATGTGGGTCATACTCAAATCATGTTGAGGTCATAATCATCCCCCCTTGCCACTACAATCTCACCATTTTGTGAGCATCCTTTCAAGTTTAAATGCTCTCACCATTTTATGATCTTAGATTGTTTAGTGTCACATCATTCTCAATCGAGTTAAGACACCTCCAAAATTCCAAAACATTTATAAAGCCATTTAGAAAAACCAAAAACATTGACCACTTCTTTGCCTTAAGAATTCTAGGAACCATTACTAAGTCACAAGAAATAACTTATCACATAGTTTTGACATCCTTTTTGGCTTTATTCCATGCTCTCATCATTTTATGAGTTCATTTGTATTCTTCTATCACATCCAACATGGTTTTTTTTCATCAGTTATCATTTTATTCACATTTCCTAGGAGAACTACATTTGACCTAAAGTTTTTTTGGATTTATCATCCATAGAATTATGTAGGTAGTGTACACTTTCCTAGTGCATATGGAGATAGCTCAGCCACCCCCTTCCTTTTCTTTTATTCCCCCACCATATTTATTTGTTAACTTGTTGCCTATTTTCTAGGGGCAATATTCATCACGTTGTTTATGTTGCATTTTTTCTACTAACACTATGACTAATTGCTATTTATTTCTTTGTTTGTTTGTGTGCCTATTTATTTACTTTCATCATTGTTGCCTTGATTCAGTCTATGTGTATTCATTGGGTGATTCCTTGTGCATTATTCTTGAATCCATCCATATTCAATTTTTAACTTTGTCATCATGGTTTTTATCATTGGTACATTGTTTTCCATTGAGTATTGGAGAGTCATTCCTTATGCATATTTAGGCCAAGTCCTCATGGTGTTCATCATGATGCATATTGTTAAGTTTTATAGTAAAAATCAGCTTCAAGAGGTCTACATAGCAATGGTGGTATCAATATCTCCTTGGAACTAGAACTAAAAGCAATCCTAATCCAATCCCAAATAAAGTAATTAAACAATGAAAGAATTTCAACCTTTGTTAGTTTGGATGAGCATCTTCCTACTAGCAGGTTGTCCCAATTCATTTTTATCCAATGTATCAAGTTATCATTCATGTTTTTAATCATTAGTTATCAATCATGTTTTCCATAATTAGGGTCCTATGATTATAAATACCTAGGGGCCAATCATTGTACACCATCCCACCTGCATTCTCAATGATTATAAACACCTTTGGGAAAATCATTATGTTTTCATCAATTCTAATCATTTAATTTCTTCTACCCACTTAGGGCATTCTTTTATCCTATTTTTTTTTCCTAACTGGGGTAGCTCCATCTTCTTAATGATTATAAAAAACTTTGGTAAAATTATTGTGCTATCATATCATGTTACCACTATTGGGGTATAATGCGTATAACCATTGTAGACCATCCCACTTGCATTCTCAATGATTTTGAACAACTTTGCCTCAATCATTATGTTATCACCCCATCATTTTTGTTTGTTTGGTACTCTTGTTTCCTTCTTTCAAGGGACCATTTACCACCCCTTTTTCCAAATCTCTCCCTTAAGGGGGTAGCTACATTTTATCCATCACCACTGAAGTCATAAGCACACAAAACATTTTTATTCTTTGAAAAGATGTTACTTTGATTATAGCTTGCAATGCCTTCCTAAATAGGGAAAAATTGAAGACATCTAAAATTGGCCAGCAATGGCTTTTCAACCAACTTTATAACAATTCTTATCAATCATTGCAAATATATCCTAATATTCTCTAAAAGTCTCAAATTTAGCTTTATAACATGTTCAATTTGGCCCATAAATCAATTACATTGAATAAATGAACAAATCATTTAATTCAAAATCTTGTAAATGTTCAAAATGACTCATAAGGATTAATTAACATCAAATCCTAATTAAATTCATCCACGAGTAATTAAAGCAATTATCAAAAAGGAAAATTCAAAAATCAATAAATATCCTAGGTTTTCATCATTAGCTTTTATGAGTTATCATTTTGAAAATATCCCACCTATGCTTATTCCATGCTAATCATAACCATTTGACATATTTTAAACCTACTAGGGTTAACTAATATAACCAAGGTTAGGATGTAACCCATTCCAAGTCATTTCAAAGCCTATAAAATCAATCCTAGAGCACCATGATAGGAATTATAATAGTACTATGTTTCAATATCTCTAAATAAATCAAGTCCTGATGGTGTTCTATCATGGTGTAATGTTATAATGTAGGATTTGATTCATCAAGAAAATGCATAGTATTGTAATGTCAAAATCAATTCAAGCCATCAATCAATCCAAGCCAACCATGGTGATAAGAGGAGATGGAGATACCCAAACCCCATTGATGAAGACTTCTTGATCATAATCCAAGCAAGAAAATGAAGAAATCCCTTGGAGCAATTAGGGAAGGTAAGGAAGTTATTATTTCTTTACATTTTAGTTGTCTTTTTTATTGGTTTGTTCACTAATATCCCCTCATGATCTAGGCATGGATGTGTTATGCTTTATCAGTGTGTTTTTATCAATTTGATTTCATTTTGAGACTAACACTTGATCTAACCTCCCCTCCATCATCAAATTCCTAGCATCACAGAACTAGGCCTAAACATTTAGGATGATTAACTTGATTCACAAGACCATGATATCCTTCTAATACACTTGAGAAGCTTCAAGGGAAAGTGGAGAGTCCATATAAACCATTAGTTTTTAAGAAATTACACATAAGTGGTCAATTTGACATAAAACTATCTCAGACCTACTCAGAACGCAGTCAAAAGCTAAAGAGGCCATTTTATTATGCTCGCATCTATAAAAATAGTGTGCATGGTGCCTTAATGAGCTAGGGATAGTTTATGGGGTTCCTTACCTTTTTTCCAATGGGTTTTGTTTAGAGGTTCAGCATTTGGATTTTATGAAGCATTATTAACAAGTAAACCCTCCCAAAACCCTATCGAGAACCCAATGGAGAAAATATCATTGGATATGAATTAAAAAGTGGTAAATTACCTTGGAAAACATTTTGTACATAATTTTAACTCTCTAAATCTCCTCATCATCCACTTTTTTTATACCATCACTTATATAAGTAGGCATAATTCTTTATCTTTTGTAGGATTTGAAGTGTGTTACAAGTACAAAGGATAATGGATAAATGATAACCATTATAAGAGGTCTTTAGGTACTTTTTATAACTCCCTATACTCATCTCTCACCATAGTTATGAATTAAAACATCTCTATTATATCATTAATTGTATGAAATCTAAATAGATAATGAGAAGTCAAAGTGACTGTCTAAGTGTGATAGTGAGAAGAGTGACATTTAAACTTATGAGGTCTATTTGATATACCAAAGAACAAATAGGTATTTAATATTTTTCCTACATCCTCAGTAATTTATCTCCTTGGACAACTATAAGTCATCATAATGAAAAGTGTGAAGATAGACCTAGGAGGCTAATGAGTAGTTGCAAGCAAGTGAATAACATGTGTAACATAGAAGGCTATCAATTGAAAGTGTAGATGATTTTCCAAAATAATATATCCACCTTCTCAATTCAGATCATATGTATCAAGTCATTTCACATGAAGTTTAAGATATATGGACTACTCATCATCATGAGGGTAGTTTCAAACAAGAACATGAAGAGTCTCTATGCCAATTTAAGGAATATGTCATACTTCAAATGGACACTTGTCCAATAAGACCTTCATAAATTTTCCTCCACTTAATTATATGGAATTGAAATTAGTTTATAAATTTTGACATTTGGCCTTGTGACCCTTCCACTTATCTTCTTCTTCTCTCTACTCTCCTATGTTCTATATATGCAATCCTTTTTAGCATTTATATGTAATACACACCTAATATGGTGAAACCCTACTCTTTTGGAACCTTATTTTTCCTTTGTTTAAGATTTTGAAGTTGATTTTATCTATAAAATATCTTGAATAAGTTTTTTAAGTGGTTTATGTGGTTGACAAGTGATGAATGTCTTCTCCTTGATTCCATTTTTCTCTTGCATGTTTTGTGTGAGTGATATCTCTTCTAATAGGTCTCATAAAGTGTATGTGTTTGATAAGTGTGTCTTGAAGTGTGAGAAAGAATAGTAATTTATATTATCAAACTTTTTTTTCACTCACCTCTATATATGCATATAAATCTACCTTTATGACAAATACTTATTCTAGAAGGACAATGAGTTAAGGTCAGTTTTAGTAGTCTTCTTTCTTAATGTAGGTGCAAGTGTGTTGTGTATACTTATCTTTGGTGTATCACCTCATTATTATAGGTTTATTTTATGTCTCATTATTCCCTTTTCATGCCTAATATTGATTATCCTAGTGTATTTTTAACCTAAAAGATAAATCAAGGTAATAATCGCTTTAACCAAGAGGTTTACCTTTGTCATAGGCAATCCACAGGCCTAGAGGTAATCCCATGTTGGCCAAATGTGGAGAGGTATAAATAACCTCATCTAAGGGTGTAATATTTAGATACAATAATTATTGCATGATAGGTGGGACTAAGGTCTAAAAATTTGGAAGGATTTTTGGTGTGTTCTTCTTATTAGCTTTTGGAAGCATTCAATCAAACACCAATGGTGACTCTGAATGCAATCTACTAGTTATGAATGGCCTAGGTACCTATTATAGAAGATTTTAATCAAGTATTATTTTCATTTGATGAATGAATTTTATATGGATGGTTATGTTGAGAGTACCTACTATGCACCTCCGTATCAACTTTATTATGACCCATTTAATATCACTCAACATCCCTGTCAAGGTTGTTATCGGTCTTATGATCCATGTCAGCCCTATGATTACCCTATTCCTTCTCCATATGAACATGATGTTATTAAACATCCATATGAATAAGCTTATGAAAAATATTATTAAGAATCATATGAATAAGTTTATGAAGAAGATATGATTAGGACTATTGAAGAGGAAATCTAAGCTCTTAAGAAGCATATTCTTGGAGACAACTTTGCTATAACTATACCTAACCCTCCTCAATAATGTTCTTATGTTCCATATCAGTTTTTACATATGGTACAAGCTTCCCTTAGTAAAATTAAGTCAAGCCCCGTATAATTAAAAAAATTATAGGGTCTTGATAAGTCATATCATGGTCATAAAGTTCATAATTAATGTCTAGTCATGTTTTGAATGTCACTTAATATGTTATAACCTTGTCACTTTTGTCATTTGATCTTAATGTTTTCTTGGCCACCTTTTGGCCATTATAATGAACTTGTATAGATTTTAACCAAATTAAAAATGTATCAAAGTAAAATATAATATCCCACATGTTAGATAGATGTTAGATGGAAATTTATAAACTAAAAATTATAGGTCCAATGTTAAAATAAGAAGATCAACTATAAATAAGGGGAGTTTTAGTTGATTATATGGAATGCAAGATAGTTTTGGCATATGTGAATAATTTAGGAGTGTACCTTTATATCCCAATAATTCATATCCATGTTCATGTATCTTTGACAATTCTAAAATTGAACAAGGATATCCATCTCTCACAGCGCTCTCTTGAGCAGGTCAAACAAATCAATGGGTTTCCCTTCAGTACAGACAGGAGGAGGAGAGTTGGTCTAAATGAAATTAGTGGATGTTAATAATCCTAATGAAATCTCATTTAATGGTCATGTTTTTTTATATTTTTGGATTTTTATTCATGAATAATCACTAATATTTTTATCACCTCTAATTTGATTGCACATTCCCAACACCTTTAGTTTTATTTTTTGTTTGCATTGATATGAGCAAACCAGGTGATTTATGTGTACTTATAGAGTTTGAACATCCTTTATATGTGGATTTAAAACTATTTTTCATGTGAGGATGTGAAAATATTACCATAATCACTCTCATTGAGCTAGAGGTTGAAATCATGGTCTGTAAGATAGTGTTCTATCAATTTCAATGTTTTATCCTTCTGTGAGTGATTTCAAGTCAAGGATAATATGTTGTTTTCCATTCCTCATAGCATGGTTATTATTTAATCACTAAAGGTTTAGTCTCAAGAGTGTCATTAATATAGTTTTAGACCTAAGACACAAACACAATCAAATAATCTTGAAGGGTCACCTACAAGACTATGTGAGAGTACTTAAATAAGGGTATTTATGAGTTTGGAGCCCCTAAACATTCATAATATCTCATGTATAATTATCAAAAAGCTAGAACCATTAAGAGACCCAATGTTAGTAAATGAGGGCCTATAACATAGTCAAAATGCATACACAATCCAATATCATACAAACCTACAGGCAGTCTCAAACAATAGTTTGAAGCCAATACAATAGAGGTTTGAGTGGTAATTAAAGGAGATTTGGAGGTGTTTGGAATCCAATTGAGACCATTAGGCAAGTCTAAAAACTTAGAGGATATCATTATATGAATGTTAAATCCATTTCATAAAGTTAGACTTAGATCCATGTTCATAGAGTGATAAAGTAGCAAATGGGATTGATTACCTTAACCACTCTAAATGAAGTCCTGCTCATACAAGGAGTCATAATTTTGCTAAGTGTCTGTGGAGTATATGTAATTCTAATCACTTCATTCTTACAACCTCAATGGATATGTCACTTCTTAATATGAAATTAAGTTGATAAGTTAAGAAAATGATGGTAAGTGAGATTTAAAACTCAGTCAGGTTTATACTAAAGATACTTAGTGAAAACTATAGTGCATTGAGTCAAAATGAACTTGCAATACAATAGTGACACAATGGTTACATGATCTCAAGGCAGAGACAAGTACACTCAATTTTGAATATAGTCCTAGTAACTTGAGGAGATATCAAAGGGTGAAAATACAATACTCAGACCTAAACCAACACCTATAGGAATCCCATGATTTCTCAAATGAACACCTAGATTTTGGTCTATACTATAGACTAGTCTAGTTAATTTGGAGTGTTGAAAGACTTGTAGTTGTGATCTAGTCTTCAAACTCTGTATAGAAAATCACAATGATCTAAACTATCTCCCCATAATCTCCTTCATGTTAGGTAAATAGGGGAGATGCCTCTATTTTGTCTTAGACAAAGGGCACTCCATGAGTAAGATAACATGTAGCTTTGGTATGTGAAGAGTGAAATGTGATATAAAATGGATAGAGTTATGCAAAAAATTAACTCAATCAATCATGCATTCAAATACATAGATATTTTTTTTTAAATTACATAATATTATAATTTCTCACTTACTATGCAAATATACATAGGTAATTAAATATCCATGGATGTAGCACAACAACTTCCTATAACATAGTATCTAATGACCCAAAATAGTCATGGGTAATAACAACCCTTATGGGAATACATTTCCCAATAATAACAAACAAAATAATATTCTATAATAGATTTAAAATACTTAAACATATATAACATAAAATAATTAATAATTTTATGAATATTAAATCCTAACATTCACCCACTTAACATGATTAATTCCTAGAACCCCCTTAATGTGAACATGGGGATAAAATCACTTCTCAAAATATTTAATCACCTCATAAAAGTGATACCTAAACTACATACAAACTTAATATATTATCTCTTTACCTTTGTGAAGGCGTAGTGGTGAGCCAAATTATGCAATACTAATCCCTTCCTCTTTGGGTTTCTATGGGACTTTCCCTTCCTCCTTAGGTGCTCAAATTTTGAATCTCCAAGATCCACAAGATTGGCACTAACTAGATAACCATCCCCAATTTTACCTCAAAATATTCTCATACTCCCCAAAAATGAGTTTTCTAAAAACATGAATTTTTCCCAAATATCTACAAAGATATTTATTTACAAACCAACACACTAAAAAAATGCATGTTAATAGGAATGTGCTTATGTTCTTATTAACACACACCACATAAATGTGCCACTAAATCATAAGTGGCCTCTTTACTAGTGGCTTGTGAGAGGCTTGAATAGCCTCCATCCTCCAATTAAAGAAGTTGCTTACCCAGTGGAATTTATTTTGAAGCTCATTAGACATTGCATATAAGTGATAATGTGTCCATTACAATAAATGGTTGGATTTTGATGACCAAATGATATAAATTATTTTTTATAAGACATACCTCTACTAAAAATACTTTGACACTTTTGAATTTTTGTTTTTGACATTATATGACATAAGTTCAATCATATGACTACTTGGACCCAAAATAAGACTATACTTATATAGAAGATAAAATAACTCTAAATATATAAGACTTTATAAAACTGTGAACTCCACATTAAACTATGACTTATAACTTTGACAAATAAAGATAAACTAAACCTAATTGACTCAACAGGTTATCCAACACAATATACAAGTGTCAGTTGGAGATTAGATGCATACAATAATAGAAAGATTAGATAATTAGCATACAGTTCTAGAATTAAATGATCTTTGGTGCTACAATCAGGTTTGTTATTTATCTTTATGTTTGGTTTCTTATGATTTTTCCTACAGTTTGCATGAAACCAAACTTTCCATGAATATGTTTAGTGAGAATAAAATGATTGGTTTTGGATTTGATACCAAAAAATAGTGAACAAATTTACCATGCCAACTATGCATTTCTCCTCCTTACTATGCCTAGAATTATGAATTGATCAGATCTACAAATGACAATTGATTTTTGGAACCAAAAGATCTTTAACATTATGAAACATTGAAATTGGTTTCCATGGATTTGGTTGTGATATTTGTGCCAAATATAATTGTAATCCTATAAAACAAAATTTCTCTAAACTAAATTAATTTAGAAATGATATTAAAAGTATTCTAATGAGAGGGGTGGTTGATAATTAGAGTGGATTGCCCCATACATTATGTTTAGGACCTTATAATGCTCTGATACCATTGATAGAAAGTGGATAGAGTTATGTAGAAAATTAACTTAGTCAATCATGCATTCAGATACATAGAGAATTATTTTTAAATCACATAATATTATGATTTCTCACTTACTATGTGAATATATATAAGTTATTAAATAGCCATGGAGGTAGCACAATAACTTCTTATAACATAGGATCTTGATTTAATAGTTTTGGGAATATTGGTGTATTATTCCTAATTTAGTTAAAGGTCTAAAATAGGAAATTAGAAAATAAATATGCAATAATTAAGATACTAATTTATATTAATTTGATTTTAATTTTAACCTTTCTAAAAATATAAATAGGCAAGAGAAAATAAGACTTAGCTAGAAAATAACTAAGACAGATGTTGTAGGGTCTAAAATTCACTATACAAGACTAAGACACTGTCATAAGTTAGTATCTGGCCTCTATTTATTGATTAGATACAAGCACCAAAATAAGGCACCCTAGGGTCCATCACTATAGTCCTCTTCTCCCATTATTATCCAAGAGACCTAAGCTTTTTGGGTTTTGTTCGCTATGTTTGTGTGAGTCTACCTATGAATTTTTGACTATTAGATGTCTATAGATCTCCCTATAGAGCTAATTTAGTCTTCAAACCCTAGACTCCATTGTGCTTTAACAAACTTTAAGGAAGAGGGGAGGTTAATGTGAGTAAGATGCATTGAACATGTATCCATACCCCTTGTATGGGAACGTTGCCTACATGCCAATACTCTAAAGAGGAATCAAGCCATATGTAGTTCTCCCACTTGATGTGCTTTGTGAAATAATGTGTATGAAGATGCAAAATACTAAACTAGATGTTCCTGAGATGGATAGGGACTAGTGTAAGGATTTGAATAAGCTTGTAGTAGTATTGGTCAGATGTATGTAGAGAATAGGGAAGATTACTTTAATGGTTTTACTTGTATTCTTGCTTGATTTATAATAATTTTCAACCCTTTCCAAATGAACTTTGAATGGGATTTTATAGAGATATATTAATCATGGTTTGAATGTGCTCGCATTAAGTCAACAAGAAGAGGGATAAGAACCAGAAGGAAATAACCATTGGAGGTGAAAATGCACTTAAATAGGAGCATCAAAAGTGGACACTAGAGGGCTTGATGTTATAATCCAGGTTGGGTGCTATAGTATTAAACTAACAAGACTTGGGGGGATAGATTTGTCATGGAAATAGTAGTATGACTGAGGTAGGGTCAGGTCTGAAAGGCTATGGATGATTGGAAATCAGTAAAAATATGCCTATGAGGGTCATGAGAGTAAGAAAGAGGGACCTATCGGTTGGGTATCATAAGCCACACTTAAGTTACCAATTTTCACATTTTATATGACTACATTTTCCCCCTCTTTATTCTAGTGATGTAGTAAAGTGAAATAATAGGATAAAGGAAAAATAGAAATCATACATAAAATTATCTACAAGGGTGAAACTCATGAAGTTATGTGATATTGGATGTGTATAGAGAGAGCATGTTGTGAAGTGGAAATCTACAAAAGAAAACAAAGAGTAGATCAATTCTTACAAGATACGTTATATCTAAAATAAGAATGTATAAAGTTGGGTAAGAGAAAGAGGAAGATAAAGGAACAAATACACCTCACTAGGTATGTGAACCAATACAAAAACTATTGTGATGTTGAGTAATACTGACTAATATTTGATAATGTTATACCAAGAATAATATTATGAACAGATCAGAGTGATCAATTCCCTAAAAGTCTCTCAAGAATGCAAAGGTTGGCCCTTTGGCTCCATCATCACCTACTAAGTGAAGATATGTGATCATGTTTATGATAATCAATGTTTAGACTATGTGTCCAATCCCTCTAAGTAGGTTGCTCAAGAATACAAATGCTAGCTAGTCCTTTGGCTCCATCTTTGCCCTATGAAGTGAAACTATGAATTGATACTAGTATGAAATGTATGTCATATGAGATGGATCTTGAAGCTTGTGAATGTTATATAATCTAACAATGTTGGCATAGATAGTTGAATGTATGCTAAAAATTAGGCTACTCTTGGCCACTCCAAAAGATGGATATTAGGCTTGTATGAAAGCCACTCCAAAACTGGGCACTAGGTTTATATGAAAGCCATTCTAAAATGTCAAGGTTAGGCTTATATGAAATCCATTCCAAAATGATGCTAACCACCTATAGATGGAATAATGCATGCAACTACTAATAATTCCTAGGTAATATGTCGAACTTGGAAAGAAAATAAGATAAATGTGGCATGCACATTGCCCCAAATCACTGGTGTCTGAAACATGGATTCTGATCTGGAAGTTATACCAACTAAATTATCTGAAACTAAAAGTGAGAGCCATCATGGTACACCTGATGCTCCCAATATCTAGATTCTCTAAGAAAAACTATACTAAAACTACTGTATCTGAACTAGTTTGGATGTGCAAAACTATAGCTAAACCTACTTTTTGCCTATTTTTGGAAAGTCTAGTTTTTTTTTAATTTTGATAGGAGTGCCAAAAATGGAAAATAGAGGGCCTAATGTTGTATTCCAATCTTATCATTATTTTTTGTGCTAAATATGATGACTATTCTATAATTTTCACTATCTACCTGGTTTGCAATCTGGTTGCTATTCTCAGTGTTCTAAAAACTAATTTTTTGACTATTATAAATTATGATCTCTATGATAAAAACCCTATTAATTTCTCCCTCTTTTGAGGGTAGGAATGAATACTATACAATGACTATCCTTAGAATAAAAAATCCCTTCAATTGTGTTATGCTATAAATATATATGATATATCAATGATAAGTGACAAGATATCTCAAGATATAGCATGGTTTGTAATGAGAGATTGTTAGATCAATAGGGGTATGCATAGATAGATATAACAATTTAATAACATGTATAATATATTGATTTGAAACTAGAAGTTTGGTTAGTTTTTAGTTATTAGTTGTTAGTTGTTATGGATGGAGGGACCATGATGTCCATCATGGCATCCAAGAAAGTAAGATAATGCATGATGTGGATCATGGAATTACAAATAGTTGATGAGAAAACAAACAATAAGCACACAAGGCAAGAAGCAAAAAGCATAAAAAAGTGGCCAAGGGGCCAAGAAATAAGTGACATGGGCACATGTCACTCAAACTAGAAAGCAAGAAAACAAGTCATGTTCAAATGCCACATACAAATACAATTGAAACAAGCAAGGTTGGTGTGGAAGCCATAATCACATAGAAGAGTATAGGTAACAAATATTGGCAAATGTTCTAAGGCACACATAAGAGTAGAAGTAAAGGACATTGGTAAATGTCCTAAGGCATATATAGGAGACAAATAGGAATTGAGAAATGCAATCACATCTAGTTATACAAATCAAGAAAGGAAAGCATGTAAATACTAGAAATACAATCTAATCTAACTAATCAAAGTAAGAAGTGAAAGTATGAAAAACATGTATTAAAATACTAGGTATATGCTAAGAAATAAATGAGTGTTATATACTAGTGATTGTTGCTAAAGTAATCTATGTAAACTAGTAAGTAATGTACATCAACATGATAACTAAAGTGTGTGGTGTAATAATGACATAACCTAGATGGTGTAGTCATGTAGAAGATGCCCACAGTGGGTAGATATATCAATGTATGTCTTGAATGTAGAATTGGGATTCCCCCTCAATGGGTAGAGTGAAATAATCAAAGATATGGATGTCACTGCACACACTCAAACAAGATCAATTAAAGCATGGTAATGTAGATAGATTAACAAATAATAGCATAGAGCAGAAAATGTGAATATAGCATTGGTGTAGAGATGTAAAAGCATAGATGATGCATACAACTAAAAAAAACTAGTTTTTTTAAGTTACTTGAATGTTTTTATATTTTTGATATATTGGAATGTTTTTGTATTTTTGATATATGCTATATACAATTAATAATGAGGAAATTATGTACAAGAAATTAAAAATAAGTTATGTATAAGTAAGGCTAAGAAGAAATGATATCAATCAATTAGTCTCATGTGAGACTCCCTATCATGGTGTCTTATATCAAGGAGATGGATCGTACATGATCATGAAGCATGATGGAAGGGCTAATATTGTGGCTTTAAAATCTATATATGTTGTAAATGCTCTAAAATATCTGAAGTAGAAACCAATTTTGGGGTCCCCCTATAACTCTGAGAAGTGGATGTAGTTGTAGGGCTCTTAAGGACCCATCTGGTATTAGGAGAAGCTTTCTATAAATGTGTTTTATATGTAGAGGCATGAGACCTCAATGATACTGCCCTAGGTGTGAAAATTATGACTAGAAACTATCTAAAATTTTGAAACTATGGTTTCCCTTAAAGAAACCTTTATGAAAGTGTATAAACTCTCTATGCTAGTAATGGAGTCCTCAACTGTGTCTAAACCTAAACTAAAATTGGTGGAGAAACTAAAACTAGTGGCTGAACTAAAACTAGTGATTTCATAGTAGAAGATGGCTCTAAAGTGGGGAGTGGTAACTCATATGAAACTCCACCAACTATAATAACCTGATTATCATGAATGAATTTGATGCATCTGTGAACTATAAAAGGTATATCTCAAAGTTTTTGGATCCATGATCGACCAAGTAAAATATCAAAAACTCCTACACTAAGAACTATAGTAAATGGTGTGGCCACATGTGTTAGACCAACCTATAAAGGAATTACAATCTCACCCAATGAACCAGGAAAAATTTTAGTGGTGAATATTCATTAATTGATGAATATTTAGTTTTGGGAAATTAGAATTTGGTGATTTTTAAGGGTATAGCATATGACCCTTTCACCTAAAATTTTTGGATGTTATTTTCTTAGGGGTTGGCTCACTAACCATTTACAATACTTATGTGGTTATATATGTAATTTTCCATATATGTATATATATACACTACATATGTTGGAAAAGGTCATAAACTTACCATTGAATTATCTTTCTTTATCAGATTATGAGAATTTTGAGACTTGAACCTTGAGGTCACACTCTACCACCTGACTAGTTTATTTAACATAACCTCTACTAGAATTATGTCCCATGACACAAACTTGCTGATAGGTGGTGTTCTATCATGTAGTAGAACTATGTCACATGATAGCACTATGTTGTACAATATCAAAGTGTTGTATGGTGAAATGATGTCATGTAATAGCAAAGTGCTACATGTAAGCATAATGTCTATCAACTGTAATGTGGGGCATGATGGCATAGTGTAATGTGACAGCATAATGTCATGTAATGGCACATGATAACATAGCATCATATAATGTCATATGGCCATGTGATAGCATAGTGCCATATGATGACAGTGTTACATGATGGCACAGTGTCATGTGATAGCACAGTGCCCCATGAAGGAATTTTATCATGTGGTGGTGTTATGGCATATGGTGGTAACTTGACACCTAGTGCTACCATGGTAGGTGGTGGTAACTAATCACCTAGTAGTGCTCTCTTAAGTGATGATTATAAGTCACATAATGGCACTTTATCAGATGAAGGCAACTTATTGCCTAGTATCGATGTGTTGTAGGAAACTAACCTATCACCCAGTGTCAATGTGTTGCATGAAACAAACCTACCATGTGGTAGCATTTACCCACCTAACAATAAAGTTGTGGCCTCAAGTGGTTATAGCAAAGGTAAAGCACCATAGTAAATACCAAAAAAATACATAATGTCTTATTTTATAAATCTATCAAAGAGGACCCAAACAAAAATCACTTTGAATATAAGTAATTCTTAAACTTTTTTTCAAAATATCAGTTAGTTTTTCAATGTAAAATAATTATAAAACCATTTCATTATAGAAATTAAAATGGATATTGACACTATTTCCATAGAAACTAATAATTCTAATAACTTCTCAACACCTGAAGCTTTCAATAATGAAATACTACCTCTAAAATACATAGCTCTAGGCACATCAATAGAACACACTCCCCTGGGCACTTCCCAAGAGAAAGGTAGTTCTTTTCAGACACCAAATTTGTTGAAAATTCCACTCAAAAAAGTTAATGGAGGAAGAGAATTACATGGACAATAGGAAGGTCTTTTCAATTTGATTGGGCTACAAAATTCCATTTATAGAACCTATAGAATTAAAAAATAGTAATCAACCTCCAACAAAATTTAGATGCACAATTTGAGTTGGAAACTCAAAAAAGAACACCGAATGTAACTTAAATTGGACACAATCAAGAAACACTATGGGAAATTATATATATCCATGAAGTAACTAGATGGACAGATAACAAGAACACATAGATGGAAAAATGTAGAAGAATGCATGCATGTGAGATATGCAAGATATGCATGTGAATACAAAAATAATTAAAAATGACAAAAACATCTTGTTGACAAAGGGGGAACCATCAAAGTACAATTTGTAAAATTTATGAAGTCCAATCTTAGGGCAAAATAAGTACAATTCTCTAATATTTTCCACATTTTAAAAAAGGGAAGACCTATTTCTAATTTTATAGATTACAAAATTTTGTTCCAACATAATGGTTTTATGGATATTCCATAGTCACATTGGTCAAATAACAGTGCTTGGGAAATATTAAAATGTCTAGCCATTGTTGAGAAGGAATATTTGAAAGAAAGTGTTAAAAGATCATTTTTTATCTCTCTATCCATTGATGAGGTCACTACAGTTGACAATACAACATGGGTTTGCATGCATGTGTACATCTTTGAAAACTATACAAGGCAATCTCATCTTCTAGCTGTCAATAAAATGGTAGAAATTACAATTCAAAAAACTTTCATAAATTGGTTGTATCCAATTTAAGAGAGAGAGTTGGGATGGATGATTATTCCATGACCATGAACTTGGTGTGTATTGGTGTTGATGGTACATCAGTGATACACGGGCATAGAACTGATCTTTGTGTTTACCTTCAAATAATGAATTCTTAGTCTATGATTCCAATTCATTACATGGCTCGTAAGATGAATCTAGCATACTAAATGGTTAGCACTTTTAGTAATGTTGCAAAAGTGGAAGATTTGATTCTTGATTTACATGTGTACATATCTAGCAGCCCAAAAAGATTTATGGAGTTTTAGAAATTTTCAATAGGGTGACAGATGGTAAAAAACTACTAAAAGATGTTGAAACCAGATGGACTTCCATGTATGAACCTATGTTTAGAATTTTTTAGGAATATCCATCTTTGATAGGGTTTATGTATAAATATCATAGGGAAGTTGACAAAGAAAAATATTTGTTATGTCATTTAATAGATTTAAAAACATTACTCACATTATGCAGTATTTTTCCAATGTTGAAGGAAATCAACTATTTAATGAAACATGCCCAATAGAGATCTATTTATATTGTTGACTTCATAAGTTTGAGAAAATGTGTATGTCAATGTTTAGATATAATATACACATCGAATGAAAGCTTTCACAGCCCTATTTTTAGAACCTAGCAAATTTTGACAAATATTCAGAATCTAGAGAGTTATTTGAAATTCAATATCCATGATGATTTTTGTGTCGTAGTAAATGGCATTCAGATCCCAATGTACACAAGCTCTAAAATACTTGACATTGTGGGAGTAGAGCCTGAAGATATACCTATGACACGTTTACTATATGATATTTTTTTGTCTAAAACATGGATTAAATTGAGAAAAAACTCACAAAATTCAGCTGTAAAGATTAGAGAATGTTTTAAAAGGGATGAGTTGTTATAGGGCATGGGAGTGGTGAATCCTATTTTTTGGAATAGTGTTAACAGTTAAGAATAGATCAGCATATTATTTCACTAATACATGGGTACAATTGTAATGCAATTATATAGATTTGTAGATATGAATGGAGTTCATATTAATGGTAATTTAAATAAATAATTACTAACATCTTAATCAACATAATTTAGGATTACAATGATAGATCAATTTCAGTGTTTAAGTAACCCAACAAAAAATGGTGCAATTTCTCATCTATGGAAAAAACTTTATCCAAGTAGCATATTACAAGAAAGTATTAATGAGTATTTTAGATTATATGAACTCTTTCAAATAATGATTTTGG
The DNA here is from genome assembly GCA_037957365.1 of Torreya grandis. Taxonomy (NCBI): domain Eukaryota; kingdom Viridiplantae; phylum Streptophyta; class Pinopsida; order Cupressales; family Taxaceae; genus Torreya; species Torreya grandis. The sequence goes on from JARHVA010005992.1 coordinate 515,570, forward strand.
GTTCTATGGAAGATGAACGAGTGTTTAGTGCATTATCCTTTGTCATGTCAAAACTTAGAAACATATTGGATAAAAATCTAGAGACGTGATTGAGACTATATGTTTCACGTTATTCTATGGACAATTTTCCTATGACAAACTAGTGGTAACATGGTGTTCTCTATTAGAAAGAAGAGGTGTGACTAATACTGCTACCAATACAAAGGATGAGAATACTGAGATTGAATACGGCTCTAGCATGGAAGACATAAATCACACTAATGATGAGCAAGTTTCTCAAGGATTGTTTCAGCTGCCCAACTTCTAATTTGATAAGTATAATAATTATTATTTTTTAAATATTTCTTATTCTTTCATCTACATTAAATTTTTTAATCTATTTCATGGTTCATGGATTTTACAATCATGGATCTTATTCATTACATTAGAATTAATATTTTTTTGCTCCTATTAAAATTTTGTGATTTCAAATAGTACTTTGTTTATAATACATTTCATTCATTAAGTAGCAATCATAATTCTCATTAACATTCTATAGAACATTTCCTAATTTCTTTAATAGCAAATGTGAAGCATACAAGTCTCATGTTTAGAAAGTCATAGTGTAACCCATGACACCATACAAGATTTATTATTTTTCATTTTCTTAATTGTCTACAATAAAAATTTCAAGAGCATACGTATAGATATCACACATGCATAAAAATGTAAAAATAATTATTCTATTACACATTTATATTAGTACCATTATACAAATATTTTCTAATCTAGAAAATATTTTTCCTGTAGTTGGAAATTGGGTTTGCATATTTCCAAATTTCATCACAATCAATGCATTCAATGTTACAAGTAGTAGTCTACTAGAATAGTGCATCAATGCATTCAAATCTACAACTAGGAGAAGTAGAGAATAATATACAACTTCTAGAACATCATAGCCAAACATTCAAATGACAAACGCTACAACTACTAGAGCTGTATAACAATGCATTTAAATCTACAACTACTAGAACATTAAAACAATATAACCATGTATTTAATATTACATATTCTACAACAGTATAATTCAATATAATATTTGCTTTTCAAAACTACAAATTTTAGAACATTATAAATATAGCCATGCATTCAAACACTACAACTACTAGAACAGTATAACAATGCGTTCAAAATAATATAACACTATAACCATGCATTGAAATAACAAATATAAAACTATAATTGTATAACATATGCATTAAACACTATATCAGTATAACAAATACATCCAACACTATAACAATATAATAAATTCATTCAACACTATAACAGTATAATAGTGACTTTTTTTCACCATACAAGATATAATTTAAAGCATAAACATTATATATATATGTATATATATATATATATATATATATATATATATATATATATATATCTGTATATGTATGTATGTATATTATAATTATACAACTAAGAGTATTTTGAACAGCTATAAAATATATTTTAATAAAACTAGTGTTTTTCAACCAACATGGTATAAACTATTTTAAACAATATAAACTCTGATAATGTCTTGAAACAATATAAACTTTTTTAAAACAATATCAACATTTTTTTTCTTGTGAATCTCCATCACCTTGGTTGTTTCCATCGCCACCCATCAAAACCAATATGTCTTGACTTTCTTGTGCATTCTCTAGTACCACTCCTTCCTTCTAAAGATCTTCTATAGTAGCATTTATTTGAGCAAGAATCACCCTCTCCTCATTCACTGCATCTCCTGGTGAAAGAATTTTAGGATCTACATCTATTTTCAGCTTCACTAAAACACTTAGATCCATACCATGCTCCTTAATGATTTTCTTCAAAGTGTTGTTCTACTTATTTAACACAACCATCTTTTCCTTTAACTAAATCTCATTAGATATGCTTTTTCATGCATTTTTCAAATGCACATTGAGAAAATTTGCTTCTTGCTTTAAATTTTCATATTTTTCTTGCCATCAATAGTTAATGTGGGTCACACACATACAAAGGTATTGTAATAATCAAAAAACATGCTATAGATACATAAATTTAAAACTTACCAATTCCTTATCCTTCTCCACTTGTGCAATGGTAACCAAGTTGATATCTATTGCCCATTTATTATAATATGGTTGGGCTTCTCCATTTGAATTTTCCATCCTGTTTGTCATAATCTCTAAAATTATATCATTATAAACATTCTCAATAAAGATCACTCTAAATTGAGCTTGCTGGAATAAATCATCAATCTTTGATGGTTCATTTTGAATAAGAAAGAATAAATTCATTATTTGGTCATTTTTGTGATAATGGGAATTTATTTATTTGATAAGGGCCTTCGCCCTTATCTCCCATTGTTTCAAATCATTAAATCCATCAATCACACCATCTGTTAGATTAGCAATAAAAAAATTTTAAAACTAGATTATCAAAAGAGAAATTTATAAAGGCATCATCACAAAAATTTAAATTATCAGTGTGGGGTGGAGAGGAAGCTAGAGAAGAGGTAGTCATAAGAGGCACTTGTGAAGGAACATTAGCAACTTGAATAAATTCATGTGGATTGAATCCACCAATATCTTGGGACCTACTTTTAATGCCAAAATACTCTTCTTCGAGATCAATCTATGATAAATAGGTAAGACCCTACCTATCTAAAATACCACCAATCAAAAATTTACAGAGTTCCTTTGCTTCATGTAGGGAGGCTAATGTGCTTTCTTCTTCTCTGAATCTAGTTTGGTGGTGGGGGAGGTGTCATACTTCTTAGTCTCTTAACAAACATTAGGTGCATTACAAAAAAAAATGATAAAATGATAAAAGTCAAAAACATAAAACCAATGCAAGTTCAAATTAAAACTTTTAATGTTATTACTTGGTGGCATGACTACCTCATCCACTCTGACTATCCTTCCTATAGTTTTCTCTTCCCCTCTGGTACTTGGGAGAGTTGGTGCTTGCCCTCTCATTTTTATTGTAGGTAGCAGAGAGACATTAGTCGATTGACCTATAAAACATGTAAATGATCTAGTTATTTAACCAAGAAACTCTTAACAAACTTGAAATATAAAAGAAAGTTGTAATGGAAAACATTGATCATGTCGAGTGGAAGAATCTTCAATGATAACATTTTCAGAGTCAATTAAAAAAAACAATCTAAATATTATATTTTTCCACTGAAATATAAGAAAAATATATTATAGGAATTTTTTGAGAATGTAGAAGCAGAGATGAAATAGAATAAATTCTTGGGCATTTCATAATTAGAAATGAATTAAATGAAGACTCAATGGATTGAGTATCACCAGATCCCTTTGGAGCAGGCTAACCTCCATTTTTTGCATGTTTTCTTATGTCATAAAGATGCACCCTTGTATGTAATAAACAAAGTTTTTGGATCCATGATCGACCAAGTAAAATATCAAAAACTCATACACTAAGAACTATAGTAAATGTTGTGGCCACATGTGTTAGACCAACCTATAAAGGAATTACAATCTCACCCAATGAACCAGGAAAAATTTTAGTGGTGAATATTCATTAATTGATGAATATTTAGTTTTGGGAAATTAGAATTTGGTGATTTTTAAGGGTATAGCATATGACCCTTTCACCTAAAATTTTTGGATGTTATTTTCTTAGGGGTTGGCTCACCAACCATTTACAATACTTATGTGGTTATATATGTAATTTTCCATATATGTATATATATACACTACATATGTTGGAAAAGGTCATAAACTTACCATTGAATTATCTTTCTTTATCAAACTATGAAGATTTTGAGACTTGAACCTTGATGTCACACTCTACCACCTGACTAGTTTATTTAACATAACCTCTACTAGAATTATGTCCCATGACACAAACTAGCTGATAGGCGGTGTTCTATCATGTAGTACAACTATGTCACATGACAGCACTATGTTGTACAATAGCAAAGTGTTGTATGGTGAAATGATGTCGTGTAATAGCAAAGTGCTACATGTCAGCATAATGTCTATCAACTGTAATGTGGGGCATGATGGCATAGTGTAATGTGATAGCATAATGTCATGTAATGGCACATGATAACATAGTATCACTTGATGTCATATGGCCATGTGATAGCATAGTGCCATATGATGACAGTGTTACATGATGGCACAGTGTCATGTGATAGCACAGTGCCCCATGAAGGAATTCTATCATGTGGTGGTGTTATGGCATATGGTGGTAAATTGACACCCAGTGCTACCATGGTAGGTGGTGGTAACTAGTCACCTAGTAGTGCTCTATTAAGTGATGATTATAAGTCACCTAATGGAAATCTATCAAATGAAGGCAACTTATCGCCTAGTATCGATGTGTTGCAGGAAACTAACCTATCACCCAGTGTTAATGTGTTGCATGAAACAAACCTACCATGTGGTAGCATTTACCCACCTGACAACAAAGTTGTGGCCTCAGGTAGTTATAGCAAAGGTAAAGCACCATAGTAAATACCAAAAAAATACATAATGTCTTATTTTATAAATCTATCAAAGAGGACCCAAACAAAAATCACTTTGAATATAAGTAATTCGTAAACTTTTTTTTAAAATATTAGTTAGTTTTTCAATGTAAAATAATTATAAAACCATTTCATTATAGAAATTGAAATGGATATTGACACTATTTCCATAGAAACTAATAATTCTAATAACTTCTCAACTCTTGAAGCTTTCAATAATGAAATACTACCCCTAAAATACATAGCTCTAGGTACATTAGTAGAACGCACTCCCCTGGGCACTTCCCAAGAGAAAGGTAGTTCTTTTCAGACACCAAATTTGTTGAAAATTCCACTCAAAAAAGTTAATGGAGGAAGAGAATTACATGGACAATAGGAAGGTATTTTCAATTTGATTGGGCTAAAAAATTCCATTTATAGAACCTATAGAATCAAAAAATAGTAATCAGCCTCCAACAGAATTTAGATGCACAATTTGAGTTGGAAACTCAAAAAAGAACACCAAATGCAGCTTAAATTGGACACAATCAAGAAACACTATGGGAAATTATATATATCCATGAAGCAACTAGATGGACAGATAACAAGAACACATAGATGGAAAAATGTAGAAGAATGCATGCATGTGAGATATGCAAGATATGCATGTGAATACAAAAATAATCAAAAATGACAAAAACATCTTGTTGACAAAGGGGGAACCATCAAAGTACAATTTGTAAAATTTATGTAGTTTAATCTCAGGGCAAAATAAGTACAATTCTCTAATATTTTCCACATTTTAAAAAAGGGAAGACCTATTTCTAATTTTCTAGATTACAAAATTTTGTTCCAACATAATGGTTTTATGGATATTCCATAGTCACATTGGTCAGATAACAATGCTTGGGAAATAGAAAAATGTCTAGCCATTGTTGAGAAGGAATATTTGAAAGAAAGTGTTAAAAGATCATTGTTTATCAGTTGACAATACAACATGGGTTTGCATGCATGTGTACATATTTGAAAACTATACAAGGCAATCTCATCTTCTAGCTGTCAATAAAATGGTAGAAATTACAATTCAAAAAACTTGCATAAATTGGTTGTATCCAATTTAAGAGAGAGAGTTGGGATGGATGATTATTCCATGACCATGAAGCTGGTGTGTGTTGGTGTTGATGGTACATTAGTGATATATGGGCACATAACCGATCTTTGTGTTTACCTTCAAATAATGAATTCTTAGTCTATGATTCCAATTCATTGCATGGCTCGTAAGATGAATCTAGCATACTAAATGGTTAGCACTTTTAGTAATGTTGCAAAAGTGTAAGAGTTGATTCTTGATTTACATGCGTACATATCTAGCAGCCCAAAAAGATTTATGGAGTTTTAGAAATTTTCAATAGGGTGACAGATGGTAAAAAACTACTAAAAGATGTTGAAACCAGATGGACTTCCATGTATGAACCTATGTTTAGAATTTTTTAGGAATATCCATTTTTGATAGGGTTTATGTATAAATATCATAGGGAAGTTGACAAAGAAAAAGATTTGTTATGTCATTTAATAGATTTAAAAACATTACTCACATTATGCAGTATTTTTCCAATGTTGAAGGAAATCAGCTATTTAATGAAACATGCCCAAGAGAGATCTATTTATATTGTTGACTTAATAAGTTTGAGAAAATGTGTATGTCAATGTTTAGATATATTATACACATCGAATGAAAGCTTTTATAGCCCTATTTTTAGAACCTAGCAAATTTTGACAAATATTCAGAATCTAGAGAGTTATTTGAAATTCAATATCCATGATCATTTTTGTGTCGTAGTAAATGGCATTCAGATCCCAATGTACACAAGCTCTAAAAGACTTGATGTTGTGGGAGCAGAGCCTGAAGATATACCTATGACACGTTTACTATATGATATTTTTTTGTCTAAAACATGGATTAAATTGAGAAAAATCTCAAAAAAATTAGCTGTAAATATTAGAGAATGTTTTAAAAGGGATGAGTTGTTATAGGGCATGGGAGTGGTGAATCCTATTTTTTGGAATAGTGTTAACAGTTAAGAATAAATCAGCATATTATTTCACTAATATATGGGTACAATTTTAATGCAATTCTATAGATTTGTAGATATGAATGGAGTTCATATTAATGGTAATTTAAATAAATAATTACTAACATCTTAATCAACACAGTTTAGGATTACAATGATGGATCAATTTCAGTGTTTAAGTAACCCAACAAAAAATGGTGCAATTTCTCATCTATGGAAAAATCTTAATCCAAGTAGCATATTACAAGAAAATATTAATGAATATTTTAGATTATATGAACTTTTTCAAACAATGATTTTGGGTTTTGTGGAAGATGAACGAGTGTTTAGTGCATTATCCTTTGTCATGTCAAAACTTAGAAACATATTGGATAAAAATCTAGAGACGTGATTGAGACTATATGTTTCACGTTATTCTATGGACAAGTTTCCATATGACAAACTAGTGGTAACATGGAGTTATCTATTGGAAAGAAGAGGTGTGACTAATACTGTTACCAATATAGAGGATGACAATACTGAGATTGAATACGGCTCTAGCATGGAAGATGTAAATCACACTAATGATGAGCATGTTTCTCAAGGATTGTTTCAGCCTTCCAACTTCTAATTTGATAAGTATAATAATTATTTTTTTGAAAATATTTCTTATTCTTTCATCTACATTAAATTTTTTAATCTATTTCATGGTTCATGGATTTTACAATCATGGATCTTATTCATTACATTAGAATTAATATTTTTTTGCTCCTATTAAAATTTTGTGATTTCAAATAGTACTTTGTTTACAATACATTTCATTCATTAAGTAGCAATCATAATTCTCATTAACATTATATAGAACATTTCCTGATTGCTTTAATATAAAATGTGAAGCATACAAGTCTCATGTTTAGAAAGGCATAGTGTACCCCATGACACCATACAAGATTTATTATTTTTCATTTTCTTAATTGTCTACAATAGTAATTTCAAGAGCATACGTATAGATATAACACATGCATAAAAATGTAAAAATAATTATTCTATTACACATTTATATTAGTACCATTATACAAATATTTCCTAATCTAGGAAATATTTTTCCTGTAGTTGGAAATTGGGTTCACATATTTCCAAATTTCATCACAATCAATGCATTCAATGTTATAGGTAGTAGTCTACTAGAATAGTGTATCAATGCATTCAAATCTACAACTAGGAGAAGTAGAGAATAATATACAACTTCTAGAACATCATAGCCAAACATTCAAATGACAAACGTTACAACTACTAGAGCTATATAACAATGCATTTAAATCTACAACTACTAGAACACTAAAACAATATAACCATGTATTCAATATTACATATTCTACAATAGTATAATTCAATAGAATATTTACTTTTCAAAACTACAAATTTTAGAACATTATAAATATAGCCATGCATTCAAACACTACAACTACTAGAATAGTATAAAAATGCATTCAAAATAATATAACACTATAACCATGCATTGAAATAACAAATATAAAACTATAATTGTATAACATATGCATTAAACACTATATCAGTATAAAAAATACATCCAACACTATAACAATTTAATAAATTCATTCAACACTATAACAGTATAATAGTGACTTTTTTTTCACCATACAAGATATAATTTAAAGCATAAACATTATATATATATATGTATGTATGTATGTATATTAGAATTATACAACTAAGAGTATTTTGAACAACTATAAAATATATTTTAATAAAACTAGTGTTTTTGAAACCAACATGGTATAAACTATTTTAAACAATATAAACTCTGAAAATGTCTTGAAACAATATAAACTTTTTTAAAACAATATCAACATTTTTTTGCTTGTGAATCTCCATCACCTTGGTTGTTTCCATCACCACCCATCAAAACCAATGTCTTGAATTTCTTGTGCATTCTCTAGTACCACTCCTTCCTTCTGAAGATCCTCTATTGTAGCATTTATTTGAGCAAGAATCACCCTCTCCTCATTCACTGCATCTCCTAGTGAAAGAATTTTAGGATCTACATCTATTTTTAGCTTCACTAAAACACTTAGATCCATACCATGTTCCTTAATTATTTTCTTCAAAGTGGTGTTCTACTTATTTAATACAACCATCTTTTCCTTCAACTATATCTCATTGGATATACTTTTGCATGCATTTTTCAAATGCACATTGAGAAGATTTGTTTCTTGCTTTAAATTTTCATATTTTTCTTGCCATCAATAGTTAATGTGGGTCACACACAAACAAAGGTATTGTAATAATAAAAAAACATGCTATAGATACATAAATTTAAAACTTACCAATTCCTTATCCTTCTCCGCTTGTGCAATGGTAACCAAGTTGATATATGTTGCCCATTTATTATAATATGGTTGGGCTTCTCCATTTGAATTTTCTAACCTGTTTGTCATAATCTTTGATGGTTCATTTTGAATAAGAAAGAATAAATTCATTCTTTGGTCATTTTTTTGATAATGGGCATTTATTTATTTGATAAGGGTCTTTGCCCTTATAACACCCAAGAGAAAATGAATAATATAATAAACCACCCAAAATAGAATGTCTGATGGTCTTCCCTATAAAATAATTCTTGCTTGAAAGAAATGGATAATATATTTGAGATATGGATTATTGATTTTTGCCACAAGGATCCCCCTTTAATTTCAAGAATCTATAGTGAAAACCAAAAAATATAACATATAATTGAATTAGGATACCAAACTATCTATAAGAAAAGATTAGGTTATATTTAGGAAATGAATTAATAAATTTAACACTCACTCAATGGGTCAAAGGACACTTTGTATAATGACTCCAAATAAATCTTATCCTCTTTGGATAAGACAACATTCATGCTCATAGGACTTGCATTTCAATGTGGAAGAGCCGTAAAGTTGTGGATATCTAATGGAGATGTGTCAAAGGATATTATTTTATTATTAAACAAAATAGAGAAGCAGTCATTACTATAGTTAAAGTAACCAATGAGATATTTTATAAGGTTGTTGTTCATAGATAAATCATACTGAGGCATCTTTGTAAGTCCTCTAAACCTGCATTAATTGATCTATTCAACAAAGGATTCTAGGTACTCCAACATCGTCAAGAAATCTAGACACACAATATTTTTGAAAAAATAATTTCACACCCCAAATGATTGAATTCATGTTTCCATGGATGTGGAAGTCATTTTAACCTTGTAGAGGTATTTAGGTAAAGTTGGAAGTAGTTAGGTAAAGTTGGAAAGACTAGTCAGGATGAGAAAAAGTTGTAATTGAAAAGTGAAAATGAGTTCACTTTAGAGGTATTTATAAGTAAGGAGGGGAACTAGAGCAATCAGTTGGTATGACCCATGACCACTTTAATGTTGTCATGTGGTAGTGAAGTGTCACATAATAGCAACATGTTGTGTGGTAACAAAGTGTCACACTATATCAACTTAGCACATGATAGCATAACATCGCATGACAAAATGCTAAGTGACACAAAGTTGTTGCATGACATAAACAATATCACATGGTAGCACAATGTCACATGACAACATTATGTCCTATGATAGCAATGTGGCGCTCGACACTCTAGTACTATGTAATATAATCCTATCATGTGACACATTATTGTCACATGACATAGATCTATCATGCAACATAATGGTGACACATCACATAATGCTATCATATGACATCATGTTATTACATGAGAAAAAACTATCACATGACATAATTCTATCATGTGATAATGTTTTTGCATGATGAAATGTTATCACATGACATAATGTTGTCATGTGACACATTGTTATCGCATGACAAAAAAGACAAGGTGATTTTTTGCCTACTCTATGTAGCTTAATTCAAAAATAGTATTAATCTGATTCACCTACGTAAACCTATGGATCTTTCCATCATGGCCTCTTAAAGTGAACCCTATATTAAACTCTATATGTGCCCACTAAATCCATTGATAACTATGTCAATTAGGGTAATATCCTACTCTGAATATCCCCAATGCTACAATAATGTCATATAGCACATGTTCACATTAGATCCATTATTTATGAGAACATTATGAATAGGATTATTATGAATGTAAGCTCTGATAAAGAGTGCATGATAATCTGAATCATCCTTGACTATCTCCTACTCTGAGAAGGAGATGGAAGGTCTAGTTGGAACTCTAGAATTGTATACACCAATCATGTTTCTCAAAGGATGTAACTGAACTAAAAGTGCCCTGTATGTATCTAGCGGGGGATGTGCATGATATGCATGTTGAATACATGATGTATCCCCTATCTCTTATTTAGAATGATGTGGGAAAGGATCTAAGAAGATTTTCAGATCTTTATCCTATGTTTTCTTTGCCTGAGGTTGCTAAATTGAAGTGCCAAGATTAATAATGGTTTCATCTATCAAATCTTATATCTTGTGTCTCAAACTGATACATCTATTTTTTATATGGCCTAGTGCCTTGTGAAACTCATAAAATACATGTTGATCATATCCCCATGGAAGAGGCTTTGTTGGATCAACTTCCCTAATAGAAGGGAGAGATATGATTTTATATTCTAATAGCTGCTATAAAACTCTAGTTGGAGAAACTGGTAGATTGGTAAAGGTTCACTGAGGATGTGTTGATAAAACAACTCATTGAAGGGGCTTGAAAGCCTCATTAATTGTAGGTTGATTCTGAATTTTATTATCATTGACCTTGACTTTGTATGGGACTTTTTTGTTACTCTTATTTGTTATTTATGATATGCTTGTGTACTTGAGTTTTCCCATTGAAATTAGTTTGACTTCCCTTTCCTTTAGTGTGTGACACAATTCAGTGAAGGAAGAGAATATTTTCAACATTATTGACTCATGTGAAGCAGGTATAAGACTCTACTTGAAGATATCCTATAACTCTTGATTAGCCATGGGGCTAGTCATATTAGCCACAATAGTCTTATATAGAAGAACATAATCTATGAGATGCTCATTTGACCTTTGTTTCTATTGTGAAACTTGGGCATAGGAAACCTTATCACCAATATTAATGCTAAAATGAGCTAGGAACATGTCAGCTAAAGGATTGAATGCATTAACTGATTGATTTGATAGACTATAAAACTATTGTAAATCATAATCCTTTAGACTCCATGGAAATAATTTGGTAAGTTGCTAGTCATTTAGTACATAATCCAAGCATGCTAAGTGAAATTATCTCAAATGTGTCTCTGGATCACCCTTGCCATCACATAGAGTAAGCTTAGGTTGAACAAAACCTTGTGGCAAGGATGTAGAAGCAATATGACATGCTAATGGTGTATGAAATAGAGCAAAAGACTCCAAAGCTTGTGTAGGTCTAGAGGCACCTTGATCAAGATGTAGCCCCTTGGATTAAAGAGATTTTATCTCTAGCATAAGGGTTGTCACATCAAGAGATAAAGATATATTAGCTATAAATGGTGGCATAGATGCAAGTTGGGCTGTTATAGGGGGTTGTTGAGACATAGTTGCCCCCATAGTGTCATGTTCAACTAGAGGTTCTATGGGAATGGAAGACTGAACATGCTTAGCCTTTTTAATTTCCATCATAGATTTTAAGATAAGAATATGATCTCAGGGTTGTTCCCTGAGTCTTTTTCAAAAACTTTGTAGAATCAAATATTTGTTGAGTATTTCATTGTCAATAATACGTGGAAGTGAATCAAAAGTCTGGTGTGGTGGGTCATGAACATCAGTGTTTGTATCATCATTTTTATTCTCATATTACTCTTTGTCAAAATTATCCTCATTGAAATTGGTATAATCTAGATGTGTAGAATCTATAATAGGAACCTGAGTTGGTTATTTGTTCATGGTATATGGTCAGGTTGAAGGAATTTAGGTGAATTCAAAAGGGTTGCCACTAAGTCTTGTATTTCATCTCAAAATAAGAGATGCAAGGAGCTTAGGTGGTATAAGGAAAATAACTTGAATAATGGAAGAAAAGATTAAACAAATATAATCTAAATAAGGAACTGGAATATGCATAAAAAATATATGAAGCTCACAAATGTGTAAGGTGATACCTTAAGAAGAAAATAGGAGCTAGTACATGCAACTAGGGTTTTAAATGAAATTATTTTAAAATTACTAAGGACATTTAAATTTTGATGTGGATTTATGGTTTAAATATGCAAGTGAAAAATTGAAAAATTATTGAAAATTTCTAAATTTGAAAGGACCTATTATATACAATTAGGGTTTTGAAAAATAATTATTTTTGAAAATTACTATTTAATTTTGAAATTTGAATTGAATTTCTTATTTTAATATGTTAGTAAACAATTAGAAAATTATAGGAGAAATATTGGGAAAATGCCAAGACCTAGTATGGCCAACTAGGGTTTGAAAGAAAATTATTACAAAATTTTAAAATTTTATGCTAAATTTTGATTTTATTATGTAGGTTAAAAATCAAAAAATTATAGGAAAAATCAATAAGAAATTTACCCTAAGGTTTTTAGGGTTTTTATGCGCAAATGAAGTAAGTCAGTTTCACCAAATTATTTAACAGTTTTGCGAATATTGGTGTATTATTCATAATTTAGTTAAAGGTCTAGAATAGGAAATTAGTAAATAAATATTTAATAATTAAGCTATTGATTTTTATTAATTTTATTATAATGTTAACCTTTCTAAAAATAGCAATAGGGGAGAGAAAATAAGACTTAGCTAGAAACTGAGATAGTTATTGTAGGATCTAAAATTTGTTGTACAAAAATGGGACACTATCACAAATTAGAATCTAGCCTTCATTTATTGATTTCATAGGAGCATCAAAATAGGACACCCTAGGGTTTGGTGCTATAGTTCTCTTTTATCACTATTGTCTAGGAGACTTGAGCTTTTTGGGTTTTATTCACTGTGTCTATGTGAGCCTATCTTTGAAATTTTGACTACTGGATGTCCATGAAACTCCCTGTAGATCTGATTTAGTTTTCAAATCCTAGACTCCATTATGATTTGACAAAATTTAAGGAATATGTGGGGTTAGTGTGTGAAATATGCACTGAACATGTATCTATACCCCTTGTGTGGGCATGCTACCTACATAATAATACTCTAAAGAGGGATCAATTCATATGTAGTTCTCCCACTTGATGTGCTTTATGCAATAGTGTATATTGATATGAAAAATCTTAAACTGGATGTGCTTGATGTGGCTTAGTACTAGTGTAAGGATTTTAATAAGCTTTTAGTAGTATTGGCTAGTTGTATGCAGAGAATAGGGAAGATTGCATTAGTGGTTTTGCTTGTATTCTTGATTGCTTTGTAATAATTGCCAACCCTTTCCAAATGAACTTTGAATGGGATTTTATAGGGATATATTGGTCATGGTTTGAATTTTCTCACATTAGGATGATAATAATAGGGATAAAAACTAGAAGGAATTGATCATTGGAGGTAAAAATGCACTTGGATAGGAGCATCAAAAGTGGACACTAGAGGGCCTGGTATTATAGTCCAAATTTAGTGCTATAGTCTTGAGCTAATGGGACCTAGGGGGCTATATTTGTCATGGAAAGAGTAGTCTAGCTGAGCTAGGATCAGGTTTGAAAGGCTACGGATGACTAAGAATCATTGAAAAGATGCCTATGAGGGTCATGAGAGTAAGCAAGAGGGACCTATAAGTTGGGTGTCACAAGCCACACTCAAGTTACCAATTTTCACATTTTATATGAATATATATCTAATGACCCAAATAATCATGTGTAACAACAAACCTTATGGGAATACATTTCTTGATAATAAAAAACAAACTATTATGTTATAATAGGTTTAAAATACTTAAACCCATATAACATACAATACTTAATAATGTTATGAATATTAAATCCTAACAAAATATATGAAGGGGAGAGTTTTGAATGATTTTGGAAGATGTGTAAGTTTGAACTAAAGGTGAATAGAGATAGAAATGACTCTACAGTCATTGGAAACACTCAGAAGTTTCAAACACATAGTCAAACATAGTTAGGCCTATTAGGCGTAGAACTAGGCATAAACATGTAGGGTGCTTAACTCAATTCACAAGAACATGAGATCCTTCCAAACCATTTGATAAGCTTCAAGGGAGAGTGGAGATTCCATATGAACCACTGGTTTACAAGAAATGACATATAAGTGGTCAATTTGGCCTAAAACTATCTTAGACCTACTCATAACACAATCAAGAGCTTGAGAGGCCATTTTATTATGCTTACATTTGTATGAATAGTGTTCATGATGCCTCAATGAGTTGGGGATAATTTATGGTGGTCCTTATCTTATTCTCAGTGGAATTTATTTGGAGGTTCAGCATCTAGATTTTATGAATCATTGTTAACAAAAAAAACCTCTTAAAACCCTATCAAGAACTTGATGGAGAAAATATCATTGGAGATGCATCAGAAAGTGGTCAATTACCATAGAAAACATTTTGGATATACTTTAAATTCTCTCAGGATCCTCATCATCCACTTTTTCATATTATCACTTGTACAAATAGGCCTAATTCTTTGTCTGTTATAGAATTTAATTTGTGCTATACGTATAGAGGAGAATGGATAAGTGATAACCATAGTTGGAGATCTTTAGGGACTTGTTATAACTCCCTATACTCATCTCTCACCATAGTTGTGCATGAAAACATATTTTTTAGATCATTCATTGTAGGTAGTCTAAATAGATAGTGAGAAGCCAAAGTGACTACCTAAGTGTGATAGTGAGAAGAGTGACATTGAAACTTTTGAGGTTTATTTGATAGACTAGAGGACAAAGATGTCTTTAACAAGTTTCTTACATCATATGCAATGCATCTCTTTAGATAATTGTAAGTTTTCACAATGACAAGTGTGAAGATACACCTAAGAGGCTAGTGAGTAGTTAAAATAAAGTGAACAACAAGTGTAACAAAGAAGGTTGTTAATTGAATGTGTATATGACTATCCCAAATCATATCTCCACCTTCTAAATTTAGATCATATGTGTCAAGGCCTTCCATAGGAAGTTCAATATATATGGACTAATCATCTTCATTAGGGAAGTTTCAAAGAAGAACATGAAGAGTCTCTATGCCAATTTAAGGAATATGTCATGTTTCAGATGGACACTTATCTAATAAGACCTTTATATCCTATTCTTCACTTCATTTTATATCATTTTAACTGGTTTCTAAATTTTGACACTTATCCTTGTGTCCCTTCCACTTCTCTTCTTCTTCTCTCTCCTCTTTTATTTTTAATTTATGCAAGCCTTTTTGGCATTTGTATCTAGTACACAACTAGTATGGCGAAGCCCTACTAGTTTGGCACCTTGTTTTTCCTTTGAATAAGATTTTGAAGTTTATTTAATCTCTACAATCTCTTTACTAAGGGTGTTAAGTATATTATGTGGTTAATAAGTGATGAATGTCTTCTCCTTTATTCTAGTCTACTCTTACATGTTTTGTGTGAGTGATATCTCTTTTAACATGTCTCATAAAGTGTATGTGTTTGATAAGTGTGTCTTGAAGTGTGAGAGAGACTAGTAACGTCTAGTATCAGACCTTATTTTCACCTACCCCTAGATATTCATATAAATCTACCTCTATGAGAAATACTTATGCCAGAAGGACAATGAGTTAAGGTCAATTTTAGTAGTCTTCTTTCTTAATGTAGATGTAAGTATGTTGTGTGGACTTATCTTTGGTGTATCACCTCATTAGCATAGGTTTATTTTATGTCTCTTTCTTCCCTTTTTATGTCTCTTTCTTCCCTTTGAACCTAAAATATAAATTAAGGGAGCTATCCTTTAAAATAAAGGTTTACCTTTGTTATAAGCAACCTACAGGCCTAGAGGTAATCCCGTGTTTGCCAAATGTGGATAAGTTAAACAACCTCATCCAAGGGTAAAATATTTGGATACAATAGTTACATATAAATATATTAAATGGAATAAATGGATGGGTCATAAATTCACTAATGTACTAGTAGTTTCCATCTATAGGGGTCATAGAGCCTAAACCAGCCTAACCTAATCCTCTATAGCTATATGGGTATGTGTGTTTACATGAGGAGATGAGGGTAGAGTGTTTATCAATAGAATTAGTTCTTGATGTGAGTGACCCCTATATATGGATATGGGCAATAAATTCATATCATGCATGTAATATAAGAGACATGGGATAGTGGTTATTTCTATCATTTAATGAATATGAGATGAGATATTTCCTTTTTGTCTATATATGATAGGGATAGGGCATATATCTTATATTACAACATTGACCAAATATATATATATATATATATATATATATATATATATATATATATATATATATATATATATATATATATATATATAAGTTACATCATCCTTTCCTAATGATATTCAAGGGAATGACTCATCTCATATCTCCAAACACATCTCCCCGTGCCTTGTAGTTATAGTTTAGGTGGAATAATAAAATATTCGATACCCTTGACCCCTCTCTCTAATATAAATCTATATATGGAGTGGGGAGTGACAATAAAACTATAAATTTTATCAATTAAACCATATATTATGAAACTAAACTATATACTACACTCAACCCCCTCTCTCCCCATATATAGAGATGGGGGTCAAGAGATATAACTTGATCAAAAAACCCCTCTCTATATATAGGATTGGTCAAGGGCCTTACCTATGGATGGATTAGGAGACCTATTTATTAGGAGAGGGTTTGATCTTTAAAATTCCCTCTTCAACATGTTAATCATGGTGTATAAATGGCGATATCATCAAATGTAAATGTTGACTTGAAGATGAAAAAATAGGCAAGAAGTGGCATTGGTGATTCATGTGATGATTCTAGTATGCTATCCATTTATGTGTTATGTGTCACTATGAGCTTGGAAGCAAGTAGTGTTTTGTGTCACCATATTCTTATTCTAGATGGTGAATTCAACTAGGTCATTCTGACATAATAGTGATATCTCATCGATAAATTTCCCTTAGTTGCAGCATCAAGAGATGAAATGGTTGGATCTTCCCTACTGAGATAATTTGGCAAAGCTATTTGCCTTATCATAATGGATATAAGGAGAAGGCATGAAGTCAAACATTATCCTAGCTGTAGGGATCCCTCTTTGTGGGCACATAATAAAAAATGTCTAAATACTCTATATATCTTTATATGTAGGATGAGCAATGCCCATCCGATAGACCACATGGCCCAAATGAATTTTAGTTGAGTGCCCCATATATATATAGGGGGACCTCAATTTATACTTGCCCTATATATCTATCTAGAAAGGGGTAAGAAAATAATAACTTAGTGAAGCATTTTATTTCTTTTTGTCCTATATATCTATCTAGTGAGGGACCCTATCTAATAATCTATATCTAGTGAAGCATGAATCAGATCATGGCATATAGCCTCGACACTCCCATATGGAAGGCCCATATAGATCTATATGACCCTATATACCCATTTGGCCGAGGGGTGAGTGAAGCATAACATATAGAACCACTCCCAAATAGATATATGGGCCCATATAGATCAAACATATAGGACCATATATACCATACCTATTTGTTCGAGGGGTGAGTGAAAAATAACATAATATATAAATCAATTGGCACACCCAAATAGATATACATGTTGTTTTCCCTATATATTTATTTAGCAAGGGGTGAGTAGAGCATAACAAAATGAACCACTCATTTTTTGTTTGAAGAAATTGAGGGGCCCTATTTAATTAATCTATATATGTAGCACTTGCCACCCCCACCCCCACCTCTATATATATTGATTACTCTGTCTATATCCATTACATATGTGATACAACTGTTGAATGTTACATGATATGACTAATGACTAGTATCACATAGATAATGGAGGGTAGATGAATGGCCCTATATCTATATTTATGTCTATATATATGCCAATGAAATATTACTCATCTATTGATAGATCTAATTTGATAGGTTGAGTCAACTTAGTCTACACTTAGACTATAGACTATAAGCATTCTATATATAGTTTAATTAAGTCAAGGGTAGAGATGCCTCTTACTGTTGGTATTGGGGCATTCATCCATCCATGATTTGATCATAATAAGGGTTGGTGGGCTGACTATTCTCCTTCACGAGAAACCCTTACTAAGTTATCTCATATATCTCAAGTAAATCATGTGTTTCCATGGTTACTTTTATTAATCTATTTAATATAGATCTGATCTATATTTAATATGGACCTTTACTAATATTTGAGTAACTTATAAGATTTTATCCCATATTTCTCAAGTAAATCCTTCACTGGAAATCTCTATTTAATAAAATATGGCTCTGATAAATCTTGGGTCAACTCTATAGACTATGACGGACCTCCTTCACTAGATTAACTTAGAAGACGCTATGTTATCACATATGTCTTGAGTAACTTATAAGACATTATCTCATATATATTAAGTAACTTATAAGACCTTATCCCATTTATCTTAAGTAACTCTTTCACTTGTGTTACTAGTGGCTATATAGAATAGATTGGGGAACACATCGATGGTCCATATCCCTCCAAGTGGAGCCCAAGCCTTTACCGATATTATCTTATCCAAGCTAGAGTTTTCACCCTCCATTCGATCAAAGTGAATGAACATTCAATTAGAGTGAATGAACCCTTACCCTTGATATTATTTATCTATCTCTCTATATTGTATGAGTAATGAGATAAAAGGGATAGGAAAGAGATGGGGATATAAGAGATAAGGATAGAAAAGATGGAGATGGAAGAGATAGCATGATTTCTTAGAGAAGGCACTTGACTAAGAAAAATATTCCCATTCCTCTTTATCATAGGATTAAAACATTCATGTGATACCCAATTTTATATGTGGAGTGTTTTCATTCTATGAATAAATGTGAATTATATGGGATGATCCCCTCTATCTATCTATATAGGCATATAGTCACATTATGTGTAAATAAATGTGAAGCAAATAGCCTATAATAACTAGTCATGTTAAGTATAATATAATCTAGGGTGAAAAATTGAATTGATATGGAAAATGGGGCACCAAATATATAAGTTGGGCTTGTTGTCACTCTACATCAATTATAGAGGGTTGGTACTTACGAACAAAACATGCTAAAAACACTATTTAATTGGGTGCATCTCAAGTTAAGTTGTTTGATATGATAGATAGATCCCAATCCCCCCAATCCCCCCAATCCTTAGTTTTTTTAGGTATGATTTAATCTATACCAATCAACTTAGTTGAGGCCACTCCATCATTAAATTCTTGTCAGTCCCTTTTATCTAGTGGCTAGGATATCATCTTTTCATTTCAAAGGCAGATGTTTGATTCTAATATGAGATAGATATTCTTATGGGTGGCACTTGCTTCATCATATACAAATTAGGGAACATACAACTTGACCTTCGGAGGTGCCCCCTTTAATATCACAAATGTTACTTACCATACTATCGAGAGACTGTCATGATGTTATGCATATATATTAATAGGTAGAGATATGCTTTAATAGACTAGGGTTGGACTAGGGCTCACTAGAGGATATAATACTAGAGAATCATTTCAAACTAATCCCATATATTATCAATATATTTTAACCTCTATTTTTAATTGAATCTATGGCATCACTCACAAGAGGATAAGACTAGACTAGACTAGGACTTGACCCTTTATCTAGATAGGGGTCAACCCCTATCTATAAAATCAATCTTTTATGGGGTGAGGGATTTCGATCACCTATCTATGAAAACCCCTTATATGTAGATATGTAACCCTTTAATATATGTCTATATGTGTATATATATATATGGTAATATAGGTTTAAGTCATTTAGATAGGATAGTTGGGGGAGGGGACTACTCTATATAGACCTCGATGGCCTCCACTATATAGCTAAGGGGAGGAAGGTAGTTATATATAGAGTTATCACTTAAACCTCCTCTAAATATATAGGGAGAGGGTTGGGCATGAATTTATGTGCTTCTCTAAGGGTTTTCCCCCTATCTTATCTATTTATGGGGTACCCTAGATCTATATAGGCACCCACCCACCCATGCACCCCATCGAGAGTTAAGGGCCCATATCCATCTATATAGAATGGGGAGGGGGGATTAGGGTCCCTCTATCTAGTTGACGGTGACTATAGCTATGGTTAGGTGGGTTGGTTCAGATCTATTCTCTATATGGCTAGAACTATACTTTAGATAGGGGATCTGAGCAGATATCTATTTGGGGTTAGTATCTATAATGAAATCTAATGGCAGCAAATTATATATTAGGGGACTAGTTGGGTATATATATGGTGGTGGGTATATATGCATGATGAGTTTATCCATATATATATATATAGGCTTTCATTCTGATAAAGATTGATCTTGCCTCTATATAGTTATATGGGGTTGTGAGCCATATATATAGATAGGGTGAGCCTCCCATCTACCTATTGGTTGAATTTCAGGCCGATTTTGATCCATATATATAGATAAAGTAGGCATTAATTCATCCCCATCTATTTGTATGGGACACTATCAAAGCTATATAGATAGTCCCAAGACACATATATAGATATAGGGTGAGCCTCTATTCCATTCAGAGGAGCTATATATATAGAGCAGGCCCCAAGTTCCCCTTATGTTTTGGGACCTTGTCACCATATAGTTAGATGGGTGTTGGACCCCAAATTTTGTATTTATATATTCTAAGGGTTTTAAATCCATAGCACAGAAGATCAATAGCATGAAATTTGTGTGGATGACCTTAGCATAGAAGAGTAAGTTACAAGAGACAAGGATATAGAAAATAATGAGAAATAAAATATGTAGGACTTAAATAAAAACATAAGACTTGGACAAGGACATAGGAAATAGGGATGGTTGTGAAGTAGCTATAAAAGCATCAGAGGAGATTAGTCAAGCATGAATCTAGCACTTGTTTGTAAGAGAATAGGATCACAAGCACATATATATAGCATAGAGAGAATATATATGGGTCATTAGGCCTGAGTCAAAAGGAGTCTATTGCAATGGCTAGTCATGACTTCTTTTTTTGAAACAATCATTAGCCAGTCATCACTATTGTATTAATGTTGTAACCTAAGGAGATGGGTTGGGTCATGTATATGTTGATGTAGAAGATTGCATCCAGGGTGAGGAGGTTGAGCTCCTACCTTCACACAACATGGAAACTCCCCTCTCATCTGTGGAAATGGTGAAGCTGGAGGAGAGAGTCTCTAGATAAGGGCTAGCTCCCTTTAATGCATCAAAAGGAGCTAGCCCTTATCTAGAGACTCTCCCCTCCAGCTTCACCGGTCCCACAGATGAGAGGGGAGTTTCCATGTTGTGTGAAGAAGGCAAGAGCTCAACCTCCTCACCTCAGGTGCAATCTTCTACATCAACAATTTTGGCACGCTCGATGGGACCCAATTTGGCATCTCAATAAGGTTTTAGGATTGATGCTGGTCCTGTTATAGCAAATCAAAGTTTTCCAGCATCTGGCGACTCCACTAGTAAGAGCTTCAATTTTCCAATCAAGACTAGTTTTCTTAATTTTCTATGCCTAAAGTCACCACAAGGTCTACTTCTAAAGGGGTTCCCTTCGATTTCATTGAGTTGCCTTTAAACTCAGTAAAAAGACTAAGGTTTGAGAGGACCCATCCTTATTCAACAAGCCACCCTCCTAGACCTATTATAGGGGACACATACGCAGCACAACCACAGTTACATCCCATCCCAGCTATGGCATTACCCTTTGCGGCTTTTCGGGGTCAGAGCCCCTTCAACCTTCCACATTATGATCCAATCCCAAGAATATCCCTCAAAAATGTGCCTTCTTTCAATGGAGAGGGACCCATTATAGTCATCGAGCACATTAGGAATATTGCTAACCTCTACAATATTCACAATATCATAGAGGAAAATATTGCCATCAGATTGCTAGCATTGTCTCTCAAAGGCAAGGCTCTTGACTCGTACGAGACCTTGCTTGTAAATTCAATCCATTCCTAGAATGAATTGGGTACTTAGTTAACAGACCATTTTTGGGAAAAAAGTGATGGCCTCTCGCTTACTGAATAGCTAACGACCATAAAGAGAGCTCCACATGAGTATATGTAGGATTTCAACACGCAGTTTCAAAAGACTTGGGATAGAATTCCCATTCTGGTAAGACCAACTCCCTACTATGCTTTCATGTATTATTTAAGAGCATTAAATATTGATATTGCTATGATGATATAATCCATGGGAGGGCATATACTACCTGCTACTTATGACATAGCCATAGCAGCTAAAAATTGCTTAGTACAGGCTGGGAAAATAGCCCCTAGACCTCACATGCCACTTTTCCCAAAAATGCTACCTCTAATTCAGACTATTGCTCACATAATTGCACCTCTACCTAGCATAGAGAAACTAGCTACTATTCTATCCAATGAGCTTCATGAGGTTAAGAGTCTATTGAAGAGCATGTCAAATGAACTTGTAGCTCTTATAAGGCAGCAAGCTCAAAGCAACAGACCGAATCAGGGATACCAACATTATGGTCAAGCCCTTAGACCCCCTTTCCAAAACTATAATCAAGGACAAGGTCATCTCACTCAGACTAGGCCATTTCAAGGCTACAACATAGGCCCCCCTTCATCATCTAAAGTCATGATGCTTGTTTAGAACAATCTAGTATAGGAACAGCCAAGTTGTTCGACCATGGGATATGGTCAAGAATAGGCTATTTATACAAATGGGATGATGAGTTATTTCCATAATGTAGACAATCAGATAGCCACTCAAACCTAGGTCTTCGAGCCTCTAATGCAACCCAACACAAGTGGCAGTCAAAGCTAGCCTGACTCTACTCTTATGAACCACCTGGAAGGTGAGTTTTGTGCAATCAATTATGTGGGAAATGTAGACAATTAGGCTGACTGTGTTGTAGCCAACACAAGATTCAAGAGAAGAGCAATGGGAGAAGCCCAGGCTACCACCCAAGTGGTAGCAGCACCTTCTCCATCACACTCAAATCAAAAGGCCCCAAACTTCAAACAGCCATTTGTACCTTCAGCCCCTCAGCCTGTACCTCAAGTTGGAATTAGCCCCAAAGAAAGCTTGAAGGGAGGCAGTTCCTAGGTCAATATAGTGGACAAAATGAAGAAGCTGCATATGAACATCTCTTTATGGGATTCATTATCTCTACCAGGATAGAAGGATATACTACAGAAGGAATTGCATGAGCTAGATGGACAAGTTGTCCTAGCAAGGACCGATAATGTCTTAGTGATGAATGGATAGCCTTCCACTTCAGGTCAGGTAAAGAAGGAAGAGAAAATTCCCCCTTTCTATGTGTCCTTGGTTATAGGGGATTTCTTGGTACATAACTACATCATTGACAGTGGGGCTAGTACCTCAGTAATGCCCAAGTGCATAGCTGACAAAATGGGACTAAAATATGAAGAGATGAATAAGGGAGTCCTGTAGCTAGATAGGGCACCTGTAAAAACAATTAGAATTTTGAAGGGTTTAAGCTTGACATTGCATTCTTTCCCAACTTTCTCAATTCCCCATGATATAGTGGTAGCAGATGTTCCTCCTTATTTCACAATTTGCTTGTCAAGGGACTTCACGTCAAAGATAGGTGGCTATCTAGCAGTGAATTGGTCCTATCTAGTTTTTAGAACCAAGTATGGGACCAAGGTAAAGATCAAATCTGAGCCACTCTACAAGGACCATCTAGAACCATATTCACCCAAGGCAGTGAATGTTAGTTACACCATTATCAACCCAGAAGAGTCCCAGATAGACCAATCTCCATCTTCTACTCTTGAAGGAGTTGCAGAATTACTCTTAGATGAGTGGGGAAATGATAACTTTGAGCATGATCCTTACAAGTTCATAAAGGAGACAGGCCTTGGAGTCTACTACATGCACAAAGAGGGTACCTTCATACCAAATATAATGAAGGCAAGCCAAGAGGACCTAGGCCTATGGCAGCTGTATTTTGATGGTTCTAAAAGTAAGCTAGGAGCTGGTGGTGGGTGATGTTAGTCTCTCCTTCAAAGGAGAGATACTTTTCAGCTTTTTGTTTCCAATTTTCTTGCACAAGCAATGTTGCAGAATATGAGTCCCTTATCCATGGTCTGGAATGGGCAAGGAAAAGAGGGATTAAGGAGTTACAAGTTTTGGGAGACAGCAAGCTGATTGTAAATCAAGTGAAAGACCAAAATCTGACCAAGAATTCCTTGCTGAAATCCTACAAGCATAGGGTCTGGGATTTGGTGGAATATTTCCTCACTTTTAGTATCACCTCCATTCCTAGGGAGCAGAGCAAACAAGCAGATAGGCTAGTAGCAATTGGTGCGTAGTTCGATGTTTCTAGGGAAATAAGTTGAGACTATGGTTCATGCCACTTGAAGATGGTAGTTCGGCCCTCTGTCCCTGATAACATTACAAACTGGCAAGTTTTCAAAAATGACCAGCAAATAGCTTTCTTCCTACAAGAGGAAGCTGAGTTTACAACATAGAACTAGGTGAAGTTGTAGCAGCAATATGGCAACTAGATTGGTCAATTGAAGAACAATAAGCTCCCTAAAGGTTTGGTCACTCTTGAGAGCATCTTCAATGGAGATGACCAATTGAGAAATGAAGAGGCATGGATCACGACTAAAGAGGAGAATTACAAAAGGGTTGAGATCTTCAAGGACAAGCTGCTTGTGCTTGGAAAAATCTACACGATTTAAGAAAGGTAGGCTTTCATTTTATTATGTCAAGAGTTTGCCAATGTTTTTGCGTGGGATTATAGTGATTTGAAGGGCTTCGACCCAAGACTCACCCAGCACACCATCGAATTGGAAGAAGGCGCTAGGCCAGTCACATAAAAGTAAAGACCTATCAAACCAACAATTGAGCCTCTCATACAGAGGGAACTGGCCAAATTGATTGATTCTGAGATTATATTTTCAATCTAACATTCCTCCTGGCTGGCCAATCTTGTTCCTATTAGAAAGAAGAATGGGGAGATCAGGCTATGTGTCAATTTTAGAGACCTTAATAAAGTATCTTTAAAAGATCATTATCCCCTCTTGAGCATGGAATAGAGCCTTCAAAAGGTAACAGGCAGTGAGTGTTTCTCCCTCCTGGATGGTTATTCAGGGTATAATTAGATTTTGGTGCAAGGATATGACCAACACAAAATAGCCTTCACTACTAAATGGGGAACATTCACCTACAAGAAAATGCCATTCGGGCTGGCTAATGTTGGTGCTACCTTTCAGTGAGCCATGGACATGGCTTTTGGAGGCTTGATAAATAAAAATGTGCTGGTATACCTCAATGATGTGATGGTATTCTCTAAACAAGCGAGCCAACACATGGAACACCTTAGGCAGATTTTTGAAAGGTGTAAGAAATTTGGCATCTCTCTTAATCCAAAGAAATGCATGTTTGTTGTTCATGAGGGGAAACTCCTTGGCCACATCATGTCCAAGGAGGGCTTATTGATTAACCCTGAGAGATTTCATTCTATCCTGGAGATGTCCCTACCTAAGCACAAGAAAGGCCTATAGAGTTTCTTTAGCATGATAAATTTTATTTGGAGATTCATTCCAAATTTTGCAAAGATAGTCAAACCACTAACCCCTATGTTGAGGAAGGGTGAAGAGTTTAAGTGGACAACACAAAGGAAAGACAGCTTTGAGGCCATCAAGCAGGCCATAACCCATGCTCTTACTTTGATAAGCCTTGACTTCAACAAAGACTTCAACATCTACACTTTTAGCAATGAATAGGTGATCTTTGACATGCTTACCCAAGCAAATGGTGATGACCTCAAGCAACCACTTGCTTTTTTTAGCCAAGGGCTAGAGGATTTTGAATTTAGATACACGTATGTAGATAATTAAGTCCTGGTAGTAGTGCGGAGCTTGAAGAAATTTAGGCATATGTTGTCTAACAGCAAGATTCACCTCATGGTCCCACATCCTGGCATCAAGGATTTCTTGACCAATCGAGACCTAAATGAGAAGAGAGTGGGATGGATCACCAAAGTGATGGAGTATGAAGTAGACATCAAGATCACCAAGCTAGTGAGGGGAAGAGGCCTATGTGAACATCTTGCTACAGACTTCAAGCAAAAAGGGGAAGACAGCTTACTAATTCATGATGCAACTATAGCAGAAGAACTAGCTATCATGAAGGACTGGACATTAGACCTGAGGTGTTTCCTTCTCACTGGTGAGTGCCCACAGAGTCTTGATAAGACTGGAAGAAGGTAATTCAGGCTACAGTCTCTCCCTTATGTCTTGGTTGATGAAGTATTGTTTAAGAAGGATCTCTCTAGGGTCCTTCTAAGATGCATTGACCCAAACCAGGCTGATAAAGTACTATTCAAGTTCCACAATGGGCCAGCAGGCAGTCATTTCATTCCTAGAGCTACGTAGTAAGGATAATGAGAGCTAGTTATTTTTGGCCTACTCTTTTCAAGGATACCCATGCCTGAATAATAAAGTGCCAAAAGTTTGCACTTTTTGATGGGAAACAATGGTTGGCTACCATGCCTCTATAGCCTATTCAGGTGGAACAGCCATTCATGTAGTGGGGCCTAGACTTCATAAGGATGATTAATCCTCCCTCCAATGCTAGACACAAGTGGGTCCTGATTGCCATGGACTATTTCACAAGGTGGGTGGAGGATATTGCTCTGAAAGAGGCAAATGAAAGTGTGGTCCTGGAGTTTTATGAGGACCTGATGATAAGATTTGGGGTCCTAGCCACCATAATCTCAGATAATGCCTTGGCTTTTTTGGGAACCAAAACAAGTGAATGGGCGCTAAGGTATGGTATATATCTCATCACTTCATCAAATTATTACCCATAGGGGAATGGGCTGGATAAGTCCACCAACAAAAATTTGATCAGAATCATAAAGAGGACCATGGAAGAAATTAGAGGACTTGGCATACCAAGCTGAAGACAGCTCTGTGGGCTGACTGAATCACTCCAAAGAGAGCAATCAAAAATTCTCCATATATGCTCATATATGGAAGGGAAGCTAGGTTTCCCATCTCACTTGAATTGCCAGCATTGGACCTCACTCGCTAGTTATAATTAGAAGAAGGAAGTAGCATGGAGGTCAGGATGTGTGAGCTGATGGAGCTCCAAGAGACAAGGGACCGGGCTATGGCTTCTATGACCAGTCACAAACAACAAATAAAGAGACACTTTGACAATAAATCTTCATCAAAAGATTTCTCTGAAGGAGACATTGTCTTGAAGTGGGATGAAGACCAAGCTAAGCCTAGAAAGCATGCAAAATTCAATGCCCTATGGAGTGGCCCATACATAATCACTAAGTGTAAGTAGCATAATGCATTCTAACTCTCCAGGTTGGATGGTGAAGAAATACATTTCCCAGTTAATGGGATATATCTGAAGCATTGCCACTGAGTCTCCTTTCATTTGTATATATTTTCCCTTGTTTTCTTTCCTATTTTCCCTAAGTGTTGTTGCATAAGTAATAGTTTTCTTAAGTCTTGTGTGTGTTTTCGTTTCCTTGGAGGTAGTTTTGTGTGATTGGTTTTGAATTAATTAGGGCTATTGCTAATTTTAAATTTACAATCTGACTCCATTCCCAATGGATTTTTAAGGCAACTTGCTTCTAAGCATAGCAGCTTCCCCTGTGAGTCACCAATTTGTTGACCAATTTTGCCCAACTGGCAAAATTTTGGTCCCCTTCTTCCCTTGCTTCTCAAAACCAGTCAATTTTAGGTTTCACAAGTTCAATGCCATGGTTCTCTACTTGGTTCAACACATTGGTTCAGCTCTTATTTCAAAAGATCACTTGGTTCATTGGCCTAGTTCAAATAGTTGGCTCACTTGGCAAGTTCATTGGTGTGTAATGGTTGAACCACTTGAACCGTTGAACCATTTTTGGTTCAATGGCTTGGTTCAAGGGTGTGCCCAATTGGTTGAAGGATAGTCTAAAGTTCAAATACCCTTGTGAAGGGTAGGCACTTCAAAGGAAAAGGACCAGGTAAGTTCAAATTCGTTTAAGTCCCGAATTCCTTTGGACTTTTTGCCTAAAGGAATTCCTTCGGACAAAAAGTCTAAAGGAATTTGGGCGCAGCTCAAATCAAAAGGCCGGGGCTAAGGAGAATTTTTGTGGACTTTTTCTCCATGGTAAAATGTATGCAGACAAAGCCCATGGAAAATATACAACACAAAGGAAAGACCCGAGAGAGTTTCCATGAACTTTTGTCTGTGGGATATGTCCCCGAACATAAAGCCCGCAGGAGCCCAGTTGAAATCCAAAGGAACACGTGACTCACCGAAGGACCCCAAAGGGTAGGTGCCCTTATGGGGAACTCTTGACCAAAATACAAAGGACACTTTCAAAGGTTGGAGGGTAACTTTCCCTTCAGGAAGTTGCTAAGCAGATACAAAGGCAAAAGAGTGCCCGCAAAGAAGGCTGAGGAAGACAAAGCCATGGAAAAGCCAGCGAAGGACCCGATAACATTTTGATAGGGATGGTGATGTCTTAAGATCCATCAAGTTCAAGAAATCAGATTATCCATTAGTTTTTGAAGTGGTGACAGCTACGTAAACATCAAAATTAACAAAGCAAAATAGTCGTTCACTTTCAAAATGAAAGAGCACTAACCATGAAAGCCCAAAAATGTAGCGACCCACCAAAAGTTCACCCTTGAGGACCAAAGGAGCCAGAAGAGACAAGATAGGGAAAGGATAAAGTGCTAGGCATGGAACAGGCATATAATCTAAGTGGTAAAGGGAAGCACCAATTTAAGAAGTGACTTCAGCAAGTGAAATAGTGCCTGTGAATTAACCATAAGAGACGCAAATAGCTAGCAGTGCAACCAGTTTTCTCCATTTTGCATTAATGAGTGGACAAACCATGTAATTCACCTTGAAGAAGCAGCCTTACAAATAGACAAAGGGCATAGCTCATTAATGGTTTGATAGCCTGCTCTTCCCAATGAGGGGACGCAAATGGGCCACTTGTAAAAAAGGGGCACAAAATGGGCCTCCTTTCTTCTCCTATATATTGAAGACTTGTCATTTGTTAAATTATCTTTCACATTTGTGAGGTGTAGCCCTAGAAAAATTTCCACCTGAATCAATAAATGCAATTTTTACCTATATCTTGGATAGATATTTCTGTGTATGTCTTGAGTGTTTGTTTGTGTTCAGTCATTGTCTCTTGATGCTTTCACAAGTCCAACACCAACATACATGTTGTCTACAAGGTGCCATTTCTACAGCTGACAGGAGGAGAGCTACATTTGGAAGTGCAGAAACAAAATAAATTGCTTACAGTGTGCATTTCATAGCACCTTGGTGAATCTCTATTCTCTGTATTTTCCATTAAAGCCTCCTTGCCAATTTCTAGCAGCCTGGTCCTTCTGCCAAGTGTGAAGTGTGTGTATGTATTTGTCTGATTTTAAGTGTGGATGTGAGAAGGTCAACTTATTTTGGTGCATCACCTCTTTAAAGTAGTTTGTTTTTGTGCATCTCTCTCTCTTTTCATCCCCCCCCATTACGTATATAAATATGTATGTGTTAACACTTGCTGGAATGAACATGATGCATCAAAGAGAGCTAGCCCTTATCTAGAGACTCTCCCCTCCAGCTTCGCCAATCCCACAGATGAGAGGGGAGTTTCCATGTTGTGTGAAGAAGGTAGGAGCTCAACCTCCTTGCCCTAGGTGCAATCTTCTACGTCAATAGTTTTTGCATCAAAGGGAGCTAGCCCTTATCTAGAGACTCTCCCCTCCAGCTTCGCCAGTCACACAGATGAGAGGGGAGTTTCCATGTTGTGTGAAGAAGGCAAGAGCTCAACCTCCTTGCCCCAGGTGCAATCTTTTGCATCAATAGTATAATACCCCTTAGTTTTATTTATAAAAGGGATAGATAGAGAGATAGAATACTAGAGAGGAAATGTTGTTGAATTATATTTTTAATCTTTCTTTTTTCATTAGTAAGCTATGGTTTACGAGTGACTATAATTTTCATATGAAATTAATGAAATCACTATTTTTATCTATAAATTCTAAAATATGTGTCAATATTTTGGTACGGTGCTAATTAAAAGTATGTGGAATGTATGGAGTGAATAACATGGTTAACCACAATATGATGTTTATAGTAATGAGAACTGTTAGGACCTTAGAGTACAATTGATTACTTTTGTATAAGCAACTAAACATGGAATTGAACCAGAAGTAATAAGTAACTAGAAATTAGAAATAGCAAAGAATAGGAGATACAAGAAACAACCAATCTTGTATTAAACTCTTCTCGAAGGAAATACAATGAAGAAATCTCTCTCTCCTCACACCTCTTAGATGTAAAGTAATTCTCCCTCAAGAGTTCTCTCTCTCTACCAATTACAACCAACTCAACTATTGAATTGTATTCTTGCAGATCTTCTTGATTTTGCTCCTTGCAGATCTTCTTGATCTTGCACCCTTAATTACAATACTACCCCATGTGTATCTTAAATAGAATTGAAAGCAAACAATAATTAGAAAAATAGACTCAAGACTAATTTCAGTCTTTACATGCAAACTAACTATTCTCCTAAAAATAGCAATTCTAATTCTGGAAACGCACAGAAGTCAGTGTCAGTCTGAAGATGACCGATGCCAGTCGACCCATAATCGATGTCAGTTGGTTCTAACTAATGCTGACCAATGCCGATCGACCCCTAACTGATGTTAGTTGGTTTTAACTAATTCCACTAATGCCAATTATTGTGTAGCTCATTAGTGAAGCTTTTAGCTCCACAACTCAACAATCTCCCACTTGGAGATAAACAGTTGCACCTGTACCTATACAACAACATCCTCTAAACATCTCTGGCTTGTTTCTTCTCTTCAAGTTCAATCTTGAAGACCAAAAAAAGTTGAATGAAGATTCAACTTCTCCTTTGTTACCGGCTTTGTTAACATATCAACAAGGTTCTTATCCATATGGATCTTTTCCAGCTTCAACTATCCATCCTCCAATACCTGTCTAATGAAGTGGTACCTAAGCTATATATGTTTGGTTTTTGAATGAAAGGCTGAATTATTTGCCAAATGAATTACACTTTGACTATCACTTTATAATCTAAAACTCTCTTGCTCCTTTCCCAACTCTTCCATGAACTGAGTCATCTAAATCATTTCCTTGCTAGCCTCTGTGACTGTAATGTATTCTACCTCTGTAGTTGACAAGGCAACAACCTTCTACAACTTTGAAATCTAGCTAACCACCATTCCACCAATAGTGAACACATATCTTGTGGTGCTTCTCCTACCATCCAAGTCACCTGCCATATCTGAATCTACATACCCATGTAGAGAAGTGTTTGACCCTCCATAGCATAAATGCCTATTGTTGGTCCCTCTCACATATCTAAGAATCCACTGAACTGCTTTCCAGTGTTCCTTTCCTAGATTGGCCATAAACTTGTTGACAACTCCCACTGCTTGGGTAATATCTGGTCTAGTACATACCATTGCATACATCAAGCTCCCAATTGCTGAAGCATATGGAACTCTACTCTTGTACTCAACCTCATCATGTGATTTAGGACATTGTTCTTTGCTCAACTTGAAGTGTCTAGCCATAGGTGTGCTTACCGGTTTTGCATCCTGCATATTGAACCTCTCCAACACCTTATTCACATAATCCTCTTGAAAAAAAATCAAACTATGATTTTTCCTGTCTCTCTTAATATTCATGCTAAGGATTTTCTTTGTTGCTCCTAAATCCTTCATGGCAAATGTGTGAGCTAATTTTACCTTAAGCTCAGTAATTTCCTATATGTGTGAACCTAAAACAAGCATATCATCTACATACAGTAATAGGATAATATAACTATCATTATCCAATCTATTAAAATAAACACAATGGTCAGATTGACATTTACTAAAGCCATGCTCTGTCATAAACCTGTCAAACCTCAAATACCATTGTCTTGGAGTTTGTTGTCTGCCCAAATTTTTTGACAGTGACCGATCTCGATCATCTCTAATCGATGTCGGTCTACACCCGACTGATGTCGATTCCACCTGACCGACATCAATTTCCACTTGACTGACATCTGTTTCCACCTGACCAACGTTGATTTCTGTGTTTTTTTGTAAGTGATGATTTTTACTCATGAGCTCATTTTGGATCATAACCTCTTCCAAATCAAGATTGCTCTGCTCAGAATTATTCAGCCTCTTGAGCTGATCACTGTACATCACCTTCTCATTGAAAACTACATCATGGCTTCTAATAATTTTGTTAGTTTCTAAATTCTACAACTAGAATTTGAAATCTCCAAAACCATAACCAATGAAAGTGTACCACATAGATTTAGCATCTAGCTTCTTTCTATTTTCTTTATCAATGTGCACAAAAGCTTTAGAACCAAAAACTCTGAGAAATGAAAGATCTACCTTTTTACCTATCCAAGCCTCTTCTAGAATTCCACCATCCAGTGCAGTAGAAGGTCCTCTATTAATTAGGTAAACCACAATATCTACAGCTTCTACCCAAAACTGTAAGGGCAAACTAGCATGTAACCTCATACTTCGTGCATGCTCCATTATTGTTCTATTCATCCTTTCAACAACTCCATTTTGCTGAGGTGTCCTTGGAACCATCCTTTCCCTGTGTATTCCACTCATAGAATAGTAATTG
This sequence comes from Torreya grandis, assembly GCA_037957365.1. Taxonomy (NCBI): domain Eukaryota; kingdom Viridiplantae; phylum Streptophyta; class Pinopsida; order Cupressales; family Taxaceae; genus Torreya; species Torreya grandis. Next base: position 548,834 of record JARHVA010005992.1, read on the forward strand.
TTGAATTTATTGCTGTAGTACTCACCACCATTGTCAAATCTAAGGCACTTCAATCTCAAACCTGTTTCATTCTCAACCAAAGCTTTCCATTTCTTAAATGTGTCAAAAACATCAGATTTCCTCTTTATGCAATAAACCCATACCTTTCTTGTAGCATCATCAATGAAAGAAACATAATACTGTGATCCTCCAATAGAAGCTACCTGAGCTGGTCCCCACACGTTTGTGTGAACAAACTCCAACTTGTGCTTCTTCTTTGTTGACCCAGTTTTGAGAAACCTCACTTTCTTCTATTTCCCAAAAATACAATGCTCACAAAAATCTAGATCTATGCTTTTCAAATCTGAAAGCTTACCTTTTGACTTAAGAATATTCATTCACTTCTCACTCGTGTGACCAAGCCTACAGTTTCACAACTTTACATCTACATCTGAAGTAGATAATATAGAAGGAGAATAATCAGTAATACAAGTAGATAGATAAGGTGTACCTACTCTCTTACCTTTTGCTAATACAAGTGCACCCTTGAAAACTTTCCAAGATTCAGCTGTGAGAGTTATTGTGCAACCCTCATCACCCAACTTTCTTATAGAAATCAGATTCCTCTTCAGGATGGGTACATGCATGACATCCTTCAACACCCATGTGTTGCCATTCTGCAATTTCAGCTGCACTTTTCCTTTGCCAACAATTTTACAAGGCTCATCATCCCCTAAATAAACTTTTCCAAAATATCCATGGACATAATCATTGAAAAATTCTCTATTTGGAGTTGCATGGAAAGAGGCACCAAAATCTAAAACCCATGATTCTACTTTATTATCCAAAGAAAATGTAAGAGCATCCTGTGCAAAAATACCTGCAACTTTTGCTTCTTTATTACCTTCATGCTGATTTTCTTTGTTATCCTTCAACCAACAATCTTTCTTTGCATGCCCTTTCTTTCCACAATTCCAGCAGATTATTCTTCCATTTCTAGATTTGGATCTACTGCCCATCTTTGACCTTGATTTCCCTTGCTTTCCCTTCTCTCTTTGCCTTCTCCTACTTTCAACACTTAAAGCATTACCTGATGTTTCCCCTATGCTTTTCCTACAAATTTCTTCATTTAAAATTACACTAATAACATCATCAAATTTCAAGATATTTGAAGCAGATGTAGTATTACTAACTGCCATTACCAAACTATGCCAACTTTCAAGTAAAGAGCATAAGATTAAGAGAGCCTTAATTTCATCATCAAAAACTATTTGATTGAATTTAACTGATTTACTATTGTATGGAAATCATTAAGATGACTAGATACAGATCCACCTTCCTACATTTACAAATTAAATAATTGCTTCATAAGATATACCTTATTCGAAGCTGAGGGTTTTTCATATAAATTTGCCAAAGTATCCATTAACTCTACCATTGTCTTTGCCTGTGATAAGTTAGAAATCACAGAAGCTGCCAGGCTCAACCTTATAGATCCAAGAGCCTTTCTATAAAGAACATTTCATTTTTCATCTTCCATATCTATGGGCTTACTTGAAACCCCACCCAATGGTAAATATAGATCCTTATGATATAGATAATCTTCAATCTGCATCCTCCATAATTGATAATTCTTGCCATTGAATTTCTCCATTCTTAGTTTACTTTCTTCTGCCATTGCTTTACTCCCACTCAATCAGAAACTCCTGTGAGTGAATTCTATAATCAAGAAACACTAGCACGCTCTGATACCACTTGTTAGTGTATACACATAGCTCTGATACCACTTGTCAGGACCTTAGAGTACAATTGATTACTTTTGTATAAGCAACTAAACACAGAATTGAACCAGAAGTAATAAGTAACTAGAAATCAAAAACAGCGAAGAATATGAGATACAAGAAACAACCAATCTTGTATTAAAATCTTCTAAAAGGAAATACAATGAAGAAATCTCTCTCTCCTCACACCTCTTAGATGTACAGTAATTCTCCCTCAAGATTTCTCTCTCTCTATCAATTACAACCAACTCAACTACTGAATTGTATTCTTGAAGATCTTCTTGATCTTGCTCCTTGCAGATCTTCTTGGTCTTGCACCCCCAATTACAATACTACCCCATGGGTCTCTTAAATAGAATTTAAATCAAACAATAATTATAAAAATAGACTCAAGACTAATTTTAGACTTTACATGCAAACTAATTATTCTCCTAAAAATAGCAATTCTAATTCTAGAAACACACAGAAATTGGTGTCAGTTTGAAGATGACCGATGATGATCGACCCCTAACCGATGTCATTTGGTTCTGACCGATGTTGATTGACCCCTAACTGATGTTGGTTGGTTCTGACTGATTCCACCGATGCCAGTTACTGTGTAGCTCATTGATGAAGCTTTTAGCTCCACAACTCAACAATATGATGTTTATAGTAATGAGAACTAAATACAACTAACCTAAGACCCTAAGTGTAGATAGAGATTTAAGTATATCTACCACTACATAGTAGAATCAATAGGAACCAAACTTTGTTACATACTTTAGATGATCATATGAGGTCACTACTTGCATGATATGCCAATGCGCTAGCTTATTGGATTTATTTTAGGTGCATGACTAGTATTTAGTCAAGAAAAAATAAGGATAAGGCCCAACATTTTGGTTTTATTTTGAAGAACCATTATGATTATTACTATGATGGTATAAGGATGCTCAAGCGGTTCTCTTTGGAAAATGTCAAGTGTCAAATTGACACAATAGAAGAGAACTTTGTACTTCAATATATTAGACTAGGTGTTTCAATACAATAATGGGTAGAGCAACATTTATATGAAACATTTTTTTTAATTACCCATCCATTTGTATGCTTGGATTTCACAGTACACATAATACCGCTCAATAAATTATGGATGGAAAGCTCCCTGGTTAACAGAGCATCAGACAACCTTGGCAAAGTTGAAAACTACTTGGACACATGTGGTGGACATCTGGTGGAAAGGAACACTAAATAGGTACATATTGAAATATGTTTGTCTAATTATTCTTATTGAGAGGAAGCACATTTCCATTTCTTGAGGGAACCACATGAAAGGTAACTAAGACAATTTCCCTTGTAATTTAAGAAATTTATGGTTGATTCTAGACTTGAGAACTTCCCCTTGGATGGATAAAACTCTCTCACTTATGAGCAGCACAATTGATGGGGAAATGAAGGGGTATACATTGGTATAGGATTGGTAGTTTAGCATGGAATTAAATCATTATAACTATAGAAACATAAGTATGATGAGGCCAGTTGTAAGCCCATGATAGGCAATGATCCCAAAGGAAAATGGGAAGATCTAAGAAGTGTTGCAAGAATTTGTAGGAAGGAAAAAAGGCATAGTGAGTACTCCCTAACCATGGATTTATGCCCTTCATTGGAATAGGTATGCATGGAAGACATAGAACAAACATTGGTGATAGTAGAACCCAATCTAATTAGGCCCAATTCCCCCATCACAGTGAATGCTCATGCATCTGAGTTTGACATAATTATTTTAAGAGATTGGGCTATTGATATTGTGGAGTTTGAAACTGATTTTGAATCCAAATCCATAGAAGAGACTCTATGAGTACAATTTCAAATTATTATTTTATATCAATTCTAACTAAATTTACCATTAACCTTTACTTTCTAGTGCAATTAAGACATATGGCTAACCTTGGAATTCTAGATGGACTGAATATAAATAGTGATCAAAATACAATCCCAACTCTAACTAATAAACCTTCCTTAGCATCAAATATTTTAGGTGTTCCTATTACTCCAAGAGGCATTAGGGTTAGTGGTGGTAGTGGTTCTACTAGAGTTATAGGATGACAAAGAGGCAGCTCAAGAGGAATTGGTAGACCTCCACCACAGGGTTCAGAAGGAATTGGAGGATTACCACCATAGGGTCTAATGCAACCACCCATCATACATATGGTTTACTATGAGATGACACTTCATCTTCTTGAGTATCGATGTGTTGAGGATGCAACTAAACATGTGTTCATAAGTGTAAACTCATTTGGCATCGATGAGGCATAATTTTTACTAAGCAGAAGGCAAATTAGTTTTCCACCACCCTATTAGATTATACACAAATGGCATAGAAAGATTGATCCTCAACCAGCTATTGTAAACTATGAGTTATTGAAAACTAATTTTCTTCAAAATTTAACATTCTTGAGTTTGAGCAATAAATTATTATTACTTTAAAATATATTAAGCAAGAGCTCACTGAGAGTGTGTGCAGATATGATGCTTGCTTCAAAACCCTTATTTCCAAGCTATCATTTGAAATCAAAATAATATAGCATGCTTAATGGTTTTTAGGAGGGTTATTACTTCATTTTTGATGATATTTATCCCATAAGACCTTTATTGATCCACGTGAGGCATTGGAAGCTACCCTCTACACTAAATCTATGAGAAGTATAGACATGGAATCAACCCCTTTATGGAGACCCAACTTGTTGTTATGGATTGTTAATTGGAGAAGCTTACTAATAACAATTATCATGACACTTGTATAAGCCTATGGTGTGTTTATTTTGAAATAGAGATTCATAACAAGAATAATTATCCATGAAGGTATGTTTAGGTCATGTTAAAACAATCTTGTGAAATCTATAAGGAAGACCATGATGTACGAAGTTATCCCTTACTTCAACATACCACCCAAGTGAAAGTGTCACTATATTATAAGATATGTGATGTATATACCCATGATACTAATGATTTTTGGGTCGTAAATGAGATTCATAAAGCATATACATGAGGTACTTGTCAAAATTTTAAAGATGACACATAAGAAACTAGTGGGAATAAATCTTCAAATGTCAAGGGAGTGGAAATGGATGATGAGGTGGTCACTTTCCATGGGAGTATTTGAAAAAATTAGAATACTATTATGTTAATGAAGGTGAAATTTTTCATGCACTTAACTTTTTGTTTCAATGAGTAGCTACTCAATGGGGATTTACTCATTGATACCAATTATAGACATGGGAAAAAGTATGAACTGCTATGCACTATCATTTCCACCATGACAATTCTCTTCATGTCACCTTGAGTTATGATTGTGTTGCTTCTCTATAATACCATCTAACAAACTATGAAATCCTTTAGAGTACTGAAGAAATATTTTTACCAAAGTCCTTATGGATTCATGCATTATATGGTACTCTGCATGCTTGGGTTATGGTGTGGTTCATCTATCAAGAAAATTTTAGGGTAATGGATACCTAAGGGCATATCACACATGTTTTAATTTAAATTTTTTCATTTTATTCTTCATGAATTTATTTATGTTTATCCTTTCAAGCAATCCATCAAGTAGTAGTATGAGATCATGCACTAGTTGAAGACCACATACATCATATGCATGGCCTACCTAAGTACAACTTGGCCACATTTAAAGACCTAATACTCTTACCTTAGCTCTATTATATTTTGGCTCTCAATCTAAATATTCATATTGGGAAAAAATATGGAATAGAAAGGAAAAGGTTGTGTATCAAGTTGATGAGGGTACCAATTTTAATCCACTAGAACCAACACTCGACCACTTACATCTACATACAAATTATGGGGTATGTGATGTCAAAAAGACTATGTAGTCTAAGTAGATACCATATTTTTCACCACTCCAAATGATTTAGCATAATATTTGGATGGAGAACATGCCTAAAATAGCCATTATGGGAAACTATTGATATGATATTAACTAAAAAAATTGAACTCTTGAAAGACTATCAAGACATTTTCCTATGAAACCACTTATAAATGAAAGGAGTGCATCCATAATTGGGTAAGATGCATATCAAGTTATTTTAAGGTGATAAAATGGTAAGGATATGACCACATTAAATGAACCCTAATATGCACACTAGAGTTAAAGAATAAATTGATAATATGTTGTGTTGGATTTGTTACTCCCATAGATGAATTTGAGTGGTTTAGTCCTAAAGTGATTAGCATCAATAAATATGGTTGAATTCACATTTTCATGGATTACAGGAAACTTAATGTTGTGTGTGGCATTTACCCCTTCCTCATTCCATTCATAGAGGATATTTTATAAGGTGTTGGTGGATGTGAGATCTACACTTTCACTGATGAATTTTTATGGCTATCACTAAATGCAAATTATTGAGTAATACAAGGTAGAAATAACCTTTACAATTGAATGGGGTTATTTTGAATATAATGTTATGAAATTTGGCTTAAAAAATGCACCAACAATGTTCTCGAGTATTTTCATGGAAGCCTTCAATGCTTTCATCCATAATTTCTTTCAGGTGTACCTTGATAATTGGGTTTTGTATGGTTTAGTGTGCACCCACTGTGATAATTTGTGCCTCATGCTCGATCACTACCATCATATTTAAATCTAATTAAATCTTAAAAAGTGTATCTTTATGACATCATTTGAAATCATTTTAGGACACATCATTACTAAGATAGATTATTTGTGGATATAGCCAAGATTATAGTCATTATCTAATTTCCATATCCAACCACTCAGTACGAGGTCTACACCTTCTTGGGTCACACTAGATACTATCATAAGTTCATTTGAGTTTATGTTAACATATCATCTCTAATGGAACAATTACTCAAATAGAATGCCCTGTTCTTATGGATTGTTACACACCAATAAACATTTGAGGCTCTAAAGGAAAAACTAGTGACTTTACCCATTATCCAATTCTTGGACTAGATGCAACCATTCCATTTTCATGTTGATTCTTTAGGGATGACAGTGGGTGTCATCCTTTCACAACTTCGTGAAGGAAACCTTTATCATCCCATTTATCTTGATATCCAAAAGCTCACACCAAATGAAATAAACTACTTTACTACATACCATGAGGACTTATCCATGGTTTATGCACTCCAAAAGTTTCACTAATACTTATTGGCCACTCCATTTATCTTCTATAAATATCATGAAGCACTTAAGTATTTATTCAATAAGCTAGTGTTACATGAATGCATTTTCTGATGGATTATCCTATTTTAGGAATTCTAATTCTCTATGGTCATGAAACCAAACAAAATTAATTTTATTCTAGACCACCTATCACACATTTAATCTAGTGAACTAGCATGCATAATATAAGATTATTTATTTAATATTCAACACTTATAAGTTATGTGCATGCCTAAAGAATTGAAATAAATTATTACTTTTCTCATAATAGGTTTAGCACCAAACCACCTTAGCACCTAAAAGAAGAAGTAACTGGTTATTCATGTTGCCTCCTTCTATATTATTAGAGGAGGCTTATATAAGCTATGATGTGATGAAGTATTATGAAGGTGTGTAATGCATCATGAGCATGTTGAATTACTTTAAGAAGTCCATGAGGGTGTTTAAGGATGACATTATGCTAGTGGTATGATTCACACTTATAATATTTTGAAATAATGTATAATATAATGTAGATTAACACAACAAAAAATATATAGGTAGACCACGATGCCTAAATACTCAATATATGTAGAAATAGAATACCCTTAAGGTAGAGTAACACCATACAATACTCCTTTAAGAAGGAATAACTCCATAATGTCTCTTTGAGGGGATAACCTCTAATATCCTCTTACAATAGAAGACTCAATGCTTACTTAATTCCTTTAAAATCATATTCACCTCCTTTATATAGACCTATAAATAACTAATAATGAATGGTTAACCTCCTAATCCCAATGTAGGTCAACCATTACCCAATGCACTAATTTCACAAGTTACTTAATTATCCTAATTTATTAGAACCATATAACTAATTAATAGGGATGTGTGCCACATTTTGGCAACTCCATCAACCCATATGCATTAATATATCATATCCATAGGTACATAGCATTACCTCCCTCCTTGACATGTTTCATACCTAAAACATAGGAAGAAACTAAATAATGAGTGTGTTTCAAAACATTTCACACTTGTCTCCAATCTCGATATTCTAGCCATCCATATGTGATCTTGGTAGGTGATATCTCTCACAACTTTTTTTTAAATTCCACTATGCTCATATAATTCCATTCATGATCATAACTATATATCTTTGGTGTCCATCCATAATTATTCCTCTTTTGATTATGTTGGGAGAAGAAAATCAAATAAGAAAGATTGTACAAGATATTCCTTGAATATTTATGTGTTATACATATAATTATTAGCTTGTGTATTTTGTCCTATTCCCTTGACTTATGAGAGGATAGAAGATGAACAGTATCCTCATTTTGGCACCAGTGTATGAAGAATAATATGAATATTCAATAACTAAAGCGACTATAAATATGTATGATTGTATGAAGAAGTTGATGACCCCTTTACTAAGATCAATATATGTTATCTGGTTCATGGTTACCTATCTAATTTCTTGTGTTTATCCTTGTTTTATGTTATCATGTTTAATACTAGGGTTTAATCTATCTTAAAATTAATCTAAATGTTTTATACATCTAAATAACTCTTTAGTTAATTTGATTAACTACTAGCACACATCATTTGGTTTGTTATGCTTCTATTAACTATGAATTCACTACTCTTTCCTACACAAACTAGTATAAATTAGCTATCATCATATTTAGAATGTTTTATTGAACTAATAACCTCTACTAATAATGGTTTGGTGAGCATGGAAACACTCCTTTCAAGGATAACTATGCTAAGATGGTTACCGAGATAATGGGATATTGAAAACTGGTTAGACCAAAAAATATGGCACTTTGTAGAAGAAGAATCCAAAAGGATGGGCCTTACTATGAGTTAAATCATTAAAGAACATATATGTGGTGAAATATATGAATTTTTTTAGTGAAAGCTACCTGAATTTATGGATAATTAGTTGATAAGACTTGATTACTACTACTTCCATCCCAGAGGGGAAGAAACTATTACTTGAACTGAAGAAAAGATAGACCAGTTAGTGAAACTAGAAACTAATTGGACAAGAACAATAGATTATTGGGTTGAAACCACTATAGATATATATACTAATAATTTCATACTATAAAGATATATAGCATTCAAGGTTATGTAATACTGCTTCATCTAAGGAATCAAAGGAAAATGTTTACGGTGACTACTTCTATTGAAAATGTTGGTGATGGAAAAGGCCATGGTGCCTATTCCAACTAGTATGGAGTAGTTGCTTTGGGCATATGGGTATGTACACACATGATTGTGAATGATAGATATATGAGTGACTAGAGATTGATCCTGAATCTAGAATGAAGATGCAAAGGAAGAAGAGTAAGAAGAAAAGTTTGGACTCAAAAAGGGAACTATGATAATAGAATACATGGAATTAATAGATGGATACCCAAGTAGCCATGAATAGAAGTAAGAATAGTAATAGAGTAGTTGATGAAAGAGTGTGAATAAGTGATGAGTGGGATGATGAGATAAAGTCAAAGAAAGAGAATGATGATAGATGTTGGCATAAAGAGTAAGAAGATGAAGAGCAAGTATAAAAAGAGACATGCAAGGAAGAAGATGAGAGTAGTTTAGGAGTAGAATGGATAAAAGATAGAAGTCGAGCAAAGCTACAAAAAAGGGTACTGATAAAATAAAAGTAATTATAAAAAGAAATAGAACTTAGTCATAGGTTAATTACAAGCTCAAGCACAGTAGAGAAAGAAGTCATTAGAAAGGTTTATTCACTAGAAGTGTATAAATCCATGTAGCCCAATCTTATATATCCTAGTAGAAGCTTTTAGCTAGTCAAACAAGGGGAGAAGAGTTGGGAAAAATCATTTTTAGATCATGTAGATCATTGGCAAAAGGAAATATAAAAAAAATTAATAATAAAGGCCTGTAAGTGTATATCATTAGGTGAATTTGAACAACAACAACAAGGAAGTGCAGACAAGCAAAGTGCACATGAAAATTCTTACGGTGCACAGAGTAGTACATAAGCAAGAACACCTAGGCCATAGCCACCTTAAATAATATTTTCATATAATACTCCATCTATACCAGTCACTATGTTGATCTAATCAAGAGGATTCTTAAATATAACCATTTATAATGGTCTACGAACCCTAAACAATATTTTTTAACTTATAAAATGAAGTGGCAAGTTAAGGGCCTCACTGATGAAAAATTACAAAAATGTGAATTAGTACAGGTTCTAGCTAAGAGAGCACTGGAGTTCATATACAAAAGTTATCTCTAAAATGCAAGTCTAAAATATTTCTATGATTGGCTAATCATAGAATTTAAGATTAATAAATGCACTAGCCAAATAATACATGACTTGAAGGAGTCAGGTAGAAGTCTAGAGAGTCAATCTACAACTATGATCATAGATTTTTAGATGTAATGAACAAATTTGAGCTCACTTTAACATATTAATATAAAGTATCATGGTTTATTAAAGGATTATAAGGTAAGATTCAGTTTGCCACTACATAAACTCAATATGAAATGAAAGCAGATGCTAGAGCTACTACACTGTGTGTTGAACAAATCAAAGAGTTTGGTGAAACTCCTCTATCTAAATCTGAATTTGAATACATTATAGGATTTCATGAAAAATATGGATTAGTATCATGAAATAGAAAATCCTAAATTGAACTTGTGGTACACATAGTGCAAAAAAGGACACCACTAAAATGATTATCCTAAAGTAAAGATGGAATTTTGTGAACTTTGTTAAGTAGTAGGGCATGCCATGACCCAATGCCATTTTTTACAATAATATATCAAAAGATCTTAGAATCTGTATTGTAATTTATATAAATCAAATACCCATGATGAGAAGAATTGTAAATCTTTGGAGGAACTTAAAGAGGGAATCTCCAAAAATGTGTTTGCCATCATAGCATAGAAAATCTCATTGACAAATAAAATAATTCTAGGACCATAGGTTGATAATAATTATGTGACCCAAATGGGTCCATAATGGATTTTGAGTTCACCATAGTAATAGCCTCACAGTATGTCTTGTTAGACCCCTTCTTCACCAATTTGGACACCCCCATCACCTCAATATCATTATCCAGCATCTTAGAGTTCACCTATAATGCAACCATAACAATCTAATTGGACTCCATTAGTTATGCAATAATAGTTAAATATAGGAGATAATAATCAATAATATTAGTAGTGGAATTTGGTATAGCCACAAAGAGGATATCGAGGAGGATATCAATCTAATAAAGGAGGAGGCCATGTCGAATATATAGGAGGATACCAAGGTGGCTTAGGAAACAACTATCAATGGCCTCTTTTATAATGCTACCTATGTGGAGAGTAAAATCATGTTCAAAGAAACTACTCAATTAATCTATATAGATAATCATATTATGAATATTATAGAGTTTCCAATTAGCATGATATAGAAGATTATCCTATTCTAGAAAAGTAGAAGAAAGAAAAAAATATTTGAAATGTAAACATGGTAAGTGTGGAGCCTAAAGAAAATGTCTTTGTAAACACTATGACATGATAATAGAATGAAAAAAAATGACTCCCTCCACTTGAGATGCCTCAGGATCAGGGTATCAAAAAGGTTAGATAAGACAAATACCTAGATCTATCCATAGAAAAAAGTCTTATAAATAAAGCTACATAATTGTTGAAAAACATTCAATAATAGAAAACTACTGATGGTGATGTTGAAACCATTGATGTGCAAATGTATGGTCAAATTATGTGTATCATATGAAAATATGGATTTGTCACTATGATAACAAATTTACTAAAACTCTTGAGTACTTTGTGCAATTGAGACATATCATAGAACATCATGAACCTATTACATAATCTATTAGAATATATGCAACTTGGCCAACAAAAGATAGAAAAGTTATTCTAGTATACCAAGATGAAGAAACCATGGGATGTGGATGCATGGATTGATATTGAAGTTCCAGGATATGAAATTCCAAATGTTGTCTTTTATTTTATTAGCATAGTAAATATGATTCTTAGATCCACATGAGAAGCTATTAGATGGCCAACCCTTAGCTACAGCCTAGTAACTTTGAGCTTGGTTGACTTCGATAAAGTTGAGACTATTGGCCAAATGGAGGATGTTGAGATCAAAGTTGCATATTTGTCTCTATGAGAAGACTTTGAGGTAATAGACATGACTACTATATCAATGCACTACCCTATCCTGATAGGAAATAAATGGGTGTATGATGGTCGAATGACTATTAATACAGTACTCAACCAGCTTGAGGCACATCAAGGTGATGAGGTTGTGATCATTCCTCTTAATAGAATGCACAAACCATATATAATTCCTACTAAACTAGAATCTCCACATGATTCACAAGAAACCATCTGGATAAAGGTTAATATAGAGGAGAATCCCAATGCTCTGCATGCAACACAATGCAACTTCCTACACCAACAAGCCAAACCCCAAGTGCAGTCGATGCTTACATATCAATTAAACATAGTATAATAATGGAGACTAAAAATAGAAGTTGTGTAGCCAATTTTAAATTAGTTCATCAGTGAAAACTACATCTCCATGTCTATAAAATCACCCACTCACTAAAAAGTTGATTTCCTATACCAAGCCAATGATCACATGCAAGATTACATAAAACTAAAAAGGGAAGGCATAGTGCTTTGAGCACCATCTTCTTCTATTAATGGTGATTCATATACATATCTCCTTAATTAGGCCCATGGTGATCATGAACTTAGGCCCATGAGGATGGTCTTTATGTATGAATGACAACTACATGTATAGTACGCAATGAAGGACATCAATGATTTTAATTTTTAATTATAAGTCCATATTATAACTATCAATCAGTGGGTTAGTTCACTAAAGTATGATTTGAAGTGAATTTTTACAACTTGGTGGGTAACTCATCAGGATAATCAGCTGGAGTAAGATGACATGTATGAACTCATGATCAGTAGATTTCAGCTCCCATAATTCATCTGCACTAATTGGATATTTTTTAAAGAAAGAGAGTACCCTAAGATTCATGTACATAAGTGTATTGAATTTTAGAACATAGAATGTGTGGCACCTAAGTATTGGGTTCATATTTTTCAATGTACACTAGCTTTACATGCAGCATAGTACATACACCAAGAGCATAGGAGAGAAACTAAACATTGGTCATAGGTATAGAATGACTTCATTAAAACTTTTATTTTTGAAAATGAAAATATGTTATTCTATAAAACGCTTCAGAAACTCAATTACTTTTTAGGTCATGGGTGCATAAAATATATGAGCACCATAATAGAATCAACTAAATAGAAAAATGTAGCATCCAATCTTAATTCTACACTTTAAAGGTATAAACTATTAGGACTAAAAAATTAACATTGATGCATCCTTAACACTAGATCCAAGACAAGGTATATGATGATGAATACTTTGATTTTGATGTAGATTTAGATTTGAATAATTTATATGGATCTAAGTGGGCTATAGAACCACTTAAGGACACCAATGTAGTGCTAACTAAAGAATATAAGTTGTAAATCATATAGATCTTGGAGAAGGAAGGGAAAACAAAGATCCAAGAATCAATAAATGAAGAAAAATTCAATATATATCAGAAGCCTCTCAAAAAACATGTCATTAATATCAGAATAGAGGACGTTCTAAAACGGGTAAGTGTAGGTGACTATTGGATGGAGACTGAGATTTTAGAAGCCCTACAACTTCTGAAGGACTACCAAGATGCATTCCCTGCTAAGTTCTTAGAATTTCAAGGATTCAACCCATCTCTTGGTGAGATTCACATTGAGTTGAAAGAGTGTGCATATCCAACCATACAAACTCAACCCCAATATGAAGCTAAAATTAAAAGTATAACTAGATAGAATGTAGGACATAGGGATAATCTATCTAATAGAAAAAGTTGATTGGGTAAGCCCAATGGTAGTATAACCCAAGAAAATAGAATAAATCTAGGTATGTGGAGGCTACCCCATTCTTAATGATGCCTTTGTAAATGATCCATTACCCATCCCATTTATAGATGAAGTTCTAGAGTCTATCACAAGCCATGAAGTATATTATTTTATGAATGGGTTTAGTAGATACCATCAGATTCTGATCACAAAAGAGGATAGATCTAAAAATAATTCTATAATAGAGTGGGGTTCTTTTGCATACAAATTCATGCCATTTGGTTTGAATAATGTACCTATGGTATTCTCACACATAGTAGTCATAGCATTCAAAAATTTCATCCATGATTTATTGTAAGTTTATTTAGATGATTAGGCAATATTCTCCCTATTTAAAGAGCATTTGTCCAAGTTGCATTTGATGTTAGAATGATGCCAAGCTTTACGCATCACTTTAAATTTGAAGAAATGTCTATTATTTACAGATTTGGGTGTTTTAATTAGACATGTTTTTTACAGTGATAGCATTTTGGTGGATCATGCTAAAACCATAGTAATCCTAAATATGCCACCACCTGTTAGTTTCACTAAAGTACGATCCTTTCTTGGACGTATAAGATACTACCAAAAATTTATCAAAGGCTATGCAGTGATATCATCTCCACTAAAAAATTTACTACACAAGAATGCTAAGTTTGTATGGACATCTGAATGCCAATCATCCTTCATTGAGATCAAATAGTGATTGATCACTATACCTATACTTGTTTTCCTAGACTAGACTAAGTTATTCATGTACATGTAGATGCCTCAAGCATCACAATTGGTGTAGTACTTATATAACCCAGAGATGGTGAGTTTGACCATCCCATTCACTTAGATAGCCTAAAATTATCTGATGCAAAGAAAAATTATATAACCACAGTGTGGGAAGCAATAGCCATTATGTTGGTATTGAAAAAAATTTGGCACTATCTTCTAGTGACACCATTCGAAGTTTTCACAAACCATCAAGCTTTATGTTACTTGGTCAACAAACCAATGCTAGGAGGATGAATATCTCATTAGATGATGTTATTTTAAGATTTTAAATTTTGAATAAATGTAAAACCAGGTAGAGAAAGTGTGGGACCTAACCACCTCAGTCAAATTTTGAATAGTGAAGAGCTAGAAGAACTACAAGAAGACTCACCTAATGCACACCTCTTTCATGTCACTATGATTCCTAAATTTTGAAGCTATTGTTAACTTTATCAATTAAAGAATCTTCCTTATGCACTTTTAAGATTGGGGCAAAAATCAATTTGTGACCAAAGCACTACCTGATCCAACACTTAGAAGTTTTGGTTGATAAATATTTCAAGAACATAGAAATAACACAGTAACAATGAATTCTCTGAGAAGAGATGTATTATTACTCAAGATCACAATACAACTATATGCTTATCTCTAGGAAGAGATGTCTAATTTTCCATTTCAGGTTACATCTTCATTTATACCTATTTTTGAAATAGGGGGAGGTTGTTGAAGGTCACCAATATCGAGGGATATTAATTGGTTAAACTTCCATGCTTTAAAACAATACAGAATTTGAGGAATTACTATTTTTAGAAACTTACTATTTTTAGACTGCACTACTAAAATTGAAATTTGGATAAATTCCATTGGGTTTTTAAAGGTTAAAATTCATTTATCAAATATCAATTCCATCTCATCATGTTATCCTCATTCTTATCTTTCCAATGGTTCAAACGGTGAGTCAATTGGAGCTATGGTGCAAAAGTTATGGCTCCCAAAAGTTCCATCATCAATTAGGGTGGAACTATCACCTGAATTATCACCTAAATTACTGCCCAAATCATTCCTACCTCATTGAAAATAAATGGTCCCCATTACATCAATGTTCCTCATCAAGTGTGGTAGTTGTGTCTTAATTTGATTATCTGTGAGCCACTCACCTTGGTGGCTAAGCTGGCCCCTTTTGACCACTCGATAAAGCAGAATAGAGCATCCTCTTGTTGTCTTCATCCAGGTGTCCACAATCTAATCCTCCTCTACTAGAGAAAAACTTTGTGGATCAAGATCATTAATGTTGATTTGTTCTACTATGACTAAAGTGTCCAATATAAGTGGATGATATGGTTTGAGGAGCTCCACATTGAATATTGGATGTAGACCAAGGTAGGCTGGTAGGTTCAACTCAAAAGCATTTTTTCCAAAATTTATGGTGATGTTGTAGGGACCATATCACAGAGGCCAAATTTTTTTGTGTGAGTCTACAATTCATTCCTTCTGAATCTACAACCAAACCTTATCACCCATAGAAAAATGGTGTGGAATCCTATGTTTGTCATGGTGTTGCTTATACTTCTGATTCATCTTCTCCAAGATGTCATGAACTTGCTACTAGATGTGTTGCATTTGTTCAATGAACTTTGTTTCTTTTTTTACCTCAAATCTTCTATGAGGTGTGTATTCTATGGTGGAAAATGGAATAGCTATATAAATTGGTGCCATGGGTTAGAACCCGAAGCATACTTAGAATGGACTGTGCTTGGTCAAGCTGTGCAGGGCCCGATTGTATCCATGTTGTATGAAAAGAAGCCCCTCATCCTATGTATATGGATGTTTGGAGTGATACATCTAAATAATATGAAAAATCAAGTGGTTTACCACCTCTATCTGACCATCAGTCTATGGATGGAAGCCTATGGACTTCATCAGCTTGATATCCATCATCTTCCATAGAGTGGACCAGAAGATGCTCAAGAACCTACTATCTTGATCTGAGACAATGGACTTGGGGAGACCAAAATGGAGCCATACATGATTAAAATATAGTTGATCAGTTTCCTCAATAGATATATTTTTCTTACAAGTAATCATGATATCCATTTTTGAAAAATGATCAACTACCACAAAAATATAGTCCTTACCATGTTCTAAAGTGGGCAAACTTGAGAGAAATCCATTGAGATAGATTCCCAAGGCCTGGTTGGTTCTACAAATAGCATGTACAATCCTTCATTCTTATTTTTTGGCTTGGCTATCACACATGGGGTGAAATATTTGAGATATCTTTCCACATCCTTTTGCATATGGGGCCAATAGAAGTGTTTTTGAAGAACTGCCAATGTCTTCTCTATACCAAAGTGTCCAGATGTCCTACTAAAATGTGCTTCCCATATCATCTTCTATTGCTCTGTAGCTAGAAAATAGATGTGCCCCATATGACAGAGGACATTATCTTGTAAATATAAATCAAAAACATGTTTACCTTTTTGAAGCACCTAATATGTATTAGTAAAGGAAGGGTCTACTTTATACAGAGCACCCCAAGTGGCAGTCTCATGTCTACACAAGTCAAGATCTATTGTGAGTGTAGTAATTGGCAGATGGCTTAGACAATCTGCAACTATATTTGAGCTCCCCTTTTTGTGTTTGATTATAAGATGTAATTGCTAAAGATATGTGGCCCACTTTTGGTGCCTCTCATTTCATAGTTTGCTCTATGTTTGGATGAACTCCAATGGTCTGTGGTCAGTGTGGATGATCGTTTCTTTTCCTAAAATGTAGTGTTTCCATTATTTACAGGCTTACACAATGGCATAGAGCTCCTTATCATATGTTGGATATTTCTTAACTATATTAGTGAAAGTTTCATTATGATATGCAATAGGATGGCCATGTTGCATTATGACAACTCCCATGGCATATTTAGATGCGTTTGTCATCAACTCAAAAGGTTGATGCAAATCTAGCAAGGCAAGATAGAGGCTGAGCAAAGTCTATTCTTAAAATTCTCAAATTCCCCTTATTTTATTTCACCCCATTAAAATGTATCTTTATCTTCTCCGTTAGTCACTTGGGTTAGTGACCAAGCAACATGTGAAAATCCAAGAACAAACCTATGATAGAAATTTTCAAGACCCAAGAAGCTGTGAAGTTCTATGAGGGTCCTTGGGGTGGGCCATTCTTGAATAACCTAAATCTTTTTTGGATCAACATGGACCCCTTCCTCATTCATAACGTACCTAAGGTACTGAATTATTGTCATCCTAAATGTGCATTTGTCAATATTTGCATACAAATTGTGCTCTCAAAGAGTTTGAAGCACCTTATGAACATGTTGCAAATGTTCCTCCCATGTTCTACTATAGATGTGTATGTCATCCATGTAGACAACCATAAATGAGTTGGTGAAGGGTCGTAGGATGTCATCCATCATCCTTATGAAGGTTTTAGGTGTGTTAGTTAAGCCAAAAGGCATAACCAACCATTCAAAGAGCCCCTCCTTAGATTTGAATATAGTCTTCTAGACATTGGTGGGATCGATGGGAATTTGGTGATAGCTAGATTTGAGATCAATTTTGGTGAAGAACTTCACACCATAGAGTTGGTCTAGTAGGTCATCAATCCTGGGGAGAGGGTAGTGATTCTTCATAGTGATTTTATTCAGGGCTCGGTAGTCAATGCAAAGCCTCCATGTTCCATCTTTCTTTGGTACCAAGACAATTGGGCTACCATACGGTGAAGAGCTTGGTCTGATGTGACCCTTTTGGATCAATTCTTAAATCTATATTTTTATTTCATCATTCTCTAAAATTGATCTATAATACATAGGACTGTTAGGCAAAGGTGATCCTAGGATCAAATCAATAGAATGTTTTACTTGGAAATGTAGTGGAACTCTAGTGGGTGACTTGAATAAGTCATCATATTCTCCTATGATTCATCCTATCTAATTTTTTTGTTGTTTTGATTGTGTATTCAGGATTGCAACATCAACCTTCTTGGATTTTTGTGGTTTGACCACCATGAGAACAAATTACTTTGTCTTCTCCACCAATCTCTTACATTGTTTAGCACTGATCAGGGAGACAGATGTGGGAGATGGTACCTCTGGTACCCTATAGAATCATGTTCCAAGAGTTAGCGTGATTGTTCAAGTTCATGATTCATATATGTCATGCCACTCATACGTGAACGGTTGACCAAGGAGTACATCACAAACATCTAGATTGATCACATCACAAAAGACTTCATCTTGGAAAGGTTTTATTGCATATGAAAGAAGACGCTGATGGGTGACACAGAGGTCTCTCCATGGGCTCAACCATCCAATACGGTATGGCTTTAGATGAGGCTTCATGGATAGATTTAGACTTTTCACAACTTTAACAGACATTAAATTCTTTTGACTCCCACTATCAAGAATGAAATGCAGAGGCTTACCTTTTACCCATAATTTGGAGTGAAACAATATTTCTTTGTCATCTGGCCTTCCTTCATGGGCCTATGATGAAGTGATGATGGTGTCAAGCTTAGCATCTAAAATTTCTTCTTCATCCTCTTCAACTATCGATTGTGTATGAGATAGAGTAGTATATTTCAAGTATTGTGACTCAAAAAGTAGTGACTTGATGGCTCAACATTATTCTTTGGAGTGAGTTCTAGTTTTGTGGTAATCACACCATTTTCTAGCCTTCCCCTTCTAGGGTTTCTTATCTTTAAATCTTTTTGCTTCCAATTTGGGCCTCGTGTTTGACCTCGCTTGTCATTTTTCCATTTTGAGGGCTGACTCTTCATATTCTTTCTGCCATGCTTCTACTCAATCTTCACTACAAATTTGTTTACCTCACCGAGGGTTTCCAAATTGAAGAGTTCCATTTCCCCTCATATATACCATTGTAGCCCACCATAATATTTGAGAGTCTTATGTTTCTCACTTTCTTGGATTCCCAATCTTGTAGACAAAGAATGAAAAATATCTATGTAATCTTAAACAAATTGGTCCTTACCTTGGCAAATTTATTGCCAATGTATGTACAGATCATCATATGCTCTAATGGGATAGTATTCTTCTTTCACCACTTCCACAAAATCATCCCAAGTAGGTTCCACCTCAATTCCAATGTCGTCTATACTAAACCTCTTTTTGTACACTTCCCACTAGTTTTTCACAAGCAATGATGCTTTCAAAAGAGCAAAAGTGATATTTTCTCCATCAGTGAATTTATTTACAGAGAAGTAGGAAGATAATTGATCTAACCAATTTTCTACTGCATTAGCATTGATTTTGCCTTCAAATTTAGGAATATCAAAATTCACCTGAACTTTGAAGGGTGTTGGGGCACTAAAAGGATGTTCTATGGATGAGAAGCCAGGAAGTGCAGTTGAGGAGCCAAAATTTCCCATCGGGAGTTATTGAAGAATTTGGGCAAATTATTGTAGCATCTATGTTTATTTCCATTGGAGGGATTCATTCACCATTTCCTTGAAAGGATCGGATGTCTCGGTGTCATTTGCCATTTGAATTCATTTGGAGAGAATAGGTAGATAGTTTGGAAGCTCTGTTGTTTTCCACCCAAGCTTCTTGTAGCCTAACCTCATCCTCGAGATCATACACTCTCAAGACAAATTTATCTAATACCATTGATCCAAAACTCAAAATTTTTGGTTGATAAATATTTCAAAAACATAGAAATAACAGTAATAATGAATTCTCCAAGAAGAGATGTATTATTACTCAAGTTTGCAATACAACTATATGCTTATCTCTGAGAAGAGATGTCTAATTTTTCATAATCAAGTTACATCTTAATTTATACCTATTTTCAAAATAGGGGGAGGATTTGGAAGGTCACCAATCTCGAGGGATATTAAGTGGTTTGACATCCATGCTTTAAAACAATACAAAATTGGAGGAATTACTATTTTTAGAAACTTACTATTTTAGACTGTACTAAAAAATTGAAATTTGGGGCACTTACATTGGTTTTCAAGGGTCAAACTTCATTGAGCAGATCTCAATTCCATCTCATTGTGTTCTCCTCATTCTTAGCTTTCCAATGGTTCAAACAGTGAGTCAATTGGAGCTACGGTGCAAAAGTTATGGCTCCCAAAAGTTCCATCATCCATTGGGGTGGAACTGTCACCCGAATTATTGCCTAAATTGTTGCTTGGATCACTACCATACACTATCATTAAAATATTTCTATATCACTTAGGGAAGGATGAAGTCCTACATAAGGTTTTCCTCGAACATGAATGCCCTCAACTCTTAGAGGAAGCTCATCAAGGAGTTAGAGGAGGACATTTTATACGAGAGGCTACAGTGAGAAATATTATACAAAGTGGACTGTGGTGGTTGAATTTGTTTCAAGATTCACATAGAGTTGCACAACATTATGATGTCTACCAATGAATGGGAAAATCACTTTAGAAATATGAGATACCATTACAACCCCTATTAGTAGAGAATCCATTTGAATAATGGGGTATTGACTTTGTAAGACAAATCAACCCTCCAAGAAAGTGCAGTAAGGCTAGTTAAATCATTACTATGGCATATTATTTCACTAAATGGGTTGAATTTGTTGACACACCTAGTCATAGTGCAAAGGATGTAACAAAGTTTTTGTATGAAAACATCATTACCAAGTTTGGATGTCTGATCAAACTAGTTAGTGATAGAGGAATGCACTTCCTCAATAATACTATCAAAGATTTGATGTAATAGTTCATGATTACACATCATAAAATCACCTATCATCCCTAGGCAAATGGCTAGGCTGAATATTTCAATAAGGTACTGGGGAAATGCTCAGAAAAATTTGTGATGTTAAGCAACATTATTGGAAAAATAATATTACTATGATATTATGGGCATATCGCACAAAACATAAAAGGGCTATAATATTTACACCTATTTAGTTGGTGTAAGGTCTAGAAGTAATCATGTCAATGGAGTATCTAGTACCCAGCCTATGCATCTCTATGGTTATGCACTTAGGATAGCAAGAATCTCTCACTAATTAATTCTTGAAACTAAATAGGATGGATGATTTTATATGAAGAGAAGCATAAACAAAATAAGTGCATAAATAAAGTCAAAAATAATGGCACAATAGGAACTTGTGACATAAATAATTTCATAAGGATCAGCTAGTGTTGTTGTATGATAGCTGGTTTAGAGCATTCCTAAGCAAATTGAAAACAAGATGGAAATGGCCTTACATTATACATGACTTAATGTAGTAAGGAATAGTATTTTTAAGAGATTTATAGGGAACCATATTGTTAGGAAGAGTAAATGGTTGTAAGCTTAAGCCCTTCTACCAATAGCTATTGATCTCATTCTGCAAATTGAGTGGGTGTTGAGTAGCACCATGTAGATTAGGATTTCCCTATTTTGTTAAGTTTTCTATGTGTGATTACTCTCTATTTATTTTTTTGTATATGATCTTAGTAAATGACATTTATGAATTGTATAGACCAAGAATTGTGTGCACCAGGAGTGCATAGGCAAAGCCACATATACAGCTAGAGAAGTCATCGAAGAGTGACCAAAAAATATTAAGTTTTATAAAGAATATGGATTATCACATCAAAAAGATATCCTTTAAATAATGATCATCCACTATAAATAAATGTAAAATCCAAGGGTTGATAGATGTGATCTTCCCCAAATCAATGGCTAGTCAACATTAGTATCTTACACCCCTCGTACGGACACCTAAGGGCATAATGGCATAACTCCACACATGCACCAATGACTAACTACTTTCATGGCTAGATCAAAAATGGATCTACCACATCTGCCATTACACTTGAGATGAGTGGACAGCCAGGTATGGCCTCGATGTGGAAGCTAAGAGGCATGAAATTTATAAAAATCTAAGTTTTAAACTCCATAGCTACATTTCATACTTAGCACATTTTTTAGAGCTATAGCTATAAAGAGCTAAACCAATTCTTTTTCTCAGAGCATTCAAAAGCAATCAAAAATATTCTCATGCCACCATGGATATTATGTCATTGATTCAACCTCTCTTGAAAGCACATAAGGAAGCTATGGGCATTGATATGGCACTTTAATAGACAAAATATAGTGATCAAGATCCCTTTCAATATTTACATGAAACCAAACAAAATATTTTCCAACCAGACCTTGTGGATGTTATGCAACCACTTACCCTCATAGTTCCCCACAGATTTTAGAATACAAATTTTGAGCGTCTACTCTAAATGCCAACCTTTAGTGATATGGGGGAAATAGTTCAAGTATTACTTGGATAATACAACAAAGGAACTATCTATTTAGGGTTGAATGACATAGTTGTCATTAACACACAAGCCATGGCTCGAGCTTTGGGCATGCATGTGCATGGAGATTCTTTGATAGCCTATAAAACCAAAACACTTCTTATTTTACCAAAAGTTTGGGACCAGTATGTATAATAAAACCAAAGGATATTCATCGATGAGATACCAAATTAACTTGTGTGCATTCTAGTCCAATGCATCACTAGATGATTTTAGTAGATAACCAAATCTACCAAATTTCTACCTAAGGGAGTTGTGTATATTGTGTATAGGATGATCCACTGAGGTGAGAAATTCAAATAGCCTACGTATTTTGTATAAGAGTTTCTCACAAACATAGACAAGTACTACAATACTCTAAAGTAGACCTAGTATCAATTTCTCATCCTCTTCTTTTGCTTCATGTAGTGGAAATTGCTCAAGGGGAAGTGCATCCAAAATATGGATTACTAGCCAGCACAGTAGTTTCATAACATCATATGGATGCAATAATGAGGATCCCTCACACATGAGGGGAAGTTTAAAGCATGGTGGGAGGAGTGTTTGGATCTCATCACAACACACCCCTGAGTCCCACCAGATGTCTTCCAGTATCTTAGACAACATGCCAATGTGATGTTACTACTCAAGGGATTTTTTATTATGATCCATGAACTATCATGCTCACCCTTCAAACCACTTTTGTTTTTCATCACAATGGAGATGGCATAGGTCGAGGTGGCTAGATAGAAATAGCATGTAGTAAGGAAAATAACTCCACTACATTCCATACCACTGGGTGCAAACATTCTTATGGTGCAAACTTCAAAACTGATGTCTAGTTCACAATAACAAATAGGGAAGCACAAAGTAGACCCCCATATGACATCACCTCTTTCAAAGTACACAACACATAACACATCATGGAAAGATGATTTGAAGGTGCCATAAATTGTTAGGTCCTTTGATCTCATGGAGATGGGAACTAATGCACAAGAGGTCTACCAAGTCATGTTGGTAGACATGGTTGAGGACTATTACAAGAAAGAAAAACAAAAGGAGTTATTTTTCTAGAAGGTAGTGCACATAATACAAATTTGGAAGCAGGTACCACAAAACTTATGGGTGCAAATCCAAGCTTGCCTACATCCATAATTATGGTTATAGTCAAAGAAGAGGAGGAATAACTTCAGTGTAGAATGGACTTCTTGCAGCCCCAATCCACCCTGACATATGCACCAGATGTCATTTTCATACCCCTACCATAAATTCCACCATAACTACTTGTGCATAGGCCCAAAATGTGTCAAGGTATGAGAGTCTCCCTTAATTTGGAGAAATGCACATTTGGCCAATCCACTACTAAAAAAGAACCACAACCTACCCCAAAGACTTTTGTACCACCACTACAGTGTAGATTGGTCACCATAGGAAGAAGGAAGCATTTAGTACCTAGCTCAAAGGTGTAGCCTAAAGACTCCCCACCATTAATGCAAGTAGAGGTTTAAGAAAGTGAAATAGATTAGATCTCAACTAAAGAATAATAATATGCAAGAGAAGAAGTTGCATGTGTATCTAAATGTAGGCATAAAAAGGAAGAGAGGAAGAGAAAGAAAGAAAAAGAGAAGGACCAGCTAGTAACACATCAAGTTAAATAAGTAAATACCTCCAAAAATACAAAGGATGTAGAGGTAGATATACAAAAAGCACAAGAGATGGACCAATAAGCCCAAGTAGTAGCCATCACATAACAACATGCTCAAGAAAAGAAAGATAAGAAGGAAAAATAAGAGGAGGAAAAATGGCAACAAGATTCAACAAGCTAAGTGAAGCAATAGGTAGAAGAAGTTGTCAAAAAGGAGGAACATGATGAAGTCTTGCAGCAACAACAAACACAATCCCAGGCACAGGCCCACATTATGTAAGAACAAGAATAGAGGAATAAAGAAGAAGAGGAATACAGGAATAAAGAATAAGAGAAATAAAGGAAGAAGGAATAAAAAGAAAAGAAGTATAAGGAAGAAGAAGATCAGAGGAAAAAGAAAGAGAAAGAGGAAGCCAAAGAGAAAAAAATGAAAGAAGATGAAGAAAAGATCAAGAAAGAGGAAGAGAATAAAAAAAAAGATAAAGAAAAGAATAAGCAAGAAGAAGAAGAGAAAAAAAAGAGGTAAGAAGAAGAGTGAAAGAAGAAACAAGAGGAAGAGGTGAAATAGAAGATGGTTGAGGATGCTACATAGTAATTTAAGCTAGCAGTAGAGGCCATGACACAATAGCAAGTACCAGTCATAACATAGGTACAAACTCAATTGTCACATCTTCCACTAAGAGGTGTCTATATTTGGGATGTCTCAATAGTCACTTCTTGGTGCACCACCTTTTCCTTTCTGCTAGCCACCATACCACGCTAGGATCCTACAGTGATAGCGAGCACATTGGCCACTCTTCTAGTCAAGCAAGATGCATCTTTGGATGTCTCTCATTTACCTTTGAAGAAACAATTAGAGGGAGCTACAAAATTTAAATAATCCATTGCACAGAAGGTAGCCTCCTTGAAATAAGAGTGAGATCAAGAAAAGGTTGAGAACGTAGAACTAAGGACATGGAAATATGAATTAGTGAAGGAAATTAAAGATGTTTGCCTATCCTTGGCCTCTCAAGTTGTCAATAAACAAGTCATGTTAAATCATAGCAAGCTGATGGCCATCATAATGTAGCTTTCCAATGATTATTACTTGACATAACAACCATGTGCTCTTGGCAACCTAGGCTATAATGTGAAAAATGATACCACAAATTTAATTACTCTACTAGAGGAGTACCAAGGTATGTTGGACATCATAGTCCTTTAAGCACACCAACTCATATGTAGCCTTTTGGATTGAAATCAATATTTTGATAATTCCCTATCCATCTCTAGGGCAGACTTTAATGCATCCACTATATCCCACACAACCATGCATACCCTGACAACATCAATTAATGAAACTAAACTTGTTCTCTAGAAATCATTCAATGCTCGAGATAATGTGCATGACTGACTTTTAAGATGGAAATAGGACTTATGATGTAGTGCATTTACAAGGGAATAGGTAGAGAGACATGAAAAAAAGATGGACTAGTTGAGTGCAAAGATCCAAGTAAAGGTCACTAATATAAGGGCCAACCTAAGTGTTGTGTAAAATGAGGACTTAAAAGAAATCATTAGGAGTTATACACCAATGCACATCTTGATTCACATGGTCTAAGAATTCATGCTAGACTAGGATGTATCCAATACTGACTTGGCTCCATTCTATAGTGCAGTGACTCTAATGTTTAATGTTCCTGTATACATGCCACCCTCCAAACTCCAATAAGCGATTGTAAAATACACAGTTGCTTAGATAGGGTTTAAGGATCCTACTAGCTAGCATTCTTCCTCAGACACACCACCACCTACCAGTTGATTATTATGCATTACACAAGTTTTTGAAAAAAACTATACAAATTTTGAATAATTTTTATTTGTATTGAGGATGATTAGTGACACAAGTAAGGCTAGGATGGTTGAAAACCTATAAATAATGGCCACCTAGTTACATCAGCCTATTAAAAACTTTAAAGGGTGGTAGGTTGGTATGTTACTTAGTTGAAAACTCGAAAGGGTAACGAAGTAGTGCATAAGAGGTGAAAACTAGAAATGGCACCTTGAGTGATTACTATAACTCTTACTAGTCTACCCAAATTTTTAAGCTTCTACTCATAGCACACAGACAGATGAACCTAAAATGTTGTCTCAAGATGAGACAACACTTTAAATTCAAGAAAGTGTTGGGAGAAGAAAATCAAATAAGAAAGACTACACAGGATATTCCTTGAATATTTTTGCATTATATATATAATTATTAGCTTGTGTATTTTTTCTTATTCCCTCAGTTTGTGAGAGGATAGAAGATGAACAGTCTCCTCATTTTGGCACCAATGTCTGAAGAAGAATATGAATTATTAGGAACTAAAGTGACTATAAATATGTATGCTTGTATGAAGAATTTGATGACCCCTTTATTGAGATCAATATATTTCATATGGTTCTTGGTTACCTATCTAATTTCTTATGTTTATCCTTTTTTTTATGTTATCATGTTTAATACTAAGGTTTAATCTATCTTAAAAGTAATCTAAATGTTTTAGACATCTAAATAACTCTTTGGTTAATCTAGTTTCCTACTAGCACACATTATTTGTCTCTATTATGCTTTTGTTAACTATGAATTCACTACTCTTTCCTACGCAAACTAGTAGAACTTAGTTATCCTCATCCTTAGCATGTTCTATTGAACCAAGAATCTCTGCTAACATATTCCATGTACCATATTTCACTATGCTACTCTAATTCCATCCATGACCATATTAGGTATTCTTCCATGCATAGTCATAGTGATTTCCCCATTCCATTGGCTATTACATTGCTCTGATTCCCTACCTGACCATAGTAGTTCTTCTTTGGCTTCCATGCATAGCCATAGTGATTAGAAATTTGATTTCAAATATAACATGTTTTGTTGAACTAGGAATCTCTACTAACATATTCTATGTACCATATTTCATTGTGCTAATCTAATTCCATTGATGACCATAGTAGGTATTCTTCCATGCATAATCATTGTGATTTCCCCATTCCATAGGCTACTGCATTGCTCTGATTCCATACCTGACCATAGTAATTTTTCTTTGGCTTCTATGCATAGCCATAGTGATTGGAAATTTTATTTCTTATATAGCCAAAATTATTATTGTGATGACACTCCCTCACCTGGCTCCATGATTGTTTCCTCTCATGATGATGTGGGTGTATATATACCTCAACCTTTTCTAATACTTTGACATTATTTACCTTTTTCTTCTACCTCTTCCACCTTTTCCTTCTTTTTCTCTTGAGTAGATGAAGTGTTCATTTTTTTTTATAGTGTGTCTTTATCTATATCATCTAAATCTTCCTCATGTTCTTCATTACCTATTTTAATCTCATCCTCATGATCTACCTTGAATATTATCGGTGCTTTTCCCACTATGATATCCTGTAAAGTGACCTTTTTCTTATACCAAAACTTCATTAAATTCTTATGAAAATTAATATTTATGGTTCCTAAACTTTTTAACCATGGATATCCTAAAACTATAATCACATCATCCATATCCAAAGCATAAAAATCTGAATGCAAAACACATTTTTCCATAATGAGCTTCAAATATTCAAACACTAGAATATTCTTACCATCCACTTGAACCTCCTTGATATTCTTTTCTTGAACATGTAGATGTTTGGCCACATTCATGTTGATGAAGTTATACTTGATGGTAGGGTTTATCGACACAACAACCTTCTTCTTTTGAATGCATCTATGAAATTGAAAATTTGACTCAAATTTCTTTGGAGCCAAATTATTTAAAACCTTATCATCCAATTCTTATTCTTCTTTCATATCCTCTACATATCCTTCTACCCCATCTATATTCTCCTCATTATTATTATGCTTGATTTCTTCTTCTTCATCATCACTTACATGTTCTTCCTCATTGTCATTATTTTCTTCCACTAATTTTTCTTCTTTATCATTTCCATTATCTTATTCATTACCATCATTATTTTCTTCCTCTTCATATTCTTTTTCTTTTATATCCCATTGATTTAGGAAGACCTGTTCCATTTTTTTCCCATGAAGAATACCTTTGTGTGAAGCTCAACTGATTAAACCAATGTTATGCAGACCTAGACAAAGAAAGAGATAAACATATTTGCCACAAAATTGTTTGAGTATTATTTTCCTTAAAAAGGATCCACCATTCTCTAGCATCAATATTATCCTCCCCTGAAAATAATTGCAACTTCATGATCCACAAAAATAATAGGGTTAGTAAAATACCATAAAATGTCATTAACTCATTCAAAACTGATCCGAATAGTCCCAAAATTTTAATGTAGCTTCCCCTTATGATAGTGGAGTTTTAGTAAAAATTTTGTGAAAATTTTTCACAAATTTTGGCCTATAGACCAAATATATGAAAAATAATAAAATCACAATAAATCACTCAAAATAATTCAAACAAATATGAAATTTTATCTGTATTTCTCTTGTATACTTGTATAGCATAAGTAAAAATTTAGAATAAAAATTCCTTATATTTCAGCCGATATGGCAAAATTGGTACAAACTCTAAACTATCTATAAATACCTCAAAAATGATCATAAAGGTTCAATTTTTTACTATGACTTCCTTAAAATATTCTTCATCTCTAGTAAAAATATTTTGTACAAATTTTCTTCCAATTTAAATATATCAATGATTCCATAAAATGAAGGTTTCAATGCATATAAATTGCCCAAATCAAAGCTTCGATACCACTTGTTATGATCCACACATAATATTTAGAAATAATACAGAATATAATGTAGATCAACACAACACAATATATATAGGTGCGCCAAGATGCCCAAATACTCAATATATGTAGAAATAGAATACCCTTAAGGTAGGGTAATACCATATAATACTCCTTTAAGAAGGAATAACTCCACAATGTCTCTTTGAAGGGATAACTTCCAATATCCTCTTAAAATAAAAGACTCAATGTTTACTTCATTCCTTTACAATCATATTCACCTCCTTTATATAGACCTCTAAATAACTAACAATGGATGGGTAACCTCCTAATCCCAATGTAGGTCGACCATTACCCAATGCACTAATTCCACAAGTTACTCAATTATCCTAATATATTGGACCCATATAACTAACTAAGGGGGATGTTTGCCACATGTTGACATCTCCACCAACCCATATACATTAATATATCATATCCCTAGGTATATGACAGCTAGTGATGCAATCATAAGAAATGTTTCACTAGTTAGGTTATGGTGGCCCATATTATTCAAGGATGATAAAACCTATGCATGCCAATGTGATATTTGTTAGTGTGTGGGTAAACCAAACCACTGAGATTTCATGCCCCTTCATCTAGTGTTTGCTCATGAACCATTTGAAAAATGGGTTATTAATTTTTTTGGCCCCATTCAACCTATTATAAGATGGATTAGCATGCATTATATCATTACTACCAAAGATTATATCACACAATGAGCTGAAGTAGCACCCACATAGGATTATATTATTGTTACCACTACTAGATTTCTATGGGAACATATCATCACTTGATATGGATGCCCATTAATTCTAACCAGTGATCGTGGAACTCACTTTATCAATGCAATAGTGTGCATCATCTTAGTTGAATTCATGATTACACACCATAAGACCACACCATATCATCCTCAAGTTAGTGATACATCTAAATCCTTCAACAATATCCTTGGTAATACATTGACTAAGATTTTCAATACTTGTCACACTAATTTGAATGATCATATTTCAATGGTCTTATGGGCTTATCAAACTACATATAAAAGGTTGAACAAAAGCACTCTATTTAACATTATCTTTGGCATCTAAGTAGTCTTATTAGTGGAATTATTTGTACCTTCCTTTGATATTGCATATGTTAGTATATTAGATAAAGAATAATCCATAAAGTATCAACTGGAAGCTTTACTTCAGCTAGATGAAACATGCATTCTGACACACTGGAGTTAAGGGGTTGAGAAGCAAAAATAAAAATCTTGGCATGAATAACATATTAAACATAAAAAAATCATCCTAGTATGCATGTATTGGTCTATGATTCAAAGTTTTTGCACTATCTAAGAAAACTATAGATCTAGTGGAATGATCTATTTATTATTCATGATATTCACCCAACATGCACTTGCAAGTTAAAAAGGCTAAATGGATAATTCCTTCCATGCCACTTTAATAGTAGTTGGCTATGACCCTACCATTTTATGTAACACTTTTAATCTCTATAAATAAGGTATATGCCAATAATTTATCTTAGGAATTAGTTTTTTTCAAATAAGTGTGGCATTGGTTGCACACCTTTTATTAGGTTCATTTTAGCATATTTGGTTCTCTCTTGCATTCATAACTATGCCATTTATCACTATTACATTATTGATAAATGAACCTCACTAGGTTATTCGTAGAGGACCATGCACATATTTTAGTGTGGGGTAAGTTTGAAAATGGATAAACTAATTAAGTTAAAGCATGTAAAAAAGGCTAGGATGAATCATGTGTGATCAAAGAGAAATTACAAGATAAGGAGGTACACAAGAGGTGGAACATTACCTAGGAATGTAGGATAGAGATGGAAAAATAAATGTTGTTCTAAAATGGTTAAAATGGAAAAGGCACTTCCCATAAATAGAAAAGGTAGTTTTCATGAATAAAAATGGAAATTTGAATCTTCTTTATAACTATCATGCATTATGGGGAAGGCACAACAACTTTCAAAGGAAGGATGGGACAGGTTCATTTATTGTTAAAGTAGTGGCATAAGTGGCAAGCATGTTGAATGGATGTTATGGCATGTCATTCATAGTATTAATTGTTGAAGTGATGGATGATGATGTGTAGGGGTAGTTAATTTTTAAAAATTCCTATCTATAAATGGTCTAGAGTGTACTAATTCTCATTTTTACTGTTAAAAACTTCAAAAGATTATATAGCTTGAATAAGTGTTTACAAGTAGTAAAGGTGTCTTCACAAAATTTTGATGGTAAAAATGAAGCAAAAGTTGAGGTGAAGGTCATTCAAAGTAAGAGAAGTGAAAACATAACTATGGGAGCATATGTGAGTGAGTTTTAGGTTTCAGATGCTAAATCTACCATTGGAGGAGGTTAAATTAGGAAGGTTGAAGTGTTTGAGTTTGGAAAAGGTAACAAAATATTTTCATTTGGAAGAATTGGTCGACCATGTGTTAACCTTTGGGCACCCCTATTGGGGATGTGGCTAAAGTAAAAATTGAGTAGGAGAAGAAATACATTACCATTAATCCACAAAGTATAAGGTTGTGAGGGCATAGAGGAAGGTAATCTTATTTTTATCTAAGAAGAGGGTTCTAGTGTATATGGTGTTCAAGGAGAGAACTTGGAAAAGCTAGGGGAAGAGACATATATCAGGAAGGCAATAGAGATGACACACATAGATAAGAAGGCTACCCTAACACCACCTCCACTTATAATTTTTATAGAAGAATGTAGTACCCTGAGACAGTCTTGTACTTAGACGATTAGGAATCCAAAGTTCTTGTTTGTCAAGTACTTGACTACAATCATCACCAATCCAAGAATGAGGGTGACTTACAATGAGACACAAGGAATGAGGTCACATATGATCTCATAATTCATAATTTTTTAGAGGATATAAGTATACTTCAACTCTTCTAACTGTCATACTTTGGTAAACCTCAGGAGGTAGTATGATTTCTAATTTAGTGCATCCATGAGGAATAAATTTAATTTATAGGGCACATAATGTGGATTACCCCCAATGGATCAATAAAGTAATAGGGTTACTATGTTTAGGAGTTGTTATCAATGTGGATATTCATGATCAAGATGTTATTAATAAAATGGTGATGACACCAAAGTATAAGAAGGAAGGTCATACCATGTACATTAAAAGTCTTTTAGATCCTACCATTCGAGTAGTTGTACACTTGGTCATGACAAAGTTAAGGGGTGTGGATAGATGGAAGGAGGTGGAATAGACCCACCTCTATGTCATAATTCAAATGGTAAAGGGGACTAAATCTAATTACTCCCAGTGTTTTACTAAGAGAATTGAAGAAAATGTGAAAAAGGCCCATTGACTACCTAACCATAAGTTTCCCTAGGGCATGATTTTACTTTTAATTATTTTTGAAATTGGTGTCCTAGAGTATTTTCATATAGTCATATAAAATGTCCAAATTGGTAGTTTGAGTGTGGCTTGTGACACCCCATCCATAGGTCCTTTTTGCATGTTCTTACAACCCTTATAGACACCTTTTTACTCATTACCAATCATCTAAAACCTTCTAAACCCTGATTTCACCTCAGCTAGATAGTATTCCTCATGTTAATCATATTCCCTTAGGTCTCGAGACTATAAGATAGGAGCACCCCATTTGGACTATAGCACCAGGCACCAAAGTGTCCCATTTTTGGGGCTCTTATCCATTTGCACTTTGAGCCCCAACGGTTATTTTCATCCAGTCCTTATCCTTAAGTAGGTCAGCCTAGTGTGAATACATCTTACCCATGACCAATTTTTCCTTATAAAATTCCACTCAAAGATAATTTACAAAAGAGCTAACTAAACTTACAAAGTAAGAAAGAATACAAACAAAACACTAAGGCAAACTTGCCTATTCTTTACACACAACCACCCAACATAGTAGCAAACATACTCAAACCCTCATACCAATCCCTATCCACCTTAAACACTATAAAATTACCATTTGTATCTACATCACACTATTTTACAAAGCACATTAGGTGAGAGAACTACATATGGCTTGATCCCTCTTCAGAGTATTGGTATGTAGGTAGCGTGCCCACACAAGGGGTGATTGCACATTCAATACATCTTACACACTAACCCCCCCTCTTTCTCAAGTGACTCAAATATAATTTTATCAAGCATGATGGAGGGTTAGGGTTTGAATATAAAATCATCTCCATAATGAGTTTCATCAAAAACTAGCACTCAATTTTTCATAGGCATAGCGCAACTACCCAAAAAATTTCAATCTCTATGATCAGTTTAGACAACAGTGGCAGGAATGAATAATAGTGTCAGACACCAAAGCATCCACTTTTTGACACTCCTATACTTTCATCAAACAAAATCCAAATCTAGGTATACAACACCTTCCCAATACTACATATCCATTTTCAACCTTTGTATCAGTCGTCTTAGTCTGTTTTCTAGCTAAGTTATATTTTTTCCTATTTATTGTTATTTTTAAAAAGGTGAAAAAGATAAACAATTGCATAAATCAAGACTATAATTATTGATATATTATGTACTAATTTATTAATCTAGAACCTTAACTAAAATAGGAATAAAACTCCATTATTTCCAAAAATGTTAAATCATTTGGTGAACCTGACTTACTTCATTTGCACACAAAAACCCTAGAAACCCTAGGGAAAATTCCTTGTTGATTTTAGCAATATTCTTCTAATTTTTCATGTATATATAAATCACAATTTTACATTTAATTTTTAAAATTCACCATAGTAATTTTTAAAAATAATTTCTTTTAAACCCTAGTTGAATATACTAGGTACCTATGATTTTTGAGGTATCACCTTACATGTTAGTAAGTTTCATATCCTTTTTATGCATATTCTAGTTCATTTTTTTTCAAATTCTTAAATTTATAAAATATTCTCTTTCATTTTTATGTTTGATTTCCTTATGCTACCTAATCTCCTTGCATCTCTTCTTTTGAGATGAAGTGCAAGACTTTGTGGAAACCCTCCTGAATTCACCTAGATTCTTCCAACCCATTTATATACCATAGATAAACAACTAGCTCAATTTCATACTATAGATCTTACACATCTAGATTACACTAATTTCCATGAGGATAATTTTGACAATGAGTAGTATGAGAAAAACAATGATGATGTACACACCAATTCTCATGCTCTACCACATGGGGGTACTGATCCACTTCCACCTATTATTGATAATGATGATATCATCAACAAAGATTTGATTCTATATATTTTTAGAGAGAGACTTAGAGAATAGCCCCAAGATCATGCCATTATCTTACATCTATCATAGAAATTAAAAAGGCTAAGCAAGTTGAGTCTTCCATTCCTTTAGAACAAAAAATTTTAAATGACACTATGGGGGAAACTATGTCTCAACAACCCCCTATAATAGCCCAACCTTCATATGTGGCACCATCAGTTATGGCTAGTACATCTTCACCTTTTGATGTGGTTTCCCTTGTACAAGAGATCAAATCTCTTCAATCCAAGGTGATACATATTGATTAAGGTGCCTCTATACCAACACAAGATTTTGACTCTTTTGATCTACTTCATACACCATTGGCACACCATATTACTTCTACACCCTTGCCACTAGGTTTTGTTCAACCCAAGCTCACTCTATATGATAGCAAAGGTGATCTAGAGACACACTTGAATGATTTTCACGTATCATGCTTGGACTATGTGCCAAATGATTGGTTACTAACCAAGTTATTTCCATGGAGTTTAAAGGATTATGCTCTACAATGGTTCTATAGTCTATTAAATCAGTCGGTCAAAGCATTCGATCCTTTAGCTGACATGTTCCTAACTTATTTTAGCATTAACATATGTGAAAAGGTTTCTTATGCCCAAGCTACATAATAGATACAAAGGTCAAATAAGCATCTCATAGATTATGTTCTTAGATATAAGACTATCTTGGGTAAAATGACTAGCCCCATGGTCGATCAAGAATTACAAGATCTCTTCAAAAAAAGCCTTATGTCAGCTTTGCATGAGTCAATAATTTTCAAAAAGTTTTTCTCCTTCACTGAGTTATGTCATACACTAAAGGAAAGGGAATTTAAATTACTTTCAATGGGCAAACTCAAGTACACAAGCATATCAGAAATAATAAACAAGAGTAATAGTAAAGTCTCATATAAAGTAAAGACTAATGATATCAAAATTCAAAATTAACCTATAGTTAATACAACTTCAGAGCCCCCTCAATGAGTATTTTTATTAGTGCCTCCTTGGTAAGCCTTTACCAATCTACCAGTATCTCCAGCTAGATTCTTATAGTAGTTATTGGAATGCAATATCATATCTCTCCCTCTTATTTAAGAAGTTGATACAACAAAGCCACTTCCATGAGGATATGAGTAGAATGCATTCTATGATTTTCATAGGGCACCAGGCCACATAACAAAAGGATGCATCAGTTTGTGACACAAGATATATGACTTGATAGATGGTAACCTTATTAATCTTGGCACTCTAGTTGAGCCTCCTCAGTGAAAGCAAACATAGGACAAGGCTCTAGAAAGTTTCTCAAATCCTTTCTCATAACATTCTAAATAAGAAATAGAGGGCACATTAGGTGTTCACCATGCATAGCATGCACATCCTCCACTAGCTACATACCAAGCACCTTTAGTTGAGTCACATTTTTTGAGTAACATGATTGGTGTGTATAATTCCAAAGTTCCAGCTAGACCTTCGATCTCCTTTTCAGAGTAGGAGATAGTTGAGGATGATTTAGATTACTTTGCACTCTTTATCAAAGCCTACATTGATCACCATCCCATTCATAGTGTTATCATAGACAATGGATCTAGTGTGAACATGTGCACTATGACATTACTTCAACATTTAGGATATTCAGAGTAGGATATCACCCCAATGGACACAATTATCAATGGATTCAATGGGCACATATAGAGTTCATTAGGTGAGATTATACTTCCTCTACAAGTTGGTCTAGCATATATGGCCACACTAGTTACTATTGTTCCTTGTGTAGGAGTCTTCAACATGTTGTTTGGTTGACCATGGATCCATAAACTTCATGTAGTACCTTATACAATTCATGAATGTGTGAAATACATTCATGTTAATCAGGTTTTTACAGTTGGTGGAGTTTTGTATGAGTTACCACTCCTCACTTTAGAGCCATTTCCTACTCTACAATCACAAGTTTTTGCCTCTCCACCAGTTATAGTTCTTCCTCCAGTTAAAATTTAGACATAATTGAGGCCTCCCTTATCAATACAATGATTTCATACACTTCCATGGAGGCTTCTCTTAGAGCAACCACTATATCAATGATAGTTTTAGGACTCTATACAGTTTCTAGCTATAGAATTCACACCCAGGGTAGTATCATTGAGGTCTCATGCCTCTACACATAGATCACATTTTCAAAGAGCTTCTTCTACTACTAGATGGGTCTTTAAGAGCCCCATAGTTGCATCCACTTCTTAGAGTTACAAGGGGACCCCACAGTTGGTTTGTACTATAGATATTTCAAAACACTTACAGCATACATAGCTTTTAGATTCATAAACTCAACCCTTCCATCATGTTTCATGATCATGAATGATCCCTCTCCTTGATACAGGACACCATGATAAGGAGTCTCTTATGAGACTCATCAGTTAGTATCCTTTCTTCTTAGCCTTTCTTGTACATAATTTCTTAGTTTATTTTTACATAATTTTTTTCTACTTGTACATAATGTCTCAGCTTACTTTCTTGTACATAGCATCTTTTTGCTTACTTTTACATAGCTTATTTAAAAATACAAAAAATAATATAATATTTAAAAATAACAAAAATAATATAACATGTCAAAATAGAAAAACATTCAAATAACTCAAAACACCAAAAACCTTTTCAATTGTATGCATTATCCATGCTTCACATTTATACTACCATTCTAGACTTAAATTTTATTATTCTATGCTATTGTTTGTTGATTTATCTACATTACCATGCTTCACTTGATCTTATTTGAGTGTGTGCAGTGACAGCTAGATCCTTGATTACTTCACTCTACCTATTAAGGGGGCATCTTACTTCTACATTTGAGACATACATCGACATATCTACCCATCGAGGGCATCTTCTACATGACTACACCATCCAGGTTATGTCATTCCTACACCAAACACTCTATTTATCATGTTGATGTACATCACTTACTAGCTTATATAGATTATTCTATCGACACTCACTAGTATATAGCACTTGTGTATTTCTTAGAATCTACCTAATCTTGTACTACATTTTTTGCATACTTTTACTTCTTTCTTTGATCAATTACATGTGATAGTATTTCTAGAATTTACATGCCTTACTTTCTTGCTTTTAGTAGCTAGATGTGATTATATTTCTCAGTTCTTGTTTTGTTACTTATGTGTGCCTTAAGACATTTCAATGTCCTTTACTTATACTCTTGTTTGTGCTTGTGGCCCTCATGCCAATATTGATTGTTTGTAATTGTATGTGTATGTGGGCATTTTAACATGCCTTGTATTATTACTTTCCTCATTTGAGTGACATGTGCCCCATGTCCCTTATTTGCTTGGCCCCTTGGCCTCTTTTGTATGCTTCTTACTTTTTACCTTATGTTCTTATTTGCTTCTTAGTTTTTTTCAATGCCATGATCCACATCATGCATTATCTTACCTTCTTGGATGCCATGATAGACATCATGCTCCATCTCTCCTTGACAACTAACTAGATTTCTAGTTTCACTTCAATATACTACACATGTCATTACATTATTACATCTATCTAGGCATGCCCCTATTGATCTAATAATCTCTAATAGAAACTATGTTCTATCTTGAGACATCTTTTCAATCATCATTGTTAAATCATATATTTCATAGCATAACACACGTGTAGGGATCTTTCTTTTAAGGTCAGTCATTGTAGGGTATTCATTCCTACCCTTAGAAAAGGGGGAAACAAATAGGGGTTTTGTCAAGAGATCAAAGCCTTCTACTGATCAAAATTGGTTTACAGAACACTTAGAATAGTAATCAAAATTAAAAACACACAAAATAGACTAAAAAAATAATGATGAATATAGAATAGTCATCAAAAATAGTAAAGGATAAGAGTACCATATTTGGAATACAGTGTTGAACACCAAAGTGTCCACTTTTTGGCACTCTTGTCCAAATAGCCAAAAACCCAAAATTCTTAGAAATAGATAGAAAGGTAAGGTCAATTATAGTTTTTTTAGCTCCAATTTAGTTCAAAATTGGGTAGTTTTAATTAAATTTTACTTAGATTATCTAGATATAGGGGGCATCATGTGCAGCATGATAGATCTCACTTCTAGTTTTAGATTGGGCAATTGGTACAACTTCTAGATTAGAATTCATGTTATAGACACTAGTGATTAGGAGAAATATGTGTGGCACATTTACTTTCTTTTCTTTCTAGTTCATTATATTACCCAAGTATTCTCAGTAGTTACATGCCTTATTTCATCTACAAGTGGTTGGCATCATTTTAGGGTGGCTTTCATATAATCTTAGTTCTCAATTTCAAAGTAGATTTCATACAAGCCTAATCTCCACCTTTTGGAGGGGCCAAGAGTGGCCTAGATCTCAATACACATTCAGCTATCCACACCACATTATCAAATTATAGAGCATTTATGGGCTTTATAAGCAATCTTAAATGACACACATTCATATTGATATCAGTTTATAGTTCACACTTAATGGGTAATGATGGATCCAAAGGACTAGATAGCCTTTGTATTTTTAATCCACCTACTCAGAGGGATAAGACACATAGTCCAAACATCAATTAACACACACATGATCACATAGCTTTACTACATAGTGGGAAATGATGGAGCTAAAGGGACAACCTTTGTATTCTTGAGCCACCCTTAGGGAATTGAGCACTCAAATCCATTCATGATATTACTCTTGGTATAACACATACCCAGCATCACTCAACATCACAATAAGTTTTGTATTGGCTTGTGTACCTAGTGAGGTGTATTTATTCCTTTTTCTCCTATCTCTTTTACCTAGCCTTTGTACATTCTTATTTTAGACATAGCATGTCTATTAAGAACTAATCTACTCCTTTTTTTATCTTGTATATTTACACTTCACACTATGCTCTCTCTACGTACACTCAGCATCACACATCTTCATGGGCTTCACCCTTGTAGGTAAGTTCAAATACATTTTCTATTTTTCCTTTATCCTAGTATTTCACTTTGTTGCATCACTAGGATAAAGGGGGGCAAATGTAGTCATATAAAATGTCCAAATTGGTATTTTAAGTGTGGCTTGTGGTACCCCATCCATAGGTCTTTTTTGCATGCTATTGTAACCCTTCTAGACACCTTTTTGCTCATTACCACTCATCTAAAACCTTCTAAACTCTTATTCCAACTTAGCTAAATAATATTCCCCATACCAATCCTATTCCCCTAGGTCTCGATCCTATAGGATAGGAGTACCCTATTTGGACTATAAGTTCAAGCACCAAAGTGTTCTATTTTTGGTGCTCCTGTCTATTTGTTCTTTAAACCCCAACAATCATTTTCATCCAGTCCGATTCCTTAATTAGGTCGACCTAGCATGAATACATTTGACCCATGACCAATTGTTCCCTATAAAATCCCACTCAAAGCTCATTTGCAAAGGAGGTGACCAAAATTACAAAGTAATCAAGAATACAAACAAATCACTAAGGTAAACTTCCCTATTTTTTGCACACAATCACCCAACACAATAGCAAACATGCTCAAACCCTCATATCAATCCCTAACCACCTCAAACACTATCAAATTAGAATTTGAATCCACATCACATTATTCACAAATCACATTAGGTGGGAGAACTACATATGGATTAATCCCTCTTTGGAGTATTAGTATGTAGGTAGCGTGCCCACACAAGGGGTGTGGACTACTCATTCGATACATCATACACATTAATCCCCCCTCTTTCTCAAGGGACTCAAATATCATTTTATCAAGCATGATGGAGGGTTAGGGTTTGAAGACAAAATCAGATCCATGACAAGTTATTTTAACAATCAGTGCTCAATTTTTCATAGGCAAGATCACACATGCACAATGCAACTACCTAGAAAGTTTTAGGTCTTTGTAATCAGTTTAGACAATAACAATAGGAACAGACAATAGTTCTAGACACCAAAGCATCTACTTTTTAGCACTCCTATATTTTCACTGAATGAAATCCAAATTCAAGTTTATGACACTTTCCTAGTCCTAAATAGTCATTTTCAACCTATGTATCAGTCATCTCAATCTATTTTCCAGCTAAGTTATATTTCTTCCTATTTATTTCTATTTTTAGAAAGGTGAAAAAGATAAATAATTATACAAATGAGGACTATAATTATTTTTATATTCTTTACTAATTTATTAATCTATACCCTTAACTAAAATAGGAATAAAACTCCATTATTCCCAAAAAAGTTAACTCATCCAGCAAAAAACTTAAGTGGGTCTAACCACCAAAATACAAGTCCCCTGCTAAGAGGTTCAAATAGTTTACATGTCAATGCATGATCACACCCTCTTAAAAAATGAAGATGAAGGGTTAGTTCTAGGGTATAAAAGAATATTTTGGTAATGATTGGAGCATACCCAAATATTTATCCATGTAGATGGGGAGCTAGGTTGAGTTTGTCATTAAACAACATTATTTGCTCATTCATATATGGATGGAGAGCACTAATAACTTGTCAGGCTAGCTCAAGTTGTCCTATTCATTCACTAAAAAATATTTCATGGCTTCCATTAATCACATTAAATATGCACTCTTGGTAAGAATTGATGTTGAAAATATTCACCTTGAGGTTCACACTCTTCATAATCTATATGTCTATCTGGGAAAGTAGGCTTACACAGAGTGGCATGAATCAAATACAATTGATATTAATCCTTTTAAGATAATCATGTAGGGGAAAATATTTTTGGTTTACTATATTCTCAATCGTAGGAAGAAAAATTCATGAAGCCAAGAGACAGAGAAAGAACCCCTCCCTCCTCAACCAAAAACACCAGTAAAAGGGTGCAGAAAAAGGAAAAAAGGCCAAGACCTGAAGCCACCAGTTCTAGCAAGGTATAGGAGGAACAACCCAAATCCGACACCAAATTACAAAGGCAAGCCTCATCACAAATGAAAGCCCAATGGTTACTTGGAGAACAAATAAAATATGGCATCATTATCTCACAATAATCAACTATCCATTCAAGGCTAGAGCTTTTAGTGCCCAAATTTGTGATCTTTGAATAGGGCAAAGCATCTATAGTAGCGTAGCCTAAAAAAGAACCCACCCATAAAATTAATAAATAAAAACATGCTTATAATGATATATAAATGGACATGGAGATTCTAAAACATTTTGAGGGACAAGTAGCAAGAGGGATAGCCCCCAGTGCAGAGGACCAAGACACTGACACAAACAAGTAATGGAAAATAGGTCCTAAACTTATAATTCTAAAGCACAACCCTTATAAGGGCAAGGGACCTATTAAATAAGTGGAAGAGCCTTAACAAGCAAATGAGGGTAATGATGACCTTTCTAATCGTGACCTATTCCAAGAAGGAATCTTAGATGATCAACTTTATATGTGGGATCGTTTCTCTGAAAATTAATCCACTATTCAAACTCGACATAATATATCTTTTATTATGGAAATATACAATGATGAAGGCCATTTTGAGCTTCCTGAGGCCAACATATATTTAATCTTGAAGGGGGAAGATATTCCAAAAGTGCTTTGGGTGGATCCCCTTAAATGTTCTATAGCTCAAGTAGGTGTGACCCTAATAAATTTAGCCTTTGAGGTCACTAGGAAAAATATTCTCCATAGCAATGATGTTGGCCATCTTTGACATAAATATCATGAGGTCATTCATATGTACTAGGAGGAACATGAGAAAAGGTAAAGGCTTAAATAGGAACTAGAGGTGCTCAAGCATCAACACAATAGAGCCAAGGCCTCTCAACTAAGGACACTAGCCCTTTGTCAAATAATATTCAAGAGTGAGCTAATTCTTATTTATGGGGTTCCTCTCATCAATAAATCCATTGACAAACTAAAAACTCTAGTGGACCTTCTAATAAATAAATGCAAGAACCAAGTAAATCCCTAGTAGGAATAGTTGTGGGCAACAAAATAATTCATGGAGGCCATAGATGTTTATAAAATATTTTTGACCAAATTAGATGCCACTATTCCTATCACTGATGGGGTTTTTGTAAACTTGGCATGACTATATAAAATTTTGGAAACATGACTTCAACCAGAGGAGTAACAATGCCAACAATTAACTAAGATGTGCTAAATATTAAATATAGAGCCCAATGCGCTAATATGTTCCAAGATGTGAAAGAACTAGAGAAATAAATAAGCACCCATCACCAAGAACTTAATGTTAGTTTTTTAGCACTTTAAGGGTAACTTTTGGTATAATTTGGGTCACTCGAGGATGCACACAAGGCTACAACTACTAAAATTGAAATGTTGACAACTTAAGTAAATGATTTCCTATAAGAGCCTAAGGAACTGAAGTGACAACATGGCGAGGTGGAAGTGATTACTTCCAATCTTTATACTATCCTCAACCAATGGGAGGAGATCAAATGCTAAGTGCAATAAGAAGGACCTAAATTTTTTTTATCTAATGAATCTTATGTTAGAGGTATAATCACTGAGAGGGGGGTGAATTTTTTAGGCTAGATATTTCTATTTTAATTCTAATCCTTTCAAACTATTAAACAAACATAATATATCAACTTTATCAAGAAAAATTAACAAGAGAGCTCATTCATTCAATGCATACACAAGATTAAACACACAACACATAGTTCTAATGGGAAACCCTCATGGGGAATAAAACCCACTCTCAAGCCTATAACATATGGACTAATTGTCCTATAAGATATTATAAACAAGAGACTGATCAAGTCTTTCTGACCAAGATTTAGTGAAACATCAATTTCACAAGGAGCATCTACCCCTAATATCATCAAGTCCTTCTAACCACCTTTTGTTCAAGTCCTTCTAACCATCAACCTTGGTCAAGTCCTTCTAACCTAAGGCCTTTAGTTAAATACATGTTTCACAAGGAGAACCTACCCTTAAGGAAGATCAAGTCTTTCTGACCTCTTATGAGATGAATACCTCCACCTTTGAACTAATGTCTTCAACACTTGATGATGCACCTATAATAACATAGCCTCCTTCACTTCTTCATACACTCACAATGCATCCCAAAAAAAAACACCTTCTATATCACTCCACACTTTTCATGCTTATCAACCTGTAATAGTTTTGTCACAACACTAGTAACATGACCAAATGGTCATATACACAATCCTCACTCTGATCTATGTCTTTCCTCTATCTTATATACTTTTTAACACATGCTCTAATCATACATGTCTCTTATTCACTCTAATCCAACATGTCTCTAT
Organism: Torreya grandis; assembly: GCA_037957365.1. Classification (NCBI taxonomy): domain Eukaryota; kingdom Viridiplantae; phylum Streptophyta; class Pinopsida; order Cupressales; family Taxaceae; genus Torreya; species Torreya grandis. Next base: position 592,699 of record JARHVA010005992.1, read on the forward strand.
AACACTCTTAACACATACTCCACCAGTCTACACAAGCCTCCACTTCGAGCACCTACTCACAAATCTCTCATAAATGCCTTCTCACAAAATCAAAAATCTAGAAACCAACTCATTTGGCTTCACCATTTATAGATCTATCATGATTATCAAGATCATAATATTTCCCATTGGACACAACACATTCCTTCACCTTTAAGGCATCTAACATGAGTCATACTTAAGTATAACACACTTTCAAATAAGCTTAAGTCACCTTTTATGTCATATGATGACCCATGCACCTCTTTGACACTTCTCTAATTAAAATAAGAACACATAAACACTTTATAACTCATGTACCCATTCCATATGATCTATAGGTCCCCCTTAAGTGTCAACAACCATCACAATACCCTTCTACTTAAGCACAATTTGCTCAAACAACATTTTGTATAGCAACCATTATGAGCGAACACATAGTCAGCTTCTAAACCTTTGTTCATAATAAATATGATTATTTAGACATTCTTAATTCACATATATTTTCCTCATATAGTCTACAACATACTCCAATAGCTATCTTACCTTTAAACATCGAGATACCAGCAAGTATAATGCAAATACCCTTCTTGGGTTACTTGTAGAGCATACACAAAAACATAGTAAACTTTAAACCTTCATAAATTATATTGTAAAAACTTTCATAAATTAAAATATATATTTATAGATTCACTTTTGATTCCTCTACAAATTCACTTTTTATACCATCAGAAAATTTTGCTTGTATCAAAAGATATGGCCCAAAAACTAGACACTGGTCTTTCCTTTGTTAAATTCAAATATTTGAATTCAAATGATCATAGTTAAACTTCAGTCACTTAAAATTCATCTCATGCCCTCATATATTATATTAAATACACACCATCAATCTTAGTCTAACTTTAACTCATATTGCAGCACTATCTAAATGTTAAACTTTGAATAGTTGACCTTATTTTGTGTAATCTTGTAATCTTGACCACATACGCACCATCAAAATCTTATTATAAGGAACTCAACCTTTACCTTGTTAAACCTCTATCACTTTGACCTCTTGAATTTAATAAGCACCATTAATATTTATTAGTATGAACACTCACTCACTATTAATATTCTGAAGAAGCTTGGTCTTTACCTCTACTCAACATTAAATAGTGAACACTTGTCCTCATCTCGCTACTTCCTGACACCTTGAAACAAACATGCTCTATTGATATTTTTGTAAGGATATCAATCTTTACCAAATTTAAGTATCAAAAACTTTGACCTATTTGACTTACTATGCATCATATATCTAGATGTACGAATTCCCATGAACTGTTAGATCTCTATCTGGTCCTGATCTTTAACATCATGCAAAAATGACTATGGGGACCATTGCAATCTACCTATAAGGACAACTTTGCATAGTTATATATTTTACCTCACTCACTTTCATGTTCTCAAATTTGAACCATAGAAACTAGACAAAATATTGAACAAACTCATATGACCATGTTCTCCTAAAACTTCTATGTGTGCAAGATATGCCATCACCAAACTACTTACTTGGCTCTTTCTTATAATTAGAAAAATAACATATTTGAGCTTAGATTAATTTTTCATCATCGATCTTTGATGCAATGAAATTCATACCATTGGATCGTCTTTACAAATTTGGCTAAGTGTTGAAACTTAGTGCACTTCTATCTGAAGAACCAACCTTATACCCACATATCTTTTGTTGCACTAAATTGCATGATCTAAAATTTGGACCATATGATCTCCTCACATAGGATAATCCAAACATATATCAATCTACTCTTGTAACCCTCACATGTGTGAAATATGACATCATCAATATGCCTACTTATATTTTTTTGCCCTAGACCCAATTATGTCTAGATGAACAAAATGAAGAATCGGATGAATTCCACTCAAAGCATGTAAAACCTCTTATGGGACCTATTTCACATCCTTAAATAACCATACTCATCCCTAAACATCCTTAACCATGCAAATTCTGAAGATTGACCAAGCCTTCTTCGAGCATACTAGGACAGGTACTTTACACACTTTGGCATTGACACATAGACTATCAAGACACTTCATCCACTCACTTGAACACCTCCATGACATCAATATGACATAATTAACAACTCTCCAACATATTAAACATGGTTTGGGTTGGACTATCAGTTTAGTGGGGGTGATGTTAGACCCTAAATTTTGTATTTATATATTCTAATGGTTTTAGAGCCATAGCACGGAAGAGCAAGGGTGCAATAATGATGCAGAGGACCTTGGTATGGAAGAGAAAGGCGTGGATGAGAAAAGAGTGGAATAAAAAGGTATAGAGGACCTTGGCATGGAAGAGTGGGTTACAGGAGACAAAGATACAAAAACAAGGAGAAACAAAAGATGAAAGACTTGGACAAAAGCGATGTCAAGAACCCCAAGGAAGCATAATTGATTACCTTTCTTATAAGCAATTAAACATGAAATTGTACCAGAATGATTAAGTAACTAGAAACTTGAAACAACAAATAATATGAGAGACAATACACAATCTTGTATTAAATACTCTTTAGAAGGAAATACAATAAAGAAGTGCCACAGTCTTCTTCCACCTCTAAGGCTTCCCACACCTCTAAGACTTTCAGTAATCTTCCCTCAAAGTTCTCTCTTTCTCTCTCAACCACAACTAACTCAATAACCTGAGTTGTTATCCCCTCCTTGATAGCTTCAGCTGATCTCCTTGACCTTGCACCTTGCTGATCTCCTTTGACCTTGCTTTCTTGCTTCAATGCTTTACTTGCCTTAATTACAATACATGCCTCATGGGTCTTTAAATAGGATCCCATGCATACAATAATTAGACTTCTAATTACAATAATTAGAAACACAAACTCAAGACTTAAATTAGTCTTCAACATGCAAATACTTTCGAACCTCTTAAAATTAGATGAGTCTAATTCTGGAAACGCGTACTAGAAACACATGCAAATGCATGCACACGTGCAGGTGACCGACGTCAATTTCTGTCCATCTGCTCCTGACCAACATCAGCCGATCCTTGGTCCCTGCCTGACCGATGTCAGCAATACTACTGATGCTGGTTACTGACTAAACTCAGCAACTCCCTAATTAGCATCTTGGTGAATATTTTAGCTCCACAACTTAACAATCTCCCACTTGGAGATAAACAGCTACACCTGTACAGTGACCTCCACTAACCATCTCAGGCACCTCCATCTTCAAGCTCAATTTTGAAGACCAACCACCACATATCTTGTGATGCTACACCTGTCATCCAAGTAACTTGCCACATCCGAATCTACATACCATGTAGAGAAGTGCTTAACCCTGCATAAATACCTGCTACTAGTCCCTCTCAAATACCTGAGAATCCACTGAACTACTCTCCAATACTCCTTTCCCAAATTGGATCTAAACTTTCTGACAACTCCCACTACTTGGGAAAAGTCAGGTCTACACCAGACCTCATGTGATTTTGAACACTGTTCTAAGCTCAGCTTGAACTGTCTAGCCCTTGGTGTGCTTACTAGTTCTGCATCTTGTGTATTGAACCCCAACTACACCTTCTTCACATCAGCTCCCACTGAAGACAAAATCAACCTGTGATCTTCTATGTCTCTCATGCCAAAGAATTTCATTGCTCCCAAATTCGTCATGACATAACTCTGAACTATCTTTACCTTTAGCTTAGAAACTCCCTGTATGTTTGACCCTACAACAAATACACACACTATAGTAACAGGATAATGTAGCTAATATTATCCAACCTGGTAAAAGAAAACACAATGGTTAAACCTCCATTATCCTGCAGCCTGCTCAAGACCATATACCCTGGCCTTCTATCTCATGTGTCCATCCACTCTCTTCTCTAACCTAGGAATCCATTCCTCTATCAGTGCTTTTATCCCAGCTGACAACTCTACCAAATCTCCTACTTGGTTCTCTTTTGAAGAATTCATGTCATGATCCCAATATTTCCTAGATTCTACCTTCATTGCATCTTCACATCTTCCTAGTTCTTGACCATCAGTAAGCAACAAGTAATATACAAAAGGTGAATAATGAATATGACGTCCACTTACCCTTTCAGTCCTCCATATGGGCATTTGAGACTCCTTGACAATGTGTTATCTACCTAACATCCGTTTCAGTGACCGATCTCAGCCATCTCTCAGTCTGCACTCGACTGACATTAGTTCCATGCGACTGACCCTCTTGCCGACGTCGGTTCCCCCTGACCAACATTAGTCTCAGCCTGCCCAACACTACCGACTCTGCTGGTCTACACATGACCGATGTTGGTACCTGCCTGACCGACATTGGTTCCATGTGACCGACGTCAGTAACTGTATTTTCTTGTAAGTGATGACTTCTTTATCCTTGAGCTCATCTTGGATCAAAACCCTATCCATACTGCCCTGCTCAAAATTATTCAGCCCCTGTGACTGATCTTTGTCCATCATCTCCTCCATAAACACCAAGGATTCCCTATTCTTGTCAAAAACATCAAATTTCCTTTTCCTACAATAAACTTGATCTATGCTCTCCAAATCTAAACTCATACCCTTTAACTCAAGAACATTCATTCCCTTCTTATTCATGTGACCAAGCCTACTAAGCCACATCTTCAAATCTACAGCTGAAGTAGATAAACTAAAAGTAGAATCAGTAATACAAGTAGATAGATAAAGAGTACCTACTTTCTTACCTCTTGCTAAAACAAGTGCACCCTTGGAAACCTTCCAAGAATCCACTATGAGGGTTACTGTGCATCCCTCATCACCCAACTTTCCTACAAAAACCAAACTCTGCTTCAAGACTGGGACATGCATAACCTCCTTCAACACCCATGTGTTGCCCGTCTGCAATTCCAGCTACACTTTCCCTTTGCCAACCATTTGACAAGGCATACCATCCCCTAAATAAAGCTCTCCAAAGTCTCCCTAGACATATTCATGGAAAAATTCTCTATTTGGGGTTGCATGAAAAGAAGCACCAGAATCTAAAACCCATGATTCTACCTGACTATCCAAAGAAAGTATGAGAGCATCTTGTGCCACAATACCTGCATTTTTTGCTTCTTCATTACCTTCATGTTGATTTTCTTTATCCTTCAACAAACAATATTTATTTGTGTGTCCTCTCTTTCCACAAAACCAACAGGTGATACCTCCATTTCTGGATTTGGATCTCCTTCCCATCTTTGACCTTGATTTCCCTTGCTCGACCTTCTCTCTTTGCCTTCCCCTACTTTCAGCACTTAGAGCATTCCCTGATGATTCACCTATGCTTTTCTTGCGTATTTCTTCATTCAAGATTACACTAACCACATCATCAACTTTTAAGATTTTAGAAGCAGACGCAGTATTACTTACTGCCATTACCAAACTATCCCAACTTTCAGGTAAAGAGCATAAAATTAAGAGAGCCTTTACTTCATCATCAAAAACAATATTGACTGAAGCTAACTGGTTTACCAAACCATGGAAATCACTAAGATGAGTATATACCGATCTACCTTCCTGCATTTGCAAAGTAAATAACTGCTTCATAAGAAATACCTTATTTGAAGCTGAGGGCTTTTCATATAAATTTGCCAAAGATTCTATCAACTCTTCCGTTGTCTTACACTGTGATAATTTGGAAATCACAGACGATGCAAGGCTCAACCTTATGGATCCCAGAGCCTTCTGATCAAGAACACTCCATTATTCATCCTTCATATATGTGGGCTTGCATGCAACCCCACCCAATGGTAAGTACAAATCTTTCTGATACAGATAATCTTCTATCTACATCCTCTAATGTTGATAATTCTTGTCATTAAACTTCTCCATTCATAGCTTACTTTATTCTGCCATTGTTGTACTCCCACTCAATCAGAAACCCCTGAGAATGACATGTAATCAAACAATAACTTGCTCCCTACAACTTTAGCTCTGATACCACTTGTCAGGAACCCCAAGGAAGCATAATTGATTACCTTTCTTATAAGCAATTAAACATGGAATTGTACCAAAATGATTAAGTAACTATAAACTTGAAACAACAAAGAATATGAGAGACAATACACAATCTTGTATTAAATACTCTTCAGAAGGAAATACAATAAAGAAGTGCCACATTATTCTTCCACCTCTAAGGCTTCCCACACCTCTAAGACTTTCAGTAATCTTCCCTCAAAGTTCTCTCTTTCTCTCTCAACCACAACTAACTCAATAACCTGAGTTGTTATCCCATCCTTGATAGTTTCAGCTGATCTCCTTGACCTTGCACCTTGCAGATCTCCTTTGACCTTGCTTTCTTGCTTCAATGCTTTACTTGCCTTAATTACAATACATGCCTCATGGGTCTTTAAATAGGATCCCATGCATACAATAATTAGACTTCTAATTACAATAATTAGAAACACAGACTCAAGACTCAAATTAGTCTTCAACATGCCAAACACTCTCAAACCTCTTAAAATTAGATGAGTCTAATTCTGGAAATGCGTACTGGAAACAGATGCAAATGCATGCACACACACAGGTGACCGACGTCGATTTTTTTCTGTCTACTCCTGACCGATGTCGGCCAATCCCTAGTCCCTGCCTAATCGACGTCGGAAATAGTGCTGATGTTGATTACTGATTGAACTCAGCAACTCCCTGATTAGCATCTTGGTGAAGCTTTTAGCTCCACAACTTAACAAGTGCAAGACTTGGACAAGGGTGCAGGAAGTAAGGGTGGTTATGAAGCAACTCATGGAAGCTTTGGAGGAGACTAGTCAAGCATAAATCTAGCACCATTTCATGAAATAATAGGAGTATGAGCATATATATCTAGCATATAGAGAATATATAAGGGTTTTTAGTCCCTAGTCAAAAGGATTCTATTGTAATGGCTCACCATAACTTCTTCTTTTTAAACGGTCTTTGGCTAGTCATCACTATTGTATAAATGTTGTAAACTAAGGAGAGGGGTTGGGTCATGTATAAATACCCCTTAGTTTTGTTTAGAAAATGGACAAACATGGAGAGATAATACTAAAGAATAAATTCTACTAAATTATATTTGTAATCTTCTATTGTTCATTAGTAAGCTATGGTGTACGAGTGACTGTAATTTTCAAATGAAATCAATGGAATCACTATTTTTATCTTCAAATTCTAAAATATGTGTCAATATGTTGCCATGGTGATAATTATAAGTATGTGGAATGTATGGATTGAATAACATGATTAACCACAATGTGATGTTTATAGTAATTAGAACTAAATGTAACTAACGCAAGTGCCTAAGTATAGACAAAGAGTTAAGTTTATCCACCACCGCATGACAGAATTTATGAGAACTAGACTTGACGATGTGCTTTGAATGAACATGAATGGTCACTAATCACATGATATATTGGTACATTAGTTCATTGGTTTCCTCATTTCCTTTAGGCACATGCCTAGTATTTAGTCAAGAAAAACTAAGGATAAGGCCCAATAATGGGGCCATGAGCCATATATATAAATATGGGCATGTTTAGCCCCATCTATCTATATGGGAGCTATCATTGTATAGTTAATTAGGGCCATGAACCATATATAAGTGGGTCTCCCTTCAATTTAGAGCCATGATCCATATGTGTGTGTGTGTAGGTTGGGCTTCCCATAGGCCCATCAATTAAATCTGGGGTTATCCATGAGCCATATATATAAATAGAGCAGGCCTCCCTTCCACCCCATCTATCTATATGGGAACCTATTAGAAGATATATAGATAATCCTATGAGCCATATATAGATAGTCCTATGAGCCATATATATATATATATATATATATATATATATATATATATAGAGAGAGAGAGAGAGAGAGTGGGCCCCTCATTGATTCAAAGCCATGATCCATGTATATAGATAGGGTGAATATGATGGTATAAACATGATGTATATAGATAGGATGTATGCCACATAATAATGTATTTCCTTATTATTGTCACTTGGATTTTCACCCTTTGAGGATATTTCTAAGCTCTCCTTATCCAAGTGGTACAATGGAAACATCTCACTTTTTGTGGGTAATCAATTTGTTGAGACGAATCTCTAGAATGAAGGGCTAGCTCCCTAGATGTGCCTTGAAATGATTTCACCTATCCTAACTGATTATTTATGGGGAAAAGGGTTAGATTTTGCATGAAATGAGACCTATTCTAGGGGTGATTCACCAATAAATTTACCATAAGATTATTATACTCCATCACTTTTGATACAAGTCATACAACACTAGTCTAAGGGTCTTAAAATGCACTAACATCAGTATTTCAATATGAAGGTGACATACATGGAGACTATTCAAGGTAAGCAGAACTATATATCATTTTTTAGATGTAATACTTCCTTGTAGAATTAATAACATGCCCATACACTTAACAATACTTCATATGACCTATTAGGCATAGAATCACTTGCATCAAACATGGAAGGATTGAGAGAAAGCAAGGATAAGTAAATATCTTGTAACCATTCATTATACATCTCTTCACACACTTTCACAAGCTGATTTATGAACTCAAACTAACTTGAATTTATTTTCTAAGGCAATTACAATGTCAAAAACAGCAGGGCTTCATCATACATGGTGTGGTATTAAGTTACAAAGGCCAAAATGGTAGCTCTTATAGAACTTGAGAGAGATAGAGGAAGAAAGAAGTCCAATGGTCACAAAGATACTTGTCAAGCTAATAAAATAATTTACTTGTGCATGAGAAGAGGATATGAGATGAACCATGCAAGATCAGGAAGGACAAGTGTCCATACAAGGCATGAAACTCTTGCAAAGTGGCATAAAACTCCTTATTCTGGCTCAAAAAAATTGCCTTCATGATTAGCCCTATTTAAAAATATCACAAATAATTAGGGATAGGTCTGATGATTGGAATGAAGGGGAAGGATTTTATATATTCCTATCCATTCATTGGTTGTAGGCCTAGTCATCTGAAATCATCTAAAAATGAGCCATCATCATTTATAGTCCAAAAAACTCTTCCTTCATACACCTTGCACACTTGGCCTCCATAAATGCATAAATTTTCCATTAAAATCCATGAGATGGAGTGTATGACACCTATTAATACCCTTCATGGCCTTAGAGGCATCAATCACACCTAAAAATTAGCTCACTTGAAGTTTTCCACCCTTCTCACTAGCTTGTCAAATATGCCAATTTTGACTGGCTGAGATGAGAGCTATTGTTTACATACTTAGAATTTTTTTAAAGAAATTAAATGTATATATAGAGTTATTATAATTCCTAATCTTCCCCCCAAACTTGATTGCATCTCTTGAAACCTTTTGTAGCCTGCAAAACACATAAAATAGCCAAAATACCCTATTTTTTACCTTGTCCCTATAATTTTGTATAGTCCAAAAGCATGGGGAGTAGCATAAGGATTATCCTATAATGTTTAATCATCATCCTATTCAAACTAGTCCATTAAATTAGCTTTTCAACTCCATCTTCTCAAACTTGTCACTAGTAAGGGTTTTGGAGGGTTTGAGCCTGTTCTGACCTCTTAAGCTTTGTTCATAAAAACCTAACATTTAAGTTGAAAAAAAATTCCACAAAAAATTCCTTAAAATACCCCTAATAACCTCCCCAAATTACTTTGTCTTCCATTCAAGGCCTCATGAAAGATGTGAGCATTTGAACATCTCCTATCGAGCTTGTTTTCACCTTTTGCACAAGCCTAATGTTGCTTTTTGGCCAAAAATGGATTCCTTTTGGTTTATCTGCCTTAAAAAAGATTTATCACCTCTATGGTGACCATAATAACATTCCCAAATTCATTTTAATGCTCTTCCAAGGTTGAAAAGGAAGTTGGCACCTCATTTAGACTTAAGCCTAAATCTTGCTTAGTAGGCTTAACTGTAAACCTGGAGCTCAAAATGACTTTTGATTTTTTTCCTTACCTCCAAATAGCTCAAACACATCTAATTACATCCCATAAATATTATATAATAATTTTTAAATCATACTTAGGGCTAAAAGTGGCATTGGTCTCTTGTTTGGTCTTTAGGCCTAACCTTGTCCAAGTAGGTTTAACTACAACTTTTATGTTTTAGGCCTCCTTGTTTATATTACTTCCCTTGTTATTGGTATATCATGATTTCATATATGTATTCCAACTTCACAAAACTATTTTCAAGGTTAAAACAACCTTTGGTTCATCCCTTTATACACTTTTCTCTAAACTTGTAAGTTTTGCATAAAGGGAACTACCATTTGTCTGAGATAAAATAGAGGGTACTTCCCCTATTTATTCATGAAAAATGTAATTTATAATTATCATCCATAACAAAATATATCCCTTTTTCATATCATTTGACCCCTCAAACTTGCAAAATCTAAAACAGGTTCCTAGGAAAGCACGCTGACTTTATGGACTTCTAATATGAACTATGTATGCCTGATTTGGGATCCTTATCTACTTTATTTCCAATCTAAAGGGACTATAAACACTACCATGGTATTTATGGATATTTCCCAATATCCATTCATCATTTCCACCTTTCATATACTCTTCATACACCCTACCTAACCTAGACTAAGTTTCCTTTTTTACTGTGTTATGCCTATTTTCCCTCTCAAGAATGAGAACTGTAGGTATAAAATCATGTTTTAACCTAAAAAATAGTGTACAAAACCTGATTTTTTCCCCTTAGATTCATTTTTTATTGTTTTAACTTACATTCATGCCTAAACTTAGCTTAAACCACCCATTAGACACATTTCTTAGTTGATTATCTACCTACAGTCACCTACAAGTGACTATAGTGGGTCCTATAGTTGGCTTATATCCTCAAAAAACATGATAAATATCATTTATAAACCCATTTATATTCTTTGGAGTCATTTTATTATTGTTTGAATTCAATTGACTCATCTTTATACACTGTCAATATTGAACTTACTATTTCCTACCTACTGCCTACTATGGTCAACACAGTCAACTATGTTGGGAAAGGTGAAGTATTGTAGGTGGATATTCTCCTCCTAAAAATTTTCACATTGTTATCCAATACTTTGAACCATTTGAAAACCTCTTATTTCTAACAAGTTTTTTGCTTTCACATTCAAAAGGAATAAGAAACTAAAAGAAATGGTCTAGGGTTAGATGTTACCCGGATGAGGTCTACGCACCATTATCCAGACATTGTAGGGACTCCTCTTTGGCTGTGGAGGATGACACATGTAGAAGAAAGAGACTTAAACAAAAAAGTTGTTAGATAGATGTAAGGTGGATTGCCAAGCAATATGATTGGTCCCAGAAGTGCAAATATTTCCTTAAGGGATGTCAGTCCACTGTTAATAAAATAATGTTTGATCAAGAAAAGAAATGGTGAAAGACTAAACAAAAGAAATAAAGATAAAGCTTACCTATATTCTGCTGTCGGTCTTCCACAGTCACTGGTGTCAGTTAGTCTGCCAATGTCGGTAGGTCAAGGTCGCCGACGTTGGTTAGTTTGCCGACGTCGATAGGGAATGGTCGACGTCGATTGGGGTAGCGGCCTTGGACAGGGTCTGGATGGGTTTATGGTCATGCAAAATGGTCTGGAAGGGGTTTGGGTCTATTTGGATGCTCTGTGCAGGGCTATAGGGCAGAGAGTATGGTCTGAAAAAAAGGGGCAAGTAGAAGACAGAGGCAACAAGGAGATAAGGGTGAGAGAAGGCTCCCAGAGAACAAGTTGGGTTGTGGTCTGGTTGATGATGTTAAGAAGCAGCAACTAGAAAACTAATTACTAACATAGTCTAAATAATTGAAATGAAAACATAGAAGAAATACTTACCTGTGGTTTGCTAAAAAAAGAGTGTAGCAGAATGGTTGTTGATGCAGAAGACTTCCTGCAATGTGAGCTCTTGTAGCCTGTGATGCTTGGTGTGTGCCTGAGAGAGAGGGAGAGAGGTCTGATTCTGGGTCAAGCAGATCAGAAGATTAGAGGATTTGAAGGATTGGCCGATTGAAAAATTAAAGATCCTACATTCGGGGTGCTGAACACAGTTTTGAAGGCAATCGATGCCGACAATACCGCTGACATCGGCCAACTACTGACCGACGTCGACAGCCAAAGAATAGGAAAAATGGCTAAAAATAGTCTTTTGTCCATTCTTCCTTCTGTCGAGGTTAGCTGGTCATGGAAAAATGGTCAAAGGTGGGTTAAATGAGATGAGAGGATGAGTGGGAGAATGAAATGGGGTTTAGGCATTTAAGACTTGGCATGGGGTAGTGGAGGGCATCCAAGGAGGGGTATCCTAAGAGGGGTGAGGTGTCATGAGAGAGAGAGAGGGAATTATTAATTCAAAATAGATAATTATTTTAAATTAATAAGACATAGGTGGGTTAGGGATGGTTAGAAGTTAGAAAGGGACCAAGGGGGAGTCGACCAAGGGAGTAGACACGATTTCGGTGTCTACATTTGCCCTTTTTTGTCTTGTTGGTTGTTCTTGACGAACTGCAAGACAAAAATAGGAGTTGATTGCCCCAGGTATGGGATGAGGTCTTTTTTTTGTCTTGTTGGTTATTCCAATGAACTGCAAGACAAAAATAAATGGTAGGTTGCCCCGATTATGGGATGAGGTATTCCCCCTCAAAGAAGGAGTCGAGGAAAGGGAACCTGAAATCAGGTGATGATTTGATAGAGAGTGGATGGAGATGGTGAAGTTTTGGTTTGAACGTGGCAATAGTCATGATTGTGTGTATACCACTTCACGAGATGGTCAGGTCAAATTATCGCAGGTCAAAGGTCGAGGAGTGTCAAAATTGAAATAACTGAGCCCCAGCATTTAGTCGTAGCTGATTGGGTTATTCGATCCAAGCTATAGCTCAAATGGTCGTCATGTTCCAGGTATCTCGAGCTTAGGAAGTGCTCCTGGAAACACGAAAATGTCACAAGTAGTGGGGATCAACTTGCTCACGATCCTATACTTGTGAGGGTCAAAATGCGGGTTGCAGACAATTTTGCTAACCATTTGTGAGGTAGCATACATGCAAAAACAACCAAGGCAACATTGTCTTGGAAGTGGTCGTGGTCGAAGGAGATAGGTACGATCTCCAAGGTTGTTGGTTGAGGTGAGCGGAGGTAGATAATTGGTCGAATGAATGGACGGGCGAAGGAATGGCCAAGCTAACCTTAGAGGACCCCATGTCAACTGAGTGTTGCCTACATAGCCCTTGTTGGAAGGGCCTCAGGCCGATGTAGTTCTCCCCAAAGGGGAGGAAGGGTCAAAATGGCTGATAGATTGGTTTGGTCAAGGTTAAATGTTGGGGGTAAAAGGGTTTGTCCATCAGGTAGACGAACAAATGAGGGAGGTCGAGCTAACCCCAAAAGACATCATGTCATCTGAGTGCTACCTACATAGCCCCAGTCTTAGGGCCTTAGACCAATGTAGTTCGAACAGGAGGTCAAAGTGGTTGAGGATTGGTTTGGTCAAGGTTAAATGATGAGGGTAAGATGATGTTACAGCCTTTTCCATATTGTGTGATGGTGTATTCTATAACATTGGTTGTGGTTTTTCATCCCTAGCAATTGTCCATATTGGGTGATGGATGTATGCTAAAAATTAATTGAGTCTGTTTATGCTTCAGTAAGTAATGGTTTATGCTTAACATAAATTGAGTGGTCAATAGTTTCCATGTGTATTGGTTTCCATAAAAACTATGTGAAATGGGCTATGTCATGTTGGTGGTCTAAAAAAAGTTGGGTTGGGTTGGCTGGCAAATGATTTGGTTGGATGTGACCATAGGTATGGATAAGAAGTGAAAGGCGTGTTGTTCTTTCATTGACAAGGACCAGAATGATAGCATAGGTAGGGGTTGTTAGATCCAAAAGCCCCATTCATGCATTACGACATTGACCATTGGTTGTGATAGAGAGGTAATCGAATCACTTTGACATTAAAATGAGCTTGAAATCCCTTGAGTAGGTGATGTGATATGTGAGGAGAGGATAACCCTTTTAGTAGGGATAACTTTGCCCCTTTTTATAGGAGACCCTGAGATGACTACAAGTCAAGTCCATGACCCTTTTTTTTTTGGCAGACTGATCAATGCAGGAAGTCTACATAGAGATGTCATTTTGTTTTGTGGTCATTTGTGAAGCTGATCAATGCGGGAAGTCTACATAGAGATGTCATTTTGGTTTGTGGTCATTTGTGAATTTGATCGATGTGGGAAGCTTCAAAAAGAGTGTTGTTTGTAGCAAGAGTTTAAGCATAGCCATCCTTCGAGGGAGTGGTCTATAGTTTTGCTTTTTATATGTAAGGGCTTTGAATAGCTGTCCTTCGAGGGAGTAGTCTATTAGCTACATCAATGATGATACACCTGTCCTTCGAGGGAGTAGTCTGCCTTTAGAGTTTGTGACCTTGGATATTTGGACATCAATTTATTTTTGATAGAATTTTGAGTCATGGACAAGACTATAGAAGAGTAAGGGCTCCCTTTTATGAGGACAAAGCATCCATATTTTATAAAAGGGTTACATAAGATTTGTTTAGGGGAATAGGGTTGAAAGGAATGAGGATTAAGAGGATGGGGATTGCTCAAGGGATGAGCTCAAGTTAAATGTCAAGTGAATGAGTACTCAACTAACAGTAGAATGGTCGCAGATGCAAGGCATTAAGGGGCTCAAGTTCTGATAAGTCCCTGGTCCATGCTTGTGCGTTATAATGTAAGGTCTGAGCCAATTAGGAGCAAATTTGCCTCGTTTACTATGTTCCAAATTGGTCACGTGTTAAAGATGATGGTCATGAAGTTGGTTGATATGTTGTTGGCATGTTTGGTTGGATGATGTTTGGTCATGGTTTGGTTGGTTGATGTTTGGTCAATGTTTGGTCGAGACTGGTCGAGGTTTGGTCGATTGATATTTGGTCGAGGTTTGGTCGAGACTGGTCGAGGTTTGGTCGATTGATATTTGGTTGAGGTTTGGTTGAGGTCATGATTAAAAGGTTGGTTGATGCTTGGTCAAGGTTTGGTCGAGGTCTGGTCGAGGTCGATTGATATTTGGTCAATTTTGGGTTGAGGTCATGATTAAAAGGTTGGTTGATATTTGGTCGAGGCTTGGTCGATTGATGTGTGGTTGATGCTTGGTTGATATTTGGTTGATGTTTGGTTGAGGTTACAATAGTCAGGGTAAGGTCAAATTCCCCCATTTGCTAGGGAGAATGTTAGACAGATTTAGTTTGAGAGGGCTAGATCCTGATCTCCCAGGTTGGAGGCAAGAATCTCAAAATCACAAATGATGACAGAGGCAATGGTTGGTAATGATTTGATTAAAATGGCTAGTGGTTGGGGGTCTTCAAGTTGGACCTCCATTTATTGTAAGGCTTGGATCAAAGTTTGATGATGCTGTAGAGAGTTTTGTATGAGATCATACAAAGACATCTTCACAGGGGTCGTGCAGTGAGGTTGTTTCACCACGGAGTTAGGAATTGTCTTTGAGGATGTTGGTCGAGATGTGTCCAAGACAGTAATCTTGGGTTTTGGTTGTGGTGAAGGCTTGGCAGATGGATATGTCCAAGGGATAGAAACATGTCTTTTCCCTTTATCCTTTTGGGTTGGTGGGTTGGTGGTCAAGTTGACTGTGTTGATTTTGAATAATGGGGTTAAAGGCGGTGGAGAGACCATAGTCTGGTGTTGAGATCCTGATTTAGGTGATGATGTTTGTGAGGCATGTGATGGTGTCAAAGATTTGGCAAAGGGGTAGTCAAGAGGATCCTTGATGAGAAGGGTATCCTTTTTTTAGTGTTGATGAATGACAGCTTTAAGAGTGCAACAACGCTCAGTGTCATGTCCCAGTGTGTGATGATATTGACAAAATTTAGTGTTGTCGAACCAAGATGGTCTTGATCCAAGAGTTGATAAGTGTGAAGGTGAGGAGGTATGGGAAGCATGGGACGATGTTGAAGGTTTGTTGATAATATGGTCAAGCAGAAGGGTGTCTTTCTCCAAGCATTGGCGAATGACAACCTTGAGGGCACAACAATGCTCAGTGTCATGTCCTGGTGTGCGATGATACACACAAACTTAGTGTCATCGAACTAGGGTGGTTTTGGTTCGAGAGATTGGTATGGTTTAAGAGGTGGAAGACTGATGCAAGAAGACTGCAACAATTGTCATAACAACAAGACATAAGATCCTGCCAATGGGTCTATGTGTTTTGTTGCAGTAGAGGTTGATGACTTTTTTTTTGGAAGCGTAGGAGGCATTGGTCATTTTGGAGGAAATATGTGTTTAATGGGTAAAGGGGATAATGGAGGCAATTTGCCTCTGTGAGGTGTTGGAGTAGGAAGCACTCCTATTAAGGTGGATGGATGTGGGCCCAAAATAGAGGGCAATGATGAAGATGAGGGAGGAATTCCCTGGTGTGGTTTAGTGGCCTTCTTTGGTTTGGTTTGAGGGCCACTATTGTGCGACGCAAGATTAGATATGGGGTGAACACCAAGAGATTTAATCTCTTTTGGCATGGTAGACGCCTGCGTGGGTTTGGGTTCAGATGTGGATGGAGGTGAATGAGATGTAGTGATCTCGGGCAAGAGGCAAGAGAAAATCGTCACTGGGTCTTCCTTGGTCGAAGTGGGCGAAGAGACAGGGTCTTCTCTTGGTGGAAAAGAAATTGGAGAATGTGACTCCTCAAGAGGATAGAGGGCAGGGATGATGGTGCCTTCTTCTTGTGGTTGAGGAGTAGGCAAGGTAGGGTCCTCCATTGGTAGGGGGAAGGATGAAGGTGGGGCTAATGGTATTGGTATGGTTGAAGAGTCCTCCAATATAAGAGAGGTCAATAGAGAACTAATAGGAGAAGAAAGCTCTTCTACTTGTGGAGGAGGTTAGTTAGGGACAAGAGGCGAGACTGTGTTGACCTTGCATATATCATGCTCTTGGGAGCTATTGGCCATGGTTTGGACATTGTTTTGGCTAGGAGAATGGTTAAGAAAAGGTTGTTTGAAGATATCGATGTTTTGGTTGGGTGGTGCATTCAAGTTATCCAAAACAAGATCTCCCTTATCTATCATGTTTTGGACAATGTTCTTGAAGGTTCGACAGTTGTTTATGTCATGGCCTTGGACACGGTGATAGTGACAGAAGTCATTTTCCCTATACCATGCAGGGATGGCTTTTGAAGGGCCGAATTGAGGTGGTCAGATTGGAGGGAGATTGAGGACCCTCTGCTTGACGAGTTTATCCAAAACGGAAGCATATGATTCTCCTATAGGAGTATACTGACGCTATATGTACCGTTGTTGGAATTGTTTGGTGATACTTTGAGATGTTGAAGGTTGAGGTTGGTCAGTCATTGTAGAGGATGGTGATATAATGACCACAGTGTTTGCCACTCTTTTGGACTTGGAATTGGCAGAAGAAGAAGGTCTAGAAGAAGAAGGGTCATCAGCTTTTGCATTGGTATTACGCAATTTGACCCTATTTTCTTCAGTCGTGTAGAGTTCAAGCTTTCAGGCCATGGTGAAAGCTTCATTGAAAGTGTGGAATGTTTGAACCCACAAGGTGGATGAGATGTGCGTGGCACATGCTTGAGAGAAGAGCTCAATGAGCTCAGGTTGAGGTAAAGGGAAGGAGAGTTGGTTGATTAAGCCTCTCCAACGGGGGACGAAATCGGCTATGGATTCATCGTCAAACTGCCTGATAGAGTATAGGTCCGTGATTGAAACCTTTTTGGTGATATTGATAGAAAAGTGGTCAAGAAAAAGTTGGGCCAGTTGGGTGAATGTGAAAAGAGAGTGTCTGGTAAGAGAGCTGTACCAATCAAGGGCAGGGCCAGAAAGCGACATGGGAAACGTGCGTAGCAATAACGCATCATCATGGGCTATCAAGTAACAAGCATGTCTGAATGCTCATAGATGTTGTTGTGGGTCTTCCTTACTCTAGAAGCGAGTAAACTTAGGAAGTTCCCATTGACTGGGATACGGTCAGATTGGGACAGAGGGATGAATGGGTTCATTGCAAATTTGGTCATATGAAAGGACATTGCTTGAACTAGAAATGGAAGCCTCAAGATTAGACATTTTGTCCATCATCATCTTGATGAGATCGGTTGATGAATTGGTATATGGGGCACCCCCTAGGTTGTAAGGTGCTTGGAAGGTGCTAGAAGAGGTGTATGACGTAGTCGGTTGCGCTTGTATGGGCGCAACGTATTGATAACTAGTCATTGGGATAGATGTGGAAGCCAGGGGTGGTTGTGCCATAGATTTAGAGGGAAAAAATTGAATAGGGGCTGCCAAAGGTGGTTGAGGGGTGGCAGCACTGGTTGAAGGGTAGGTAGATACTCTTGCGTTGATGGGGGCAAGAGTAGGCAGGATGGAGACAACTAGATTTTGGAAAGGGGTAGAGTTTTGTTGAATAGTCTGTGGTTGATAGGGGACTGAAACCCCAATGGAAGTGGGCCCAGAGATAGAAAGAGAAGCCACACTTTGAAGATAGGACATGGTCGGGTTGATGGTCGAATCAAAGGCCAGAGTGGTCATGGGTTGGGTAGCGGACGTTGTCGATATCGTTGCCACTTCAGTTAAGGAGGTTGGCATCCCATAAATTGGGTTGCCTGAAGAGTCTCACGTTTGGCTTCTCGTGAGATAATGTTGAAGGGCCTTGACATTGAGGTCAAGGAACCTTTCAAAGTCTTGATCCCCTTTGGGAATAATAGATGGTCGCGTCGGGGTTGGTCGGGCAGGAGTTCGTTTAGTCTCTGAATGATACTCCATTAGAGGACTAGTCATGGAAGGCGAAGGTGGAAGTGGCTGTTGCCTCGCATGGTCAAGAAGAGTCTTGGTTTGACTGCGTGTCAAAACCATTCAAGGCAAGAGGGGTCAAGTTTTAAAAACTATGTTTTTTAGTCTCAAAAAACCAGAATGGATGTTGGACAGCAAGAAAGTCGATTTTTAAGGTTGTTTTTGGGAAAAAAGAATAGACAGTGACCGACATCAGTTGAAAAACTGATGTCGGTGAAAAATATTATCGATGTCGATCAGATAACTAATGCCGACGAAGAAAGGTTACCAACATCGGTGGTAAAACCGATGTCGGTGACTGTGTTTTTCTAAAAACTCAAAGAATTTGAAAGTTTTTGGAAAGAAGAAAATGTCCTCACTAGCTCAAAAAACCAGATGAAAATAGAAAAATAGATGGAGACAGGCAGACCCTAAGCATTAAGTCCTAAGAATAAACTTTTAGAATCATGTTGGATTATGCCTTAGAGTGTGTTTGGGAAGTTGGCTTGTTAGAACGGGTCCTAGAAGAAGTAGTCTAAGGTTGGTTTCAGGTCAATTTCGGTGCTCAAGAGTCTGTGTTAGGTTCCATACATGGCCTAGTGCTAAGGAGCAAGGTCCCCTCACTTCATGAGCCCAGTGATAAGTTGGTCTTGCTTAGCCAGTATATACTTCCCCTAGAGATTATCCTCTGCCAGAGAACAGAGTGGGCTTTCCCCTTGGTAGTGAAGTCCAACTGGGATTGCCGGGATGGGTAAGGTATCCACTAGGTGATGAAATCCTAGTCATACCTTGTCTCAGGTAAGTTAAGATATTTGATTTGTGCAAGTGATTTGGATGTGTAACATAAGTGGCCTACGCTTTATTCATGATGCAGTTTTAATTACTAGATGTGTGGACTAAATATGCATTCAGGAAGAAATGAAATGCAATGTATTTTAAGCCCAAATTGAAATGTGTGTTCGTATGCAGACAAGTGAGAAGAGGTTGAAGAGTATGACTTGACTAGTCTAAGATGCAAGAAGGAAAAGAAGGATTCTTTTTAACTTTGTTGATAGTGTCTTTTCGAAAGAGATAGAAGAAGAGAGATGCAAGGAGAGACCTAATGCACCTATATGAAAAGTATGCTTAGAAGAAAAAAGTATGAGCCCAAGGAGAATTCCAAGGGTCCCACCAGGCGTGCCAGAATGTTTCTAACAAGTTTTTCACTTTCACATTCAAAAGGAATAAGAAACTAAAAGAAATGGTCTAGGGTTAGATGTTACCCGGATGAGGTCTGTGCACCGTTATCCAGACATTGTAGGGACTCCTCTTTGGTTGTGGTGTCGGGGAATCCAAGAACAAACACAGCTATTCTGATCCCACTTGTTAGGATATTTCTCCTCAGAAAGAGCACAATATGATTACCAAACTTAAGCAATTAAACATGCAAAAATAACCAGAAGCACAAGTAACTAGAATTCACAAATAGCACAAAATATGAGAGACAATACACTATCTTGTATTAACATTTGTACAAAAAAGAATAAAATAAAGAGCCACCACACTCTTCCACCTTACAAAGGCTTCCCACACCTCAAGTGTACAGTAATTCTTCTTCAAAACACTCTCCTACCAAAAACGGTCCAACAACCAACTCACACATAGAATTGGTGTTCACCTCTCCAACCAGTCAGTAATAACCTTGCCAGTACCCAAGCACTCTATAGTACTTTAAGTTGATCTCCCATGAACTTGCAACCTGCAATTCAATAGACCATACTTATAATCGAAGGATCTTCCTTACCTTCCTTTTTAGCTCATTAATGGAACTAGGAGAAACACACACTTTGTTCTCTTCACTAGCACACATTACAATACATGCTAATGGGTCTATAAATAGATCCCAGACTTAAACAATAACTTAGACTCTTAGTTTACTATAATTATCTACGCAACTCAAGACTCAAAATAGCCTTTACATGCAAACACTTCGTTCACTAAACTAACTATTCGTGCAACGAACAGTTCTGGAACACACATGCAACTGACGTTGGTCCCTGCTTGCCTGGTGTTGTCGATGTCGACCAATTTCCTATCGATGCCAGTTTCCTTCTGCACTGATCATGACCGACGTCAGTCATGCTGCCAACGCTAGTGCTTCTGGGTCTTCAACAACCTCCTTTTCTTTGTCTGCAACAAGTTGAAGCTTTTAGCTCTACAACCTAACAATCTCCCACTTGGAGATAAATAGCTGCAAATGTACCTGTACCTATACACCATCTAGTTTGTTCCCTTGGCTCTGTATCTTCTCTTCAAGATCACCCCTAAAGACCAACCACCACACACCCTGTGGTACAACACTTGTCATCCAAATCACCTGCCACATCCACATCTACAAATCATATAGAAAATAACTTGAACCTGAATAGCATGTGCACCTGCTGCTGGTCCCTCTAAGAATCCATTGAACTGCCCTCCAATGCTTCTTTCCCAGATTGGCTCCAAACTTGTGACAACTCCCACTGCTTGGGAAAACTCAGGTCTAGTACATACCATGCACTTAACCTCATTATGTGAATCAAGACCCTATTCTGTGAACTGTCCAACCATCGGCGTGCTAACTAGTCTCACACAAACATTTTGAAACAAAGTCAACATATGACCTTTCATGTCCCTAGAACACACTCATGCCAAAGAATCTTGTTACTCCCAGATTCTCCATGACACACCCCTAAACTAGCTTTACCTTTAGTTCAACAATACCCTGTATATGTAACCCTGCAATAAGTACATCATACAGTAATAGGATAATGTAGTTAATATTATCCAACCTTGTAAAGAGAAACACAGTGATCAAACCTCCATTGCCTTGCAGCTTATGCAAGACCATATAACCTGATCTTCCATCTCACGTGTCCAAAAATTAACTCTTCTTCATCCTGAACATCCATTCGTCTCTCAGTGCTTACTTCCAGCTGGCAACTCCACCCAAAACTCTTGTTTGGTTCTCCTCTAAGGAATCACATCCTCCTCCATGTCAAGTTCCCACTGTTTCCTGGATCTACCTATTCTGCTTCTTTAACAACTTCTTGGTTCTTTACCATAAGTGAGCAACAAGTAGTGTAAAGAAGGGAAATGACGAATTTGAGTCTTACATACCCTTTAAGTCCTCCATATGGGTGCTTGAGACTCCTTGACAGCTTTCTGTCCACCCAAAATTTGTCTCAGTGACCGATGCCAGTCACATTCTAGTCTGCACCCAACCGATGTCGGTTCCCTATAATTGCCTCATCGTCAACGTTAATTCTCCTTGCCGATGATGGTGTTTATCTACCCTGAGTCACCGATGTCGGTCTGCACATAGTCGATGTCGGTCCCTGTCTAGATGCCGACGTCGGTTTTCCTGCCAACGTCGGTCTCTGTGTTTTGCTTGTGAGAACTAACTTCTACCTGCGAGCTCCTTTTGGATCAAACCCTTGTCCAAATCACCCTTACTCTACTCAGAATTCTTTTGCCCCTTGTGCTAAACTCTGTCTGTCACCTTCTCCTTGAAAACTAAGGCTTTCCTGTTCTTGTCACTAACATCAGATTCTTCAAGAAACGTCACCTTCTTCCTCTGCATACAAAAACCTTGATCTATGCTCTTCAAATCTGAAAGCATACCCTTTGACTCAAGAACATGCATCTCCTTCTTATTCATGTGACCAAGCCTATTAAGCCACATCTTTGAATCTACAGCTGAAGTAGATAACCCAGAAAGAGAATCAGTAATACAAGTAGATAGATAAAGCATACCTACTTTCTTACCTCTTGCTACAATAAGTGCACCCTTGGTAACCTTCCAAGAGTCCACTGTGAGAGTTACTGTGCAACCCTCATCACCCAAACTTCTTACAAAAATCAAATTCTGCTCCAAAATTGGGACATGCATGACCTCTTTTAACACCCATGTGTTGCATGTCTATAATTTCAGCTTCACTTTCCATTTGCCAACCATCTGATAAGGCTTACCATCCCCTACACAAATTTCTCCAAAGTCTCCCTGGACATACTCATGAAAAAATTCCCTATTTGGGGATGCATGAAAAGAGGCACCAGAATCTAAAACCTTAGATTCTACTTTATCCAAAGAACATACCAGAGCATCATGTGCAACAAACTCTGCAACACCTGCTTCTTCTTCATGTCTTTCATGCTGATCTAATACCAACCAACATCTTTCTTTTCTTGCTCTTTCTTTCCATATCTCTAGCAGGTTATTCTTCCATACCTAAACTTAGACCTCCTGCTATTAAACTTCTCCATTCGTAGTCTACTTTCTTTTGCCATTGCTCTACTCGCACTCAAATAGAAACCCCTATGAGTAACATGTAATCAATACACACTAACCAGATCTAATCCAACCTGTTAGTATCCCAACCAAAAGCTCTGATACCAGTTGTCAGGGAATCCAAAAATAAACACGGCTGTTCTGATCCCACTTGTTAGGATCTTGCTCCTCAAAAAGAGCACAATATGATTACCAAACTTAAGCAATTAAACATGCAAAAATAACCAGAAGCACAAGTAACTAGAATTCACAAATAGCACAGATTATGAGAGACAATACACTATCTTGTATTAACATTTGTACAAAAAAGAATACAATAAAGAGCCGCCACACTATTACACCTTACAGAGGCTTTTTACACCTCAAGTGTACATTAATTCTTTTTCAAAACACTCTCCTACCAAAAACGGTCCCAATAACCAACTCACACACAGAATTGGTGTTCACCTCTCCAACCAGTCAGTAATAACCCTGTCAGTACCCAAGCACTCTATAGTACTTCAATTTGATCTCCCATGAACCTGCAACCTGCAATTCAACAGACCATACTTATAATGGAAGGATCTTCCTTGCCTTCCTTTCTAGCTCATTAATGGAACTAGGAGAAACACACACTTTGTTCTCTTCACTAGCACACATTACAATACATGCCAATGGGTCTATAAATAGATCCCAGACTTAAACAATAACTTAGACTCTTAGTTTACTATAATTATCCATGCAACTCAAGACTCGAAATAGCCTTTACAGGTAAACACTATGTTCACTAAACTAACTGTTCATGCAACGAACAGTTCTGGAACACACAGGCGATCGACGTTGGTCCCTGCTTGCCTGGTGCTGCCGACATCGGCCGACTTCCTGCTGACATTGGTTGCCTTCTGCACTGATCATGATCGACATCGGTCATGCTGCTAACGCTGGTGCTTCTGGGTCTTCAGCAAACTCCTTTTCTTTGTCTACAACAAGTTGAAGCTTTTAGCTCCACAACCTAACATGTGGAGTGTTGGTTTTGGTATCAGAGCCAGGTTGTAGGTTTAGAGCTTGATATCCAACAAGTGGTATCAGAGTGCAGGTTCACTAACAGGTGGTTTAGATCTGTGTAGTGTGTATTGATTACAGGTTACTCACGGAGGTTTCTACAGGGATTTCTGTTTGAGTGGGAGAAGTAATGGCAGAAGAAAGTAAATTGAGAATAGAGAAGTTCAATGGCAAAAATTATCAACATTGGAGAATGCAGATAGAGGACTATTTGTATCAGAAAGATCTATACTTACCGTTAGGTGGGATTGCAAAGAAGCGCACAGACATGGATGATGAAGAATGGGAAGTTCTTGATAGAAAGGCTCTGGGGTCTATAAGACTGAGTCTAGCATCTATTGTGATATCTAATTTATCACAGGCAAAAACAATGGTAGAGTTGATGACTACTTTAGCAAATTTATATAAAAAACCCTCAGCTTCTAATAAGGTATATCTTATGAAGCAGTTATTTAATTTGCATATGCAGGAAGGTGGATCTGTATCTAATCACCTGAATGATTTCCATGGAATTGTAAATCAATTAAGTTCAGTCAATATTGTGTTTGATGATGAAATAAAAGCTCTTTTAATATTATGTTCTTTGCCTGAAAGCTGGCATAGCTTAGTAATGGCAGTTAGTAATACTGCATCTACATCAAATATTTTAAAAGTAGAGGATGTTGTTAGTGTTATCTTGAATGAAGAAATTCACAAGAAAAGCATAGAGGAAACATCAGGGAACGCTTTAAGTTTTGAGAGTAGGGGAAGGCAAAAAGAGAAGAGCAAGAAAAGGAGATCAAGATCTAAGTCTAAGGTGAGAGGTAGATCCAAATCCAGAAATGGCAGGAAGCCACAATGCTGGAATTGTGGAAAGATGGGGCACATAAGCAGAGATTGTTGGTCAAAGCCTAAGGAGGACAATCAGCACGAAGGAAAAGAAGAAGCAAAGGTTGCAGGTATTGCACAAGATGCTTTAATATTCTCTTTGCATAATAATATAGAATCTTGGGTGTTAGATTCTAGTGCATCTTTTCATGCTACCCCTAATAGAGAATATTTTAGTGACTATATCCATGGAGATTTTGGAATAGTGTATCTAGGGGATGATGAGCCTTGTAAAATTATTGGCAAAGGTAAAGTGCAGTTGAAAATGCAGAATGGCAACACATGGGTGTTGAGAGATGTTATGCATGTTCCTAGCTTGAAGAGGAATTTGATTTCTGTAGGAAAGTTAGGGGATGAGGGTTGTACAGTAACTCTCACAACTGAATCTTGGAAAGTGACCAAGGGTGCACTTGTTATGGCTAGAGGTAAGAGAGTAGGTACTCTCTATTTATGTAATTGTGTTACTAACAATTCTCCTTCTATATTATCTACTTCAGATGTGGATGCAAAATTGTGGCACTCAAGGCTTGGCCACATGAGTGAGAAGGGAATGTCAATTCTTAAGTCTAAAGGTAAGCTTTCAGATTTAAAAAGCATAGATCTAGATTTTTGTGAGCACTGTGTTTTTGGAAAATAGAAGAGAGTGAGTTTTCTCAAGACTAGGTCAACAAAGAAGAAGCATAAGTTGCAGCTTATTCACACAGACGTGTGGGGACCGGCTCAGGTAGCTTCTATTGGAGGATCACAATACTATGTTTCGTTCATAGATGATGCTACAAGAAAGGTATGGATCTATTGTATTAAGAAGAAATCTGATGTATTTGAGACTTTTAAGATTTGGAAAGCTATGGTTGAGAATGAAACAGGCAGAAGATTGAAGTGCCTGAGATCTGACAATGGTGGTGAGTTCTACAGTTATAAGTTCAACTGGTATTGTTATATGCATGGAATTCGTAGGCAAAGAATGGTTCCAAGGACACCTCAGCAAAATGGAATTGCTGAAAGGATGAACAGAACAATCATGGAGCGTGCAAGGTGTATGAGATTGCATGCTAGCTTGCCCTTAGAGTTTTGAGTAGAAGCTGTTGATATTGTAGTGTACCTGATTAACAGAGGACCCTCTACAACTCTGGATGGTGGAATTCTAGAAGAGACATGGACAGGTAAAAAGGTAGATCTCTCATTTCTCAAAGTTTTTGATTGTGAAGCCCTTGTGCATGTTGATAAGGAAAATAGAAAGAAGCTGGATGCTAAGTCTATGAGGTGCACATTTATTGGCTATGGCTCAGATGATTTTGGTTTCAGATTTTGGAATCTAGGAACTAACAAGATAATTAGGAGCCGTGATGTTTTTTTTAATGAAAAAGTGATGTATAGTGATAAGCGAAAGAAGCTAAACCAATCTGGGTAGAGCAATGGAGAATTGGACGAGGTGACGGTCCAAAATGAACTCACGAGAAAAAGAAATAATCACTTACAGGAAAACACAGAGACCGACGTCGACAAGGTAGGAACTGACGTCGATAGAATAGAAACTGATGTCGGTCATACAGAGATCGACGTCGATAGGATAGGCACCAACGTCAGTCAAGAAGAACTGATGTCGGCCAGTAACAGGCTTGGAAGTGACCGAGGTCAGTCATTGTCAGAGAATTTGGGTGGACAGCGTGTTGTGAACGAGTCTCAGATGCCCATCAGGAGGTCAGAAAGGGTAAGTAAGCCTCCAATTTGATATTCCCCTTCATTATTCTATTTATTGCTTACTGATGGTGGAGAACTAGAGAGTTTTGAAGAAGCATTACAGGTGGAGTCCAAGAGTTAGTGGGATCATGGCATGGTTGAGGAAATGGAGTCCTTAAAAGAGAACCAAACATGGGACTTGGTTGAGTTTCCAGCTGGTAAGAGGACACTGAAGAACAGATGGACCTACAGGTTGAAGGAAGGTGAGAATGGACAGATGAGATATAAGGCCAGATTGGTAGTGAAAGGATTTGCACAAAAGCTAGGTATTGATTTTGATGAGATTTTTTTTCTTGTTGTTAAAATGACTTATATACGGATTGTACTGTCTTTAGTTGCTATTGAGGATTTGCATCTTGAGTAGCTTGATGTTAAGACAGTGTTTCTTCATGGAGATTTAGATGAGGAAATATATATGGAACAGTCGGAAGGATTTGAGGTCAAAGGTAAGGAAAAGTTAGTGTGTAGATTGAAGAAAAGCTTGTATGGCTTCAAGCAAGCTCCTAGATAGTGGTATTTGAAATTTGATAGGTTTATGACTGAGCATGGCTACAGTAGGTGTCAATCTGACCATTGTGTGTATTTTAAGAGATTGGATAATGGTAGATATATTATTCTATTGTTGTATGTAGATGATATGTTGGTTGCAGGATCACACATGCAGGATATCTCTAAGCTTAAGGTGAAATTAGCTCAAACATTTGCCATGAAGGATTTGGGAGTAGCAAAGAAAATCCTTGGCATGAGCATTAAGAGAGACAGAAAAAATCACAGGTTGATTTTGTCTCAAGAGGATTATGTGGACAAGGTGTTGAAACGGTTCAATATGCAGGATGCTAAACTGGTAAGCACACCTTTGGCTGGACATTTTAATTTGAGTAGAGAACGATGTTCTAATTCACATGATGAGGTAGAGTACATGAGTAAAGTTCCATATTCTTCTGTAGTAGGGAGTTTGATGTATGCAATGGTGTGTACTAGACTGGATATTGCCCAAGCAGTGGGAGTTGTAAGTAAGTATATGGCCAATCCAGGTAAAGAACATTGGAAAGCAGTTCAGTGGATCCTTAGATATCTGAGAGAAACCAGCAGTAGGCATTTGTGTTATGGAGGTTTAGATACTTCTCTACATGGTTATGTAGATTCAGACATGGCAGATAATTTGGATGGCAGGAGGAGCACCACAAGATATGTTTTCACTGTAGGTGGAACGGCGGTTAGCTGGATATCAAAGTTGCAGAAGGTTGTTGCCTTGTCAACTACAAAAGCAGAGTATATTGCAGCCACAGAGGCTAGCAAAGAGATGATATGGATGACACGGTTCATGGAAGAGCTTGGAAGGGAGCAAGAGAGTTGCAGATTATACAGTGATAGAGTGCAATTCATTTGGCTAAGAATTCAGCCTTTCATTCAAGAACAAAGCATATATAGCTTAGGTACCACTTCATAAGACAGGTATTGGAGGATGGTGAGTTGAAGCTGGAGAAGATCCATACAAATAAGAATCATGTTGATATGTTAACCAAGCCAGTTACAAAGGAGAAGTTGAATCTTCATTGAACTTCTGTTGGTCTTCATGATTGAGTTGAAGATGGAGGAGCTAGAAGATGTTGCTGTACAGGTACTGGTGTAGTTGTTTATCTCCAAGTAGGAGATTGTTAAGGTATGGAGCCTAAAATCTTCACCAAGGAGCGCATTACCAAAGTTGTAGGTTTACACAGTCATCGGCATCGGTCAGGAGCGACCGACGTCGATCAGGTGCAGTTTAGGAGACGCTGGCGTCGGCAGGGGATCGGCCGACATCAGTCACAGGCAAGCAAGCAAGAATCGGCGTCGGTTACCTGTGCATCCAAAAAGCTATTTCCATGGACAGAACCGAGTGTTTGCATGATGAGTTTAAGTCTTAGTCTTAAGTCCATGTCTCTATTATTAGTAAGACTGTTTTTAGAGCCCTTATTCAAGAGGCTTAACTGTTGGTTGTAAGTGCATGCTCAAGTCTCCTAATTCTATATGTAGAATTAGATCTTCTAGCTTATTGTAGTTCAATGTATTGAATGTTGAAAGAACAGTACAGAATTGTATAGGTGAATCAATCCAGGTTGTTGGAGTTGATTGTACTTGAGAGAGAGAGCTCTTGAGGGATAGAGATCTAGAGAGAGATTTGTACGTCTGAGAGAGGTGTGGAAGAAAGAGTTTCTTCAATTGTATTCCTTCTGTAAAGAGTTTAATACAAGTTTTTAGGGTGGTTTCTTGTATCTCTTGTTCTTGCTATTTATCATTCTAGTTACTTATCTATCTGATTTAATTCCGAGGTTTATTGCTTTCATAAGTGTAATCAAATTGTTGGTTGATCCCCAATATGGAGGATGACACCTGTAGAAGAAAGAGACTTAAACAAAAAAGTTGTTAGATGGATGTAAGGTGGACTGCCAAGCGATATGCTTGGTCCCAGAAGTGCAAAGACTTCCTTAAGGGATGTCAATCCACTGTTAATAAAGTAATGTCTGATAAAGAAAAGAAATGGTGAAAGACTAAAGAAAATAAATAAAGATAAAGCTTACATGTATTCTGTTGTCGGTCTTCCACAGTCGTTGGCGTCGGTTAGTCTGTCGATGTCGATAGGTCAAGGTCACCGACATCGGTTAGTTTAACGATTGTCGGTAGGGAATGGTCAATGTCGGTCGGGGCAGCGGCCTTGGATAGGGTCTGGACGGGTTTATGGTTGTGCAAAATGGTCTGGAAGGGGTCTGGGTCTGTTTGGATGCTTTGTGCAGGGCTGCAGGGCAGAGAGTATGGTCTGAAAAAGGGGGCAGGTAGAAGATAGAGGCAACAGGGAGATAAGGGTGAGAGAAGGCTCCCAGAGAATAGGTTAGGTTGTGGTCTGGTTGATAGTCTGGTGGATGATGTTAAGAAGAAGTAGCAACTAGAAAACTAATTACTAACATAGTCTAAATAATTGAAATGAAAACACAGAAGAAATACTTACCTGTGGTTTGCTAAAGAAAGAGTGTAGTAGAATGGTTGCTGATGTAGAAGACTTCTTGTAATGTGAGCTCCTGTAGCCTATGATGCTTGGTGTGTGCCTGAGAGAGAGGGAGAAAGGTCTGATTCTGGGTCAAGCAGATCGAAAGATTGGAGGATTGGAAGGATTGGCCGATTGAAAAATTGAAGATCTTGCATTCGGGGTGCTGAACACAGTTTTGAAGGCAACCGACGCCGGCAATACCACCAATGTCAGTGGACTACTGACCGATGTCGACAGCCAAAGAATAGGAAAAAGGGCTAAAAATAGCCTTTTATTTGTTCTTCCTTCTGCCGAGGTCAGTTGGTCATGGAAAAATGGTCGAAGGCGGGTTAAATGAGACGAGAGAATGAGTGGGAGCATGAAATGGGGTTTAGGCATTTAAGACTTGGCATGGGGTAGTGGAGGGCATTCAAGGAGGGGTATCCTAGGAGGGGTGAGGTGTCATGAGAGAGAGAGAGGGAATTATTAATTCAAAATAGATAATTATTTTAAATTAATAAGACATAGGTGGGTTAGGGATGGTTAGAAGTTAGAAAGGGACCAAGGGGGAGTCGACCAAGGGAGTAGACACAATTTCAGTGTCTACACCTCTCACACCTACCATTCTGGGTGATTCTATCTCAAATCTCCATTTTAGACTGTGTCATTACAATCAGTTGTAGGTGTGAATCTCTTTATGAAAGAACACCTGTAGGTATGCATGAGACCCTAAAATAGAGAAAGTCACCATATTTAATGATCTCTCTATGCCATTAATTCTCACTTGGACCATTTGGAACTATTCCCATATATTAACAATGTCTAGTTTGCAACTTAGGGAAGTAAGAGGCCTCCTTTTGAACTTAGGCCTGTAGGTGATTACTATTTGAAATTAGTGCATGAAAATGCAAATTTAGATCTTCTGATCACCACCCTCCTTGAGTCATTTTACCTTCAATATATACATGATTATTCTTCTATATAGAGGCCTCAATACAAGGTCATTAGATGCATCAATCATCATTGGCAACCTTGTATAATTCCACCAAAATGGCCTTGGGCCTCTGTTATGCTATTTTAGGGAAAAGATCCCTAAGTTCAGTAACTGCATGTTGAAAGATGTTTTATATCTTACTTTTCCCTTTTTATACCTCAAACAAGTTTTTCATGTTCTCACCTTATGCTAGAACTTAAAACAAAAGTTTTATCACTTGCTTCAACACTTGAAATCGGTATTTAGCTCTCTATCAGGCTGTTTTAGGTGGTTATCTTCATGGCAAGTAGTAAGCAAGATTGATTGGTAGTAAGCATCACATTTGGTCTTAATGGGTTCCATTTCTATCTTAATGCCTTCAAATTACCTCCTCACACTTTAAAAGGATTGAGACCACCACCAAGGCTTATATCCTAGCATGGCATCATCATGATAGGTTGTATGTGCACTTTGAATAATATGGAGGCAATATGTGAAATGTACGAGCAATGGTATTGTGACCTTGACCTTATGACCAACTTCATGATATTCCAAAGAACTCAAGTGATAATGATGATATCAAAGGCTTGATTCAAGCTTTACACCTTGTTTCAACATTGGAAAACCTCCATGAGAGCACTTGTAGGTGCACACTTGCAGACTATGTGTATATTGTATTTGACTGTCACAATTCCCTATTCCACTCTTTGGAGGATCTTAGCCTATTTTTTCATGTTTCTAAACACATCCTAACTTCTTTAAATCTATAATACAACTTCATGAACACACTAAACATGCTATACACACGTGATCAACATGACTGCAAATGAGATTGGCTAAAGGGTTGGTTGTGAGGTGTTCATGATTGCATACTTGATCAAAACATGGTGTTATGAGACTAAACATGGAGAGAGATGATAATATGGCCTTTAGACCTATTGGACACCATATTCCAACTGCATGAGACCTCTAAAGGAAACCAACATTCTGAAAACAAGAACTTTGACTGAAACTACACACGGTGGCACCTTCCTATAACATGAGATAATTTGCTCATCCAGACACCATAAAACATGAAATTAAACATGGATATCATCTAATAAAATATAAAACATCCTCTAGAGTCAACATCACCAACTAGTTCATACAGATTTGACTAAAATAGAGCAAAACCTATATGGTGCATTAAACAACAAGCAAAAAAACATAGTCAGCTTGTAAAGGATGATTCATACAGCAAATTTGATCAATATTTGCACTCTTGATATGTAAATTAATATCTTTGAGTGTACTATCACCTATAAAATTTATTTTTCCTAAAACCTCTTGATCTGTCCATCCTAAGTACAAACCTAAAGGTCACTTCTACTTGCCAAGCCTAGTGGAAGGAGAGATAAGCGATTTTCTTCATTTTTTGGAGTTTCTAATCAAACCGATCACTAAATTGAGTGTATGGAAGACCAAGGGATATTCCTAATATGTCCCAAACTTTAGGAGTTCATATAATTCTGTACACCTCATTAAATGCTCAAGTTTTTCAAAAAAATTGCCCTTTTTTTTTAGGAACCTACCAATTGTTAGTTAGTAATAGTTACCAAAGACTTTTTATGGCACATGGCATGTGACATAACCTTTTATAACCTTCACACTTCCCTAAAAAATTGTACAATTCATTAAATGCTCAATTTTGACCCTCAGAATGACTTAAAAAGACATATTTACTAATAAGACTAATGGTCAAGGGACATATAACATTAAATGACATCAATTAACATATAATACACCCTATGACATAATATTAAACCCACTATAACCGTCTAAAGATAATTTTTTTCCTATAGGGGTCCCAATTTGACTTGCAGGGTCAAATTTGGTCAACAAATTGGTGACTCATAGGGGTAGTATGCATGCTATACTAACTAGACCAGTAGCCTTATCAGTCCATTGGGCTATGGAGTCACATGTACATGAATTTTGACACACACCTTGCCTTGACAACACACAAAACACAAGGACAAACCAACAAGAAGCAACACACAAGACAAGAAACTAAGCAAAACACACTTGTGCTTCATGACCACTTATGGAACGCACACACCAAACTAAACAACTAACTTAAACACTAACTAACCTGAGAAAAAAACTCCCTCCTAGATTAAAGGGTAAGTTTGAAACCTTCCTTGCTTCATGACATGAAGGATTTAGTGATCCATGTAGCCTTTTGTCCTTTAGCATTGATACCTCCATCTTCTTCATGGTGTTTTCCAACTTTATTGGCATGATATTCAATGAGAACCAAGCAACTCCATACAGGTTGTCTATGGAAATGAACTCTTCTTGCATCCAAAAAGTCTCAACCTTCTCATGTACTTGGCCTTTGATGTGTAAGTTTGACAATATGATAGTCCTCTCAGCCTTGCCCTCATTATCCATGTCCTCATAATGTAAAATTGATGTGAGAAGATGCAGATTAAAGGAGTGTATGTTTGGTTAGTCCTTTGTTCTCATGTATAACATGTTGTTGGTTGGAAGTCATCATCTTATTTGATGTATCACCTCCCTTAGAATAGTTTGCTTTCAGTTATCTTTCTCCCTTCCCCACCCCCCCAAAGTGTAGATGTATTTGTGATCCAAAGTGGTACATCAAGGAAACTAGCCCTATTTAGAGATTCACCTCATTCTTAGGCTCACCCACAGCCTAGAGGTGTTTTTATTATGCCACTTGGATGAGGAGAGCTTAGACATCTCCTCAAAAGGTTCAAATCCAAGTGACAACACTTACCCTTAAATTTATAAGGCATATGGGGCCCAACTATACCCTGACTATATAAGAATTTATAGGAGCTTGAGAGAATAGATGGCGGGGGCAACTAGATCAACATAAATTTCTATAGATTATAAAGATTCATTGGCACCCTCCCCATCCCAACAATCCCCAATCTCATATAAAAGTTTCTCGAGCCTCCTCTCCTACCTACTGAGTTGAGATAGGGATATTAACGACTCTCTATATAGATGAGTTGAGATAGGGGCATATATAGATAGGGCCCTGATAACCTACAATGTCGATCCCTCTACACTCTATATGTATGGCTTGATGTTGATGTGAACCCATGGGAATTAATTCAGTCACTTGACTCATATCACGTATGTTGTATTTTAGTTTGGAGGTCAAGTGATATGAAAGTTTGTGGTGGATCTCAACTCGAGTGAATTGCCCTTATGTTTATATGGGCATCAACTCCCTACTATATAATTACCAAACAAAATTTATTCCGATCGAATACCAAAACAACAGATAGGCGAGTCCTGAACCAATATGCTTGCTTTCTTTGTCCAATGATATGATAGTTCAGAGTGGATCACAACTCGAGTGAATTGCCCTTATGTTTATATAGGGCATGAGTTCCCTACTATATAGATAGATATCGAGATAGATCTTTATGGGCAGGCTCTATTTGTATAGAAACCCCATATATTTAGTTAGATTAGACCGAACACTCCTTTCCCTCTCACTCAGAGGAAAACAAATGACCTATTTTATATATGGGATGATACCACCTCGCTCTATCATCTTGTCTACTCCTTCAGCGTTTCTCCCTCTCCCTACATATTGCCCGTCCCCTTCCCTTCCTCCCCTCTTCATTGCCATATCCATATATAGGACACACATATAGAGATATAACTAACCACATATCCTATTGATTCAGGGGGGGGGAGGGCGAGGGGGCAGGGGTTGGGCCAATTAAATTATATATAGTCGAGGATGAGAAAATTTAATAGCCTTTACGTTTAGTGGTCCTATGAATTTTTAATTTTTTGAGGGCTAAAAAGTCTTAAATAAAAAATTATAAAAATTATGTGTAAAAATATAATTTAAATTTTTGATTAATTGTAAAATCTTAATATATATATATATATATACTTTTCAAGAATGTCAACGAGAGAAACAAAGTTCCTAATGTAATGGGAGAAAGTTTCAACCCCTCTTTAGTGGCACCTAAAAATTTGTTGGCTGAAAATGTGGGACTCCCATTTTAGACAAAGGATTCATTTGATCTATATTATTGTTTCAAGTTCATGGGAACAATAGGAGCAAAAATAGGGTCACAAAAGTTGTACCGACCGGTGCAAATGAAAGCCTAAATTACGGTGATACAGGCATCAAAATAATTGGGTATTAGGCATGGGAGAGATTCACTATGCTATTTAAAGAAAAGATGTAATGGATCCAAAACATATGCTATTCTGAAACAAATGTGGTTTGGTAACTTAGCACCGTTTACGGTGCAAATTGCCAATATTTTTTTGCCCAAAAGATAAAGAAGTGTGTCCGTAACGTTCGCAGGATGCAAGTTACAACACTGAACAGGCCCATCCGTTTTTGACCGATTGAGGGTTGACCCGAGCTCCTCTCGCCGAACGTAACGCAACGCAACATCACGCCCCGCACGGCTTTTTCACTTTGTTTTTCATTTTGTTTTTACTACGCTTTTAATAAGAGTGGAATGGTGTAGGGTATAGGCCTCTGGGGGATGCGGAAGGACGCGTTTTGTTTTGTTTTGTTTTTCATTTCATCGAGATTCAAAAGCACTTTCCTGCTCTCCACTCCACCGCCTTTCCGCTGCCGCTCTAGCCGGGGCGTGGAGTTGAGTGAATGCGACAAACATCTCCCCTCATTTTGACTGCCGAGCTGCGAGAATTTTTTTGGCCCTCTGTCAATGGCGGCGTCGTAGTGGCCTCTGGTTTCCGTGTTTGGTTCAAGATCAGTGTGGAATTCGCGGAGATGATGGGGGAATTTGCAGAGAAACTGTTGGCGAGGGTGAGGAGTTCGATTCCCGGGGGTTTGAATCCGCGGGAGCAGGAGGTGGTTAAGGACGTGATTCAGCGTTACCACGCGCACGATGTGCCGGCGGAGCACTGCTCGTCGATGGTGGCGCAGCGGGTGAACGCGCGGGTGGACTTGGTGTGGTCGGTGGTGAGCCGCTTCGACAAGCCGCAGACATACAAGCACTTCGTGCGCAGCTGCAGCACCGTGAAGGGCGACGGCGGCGTGGGCAGCGTGAGGGAAGTGAGCCTCGTGTCGGGCCTCCCGGCCACCACCAGCACGGAGCGCCTCGAGCTGCTCGACCCCGCCCACCACGTCATCAGCTTCCGCATCCTCGGCGGCGAGCACCGCCTCCGCAATTACCACTCCATCACCACGCTCAACGAGTTCGTCGATGGAGCCGCCGCCACCACGTGGACGCTGGTGCTCGAGTCCTACGTGGTAGGCATCCCTGAAGGCAATACCAAGGAGGACACCTGTATGTTTGCCGACACCGTTGTGCGCTGCAATTTGCAGTCTCTGGCTCAGGTGTCGGAGCACCTTCAGCAGAGCCAGGAGAGGCAGGGCGTTCTGCCGGCCCTAATCCCCCACCCCCACAGATCATCATCATCATCTGGATAAAAACTTTACTCCAAATCATGTCATTCATTTTGTCCTTGTTGGGCATACATCGAAGAAGCCTGTGTTGCTGCTATTTTGTACGTATGAGGTTTCTCTTAGCTTTCGGGGGATCTGTGACTGTAATATTCATGTTTCTTTTTCTTTTTCTTTTTTTCCATGCGAGCTCTATATTTTTCCTCGAATCCAAATAATGCCTTACGAACGACTGTATCTAGACCGTTATACAATTCTATAGATTTAGAAAGTCCCTTATATTGCAATCATGTGTTCTTTTTGCGCCTCTCTGTTTTTTTTTTCTAAAAGCAAGACTGCCCTTCATAAGACAAGGTCGATGCTCTATTCGAAGTGGGTATGTACTATGGATCATTATGCTTCTTTTTTTATCTGGGAAATAGTCCGTATGGTTGCCCCAAAAGTCGTCACTGGAATTTGGTCCAATGTGAATCCAGGTGTATAAACTGCATATGAGCATGATCTTAGGTGTATGAACGGCCACTTTCCCAAATTGTATGTAATCGAGGCAGCGGCAAACAGTCTGCTCTGTGGATGTTGTTGAACAGATCACCGTTTTCCATGAAATAATTTTTTTGAACAGTGTAATGTATGACACTGTGAGTTGGATTTTCTATTTTTGTATTTAATGACTTGCATAACGTACTGGACTTGCCCTGATATAAACTCCACTTCCTCCTGAGTCCTCCTCCTCAAGCAGAAAAGGCACTTTTTATTTTGGGAAACTCTGATTTGTGTGTTTTGTGGAATGTATCCAAGTGGGCACTGCGGGCAGAGACGGTTGTACTTGGAGGAAGAAATCTTGATTGGCTTGCTGTTATTTGTGAATGAATTGCTTGTGAAGTGACAGGAGATTTTGACATGGAGGGAAATGGAGCTACAGTGTCCTGACTTACTTCCCTCTGTATGTGCAGTTGCAGTGTAATCTCTGCGACTACCCGCTTGAAAATGATCGTCCCAGGTAAATCTGATGAGAATGTGTGATTGAGATTTTTTCTACAAGACAAAAAATCCAAGGTATCTAGGGGGTGTATAGATCAGGCAGCAGTGTTGATGCCTTGGTTTGTCACTTAGTCCAGATTTGACAGAGCGTGAACATTCATTCATTTATTACTATTACCACCAACAGTTGCAGCAGTGAGACGCAGGCCCACCGTATGTGCAGCCAAACAAAAACAAAGACAACTTGTATCCAATTTGTGCATTCTTATCGGTTTCTTTAGTCGTTTAGCGTGCCATCAATGTTTTGAAACTCATAAATATATGTTAGGCTACCACTCCCTTCTCTCTTCTCTCTTCTCTCTTCTCTCCTGTCCAAGTTGACAAAACTTACAAACACACCATAAACCAACGTATAAACAGTTTAGTCATACGGTATACCCTTGGCCTATGTACTTCGAATATTTGTGGGCCCGTGCCTTTGTTGTTTTCACTTACAAAAGATAGCCTTTCTATTTATTGAGAAGTTTAACCGAAGTCTTTGCATTTGCATCTGAA
The DNA here is from genome assembly GCA_037957365.1 of Torreya grandis. Classification (NCBI taxonomy): domain Eukaryota; kingdom Viridiplantae; phylum Streptophyta; class Pinopsida; order Cupressales; family Taxaceae; genus Torreya; species Torreya grandis. Next base: position 630,376 of record JARHVA010005992.1, read on the forward strand.
TATTATTTTGATATATAAAATGGATCCCATGATGTACTACAGATAAATGATATAGAAAACAATGTGATAGGGGAAAGGTCTCAGTGGACAGTGAATTAAGGTGTCATAATATTACATTAGACTTCAAAAAAATTATTTATTTTAATATATCGTCTTAATTATTTATAACTAAGGTTTTAAGGTCTAACACATTATATATTTTATGATATAATTGATTTTATCACAAGAGGTCATAAAATGCATTTTTAAACTTATGACTAAAACTTAATCTTTGGAGTACTAATAGTTGTGCATTAAAGTATCAATACTTGAGTCTTACTTGTCAAGATGTGATTGGTTACTTTTGATTTTATAAAATAAATGTTGAACAAGTATTAGATACTACATGGTCAGCCTTTGGTACACTTTAATATTTATACACACCAATATGTTCTAACAATGAAACATATGTTAACAAAAGCCTTGTTCAGCGATTGGGACCTTTCCCCTAGTCAAATCCGAGGTTCCAAGAATTTTACTTTTTCTTTTTTTTGAAATTTTATCTCAATGGCCAAGAAATTGTACTTCTCTTTACCCTTATTACATAATTTGAAAATGATTTTTAAAAAAATGATGTGTTTTTCAACCTTATATTTCAACAAGGAAATATTGAGCTTCCTTAATTTCTTTGAAGCACTGCAATGGTGTATGATATAAAAAATAACACTCCAATAATTGCAATATTTTTTTAGCGAGATGAATTATTGCTATGCGACGTGTTACTAATATGAAGTTCAATGTTACAATGAATATTTTTTAAATGCTTGCTTGATTTCTTTATAATGTTTGTAAATGCTTAATAAATCATTATAACAATAAATATTAGATGTTTTTTCAAATAATCTATAAATTCTCTAAATGCATTATATAATATGTGTGTCGAATTATATATGCCTTGAATTTAAATTAGGACCTTCTTGGCATACAAACCAACACCAAACGGTAAAAAACCATGGCCACAAAGTCTAGGGGCACCCCAATAGAACTAAACCACCTAAAACCCCAAAAACATATTATGTATTTGGGAGACCAGTGCAAGGCCATATTAACACAAGGCGAGAGAGAATATATGACTACAAACAACAAAACACACAAATGAAACTTTAATTGGACCAATGATTGACAAATATGCAAGTATCTTATAATCATACAATTTTACAACTAATAAAATATTTGAGGGCCATTTTTGGATATCTTAATAATGTTCCACTTTGATGTGTGTGCGCATACTTATCAAAGTAAAACAAGAATGGTATGAATATGAGATTTTGTACCCTCGGGACTCTTAAAGTGAAACTCCAATGTACTTGTAATTTTTGCAAGAAGATTCTTTACTTTTATACACAAACTTGGGTGAGTGCCAATAACAATCACATGATAAAATCTACAAAATTAAAATGAATTATACTTGATTTCGCTGAAGAAGTGATAATGTCCCTATGAGATTACATGTCATTGAGTATGTGCTAAATCTTGCATACATTTATAACTATAATTTTTTGTGACATAAATTAAGCTAAAATAATATTCAAGGTACTACAAAAAGTAAAGGCTAAACAATACTCTCAACATACCCTACAATGGGGATGAACAACCTTGGAGTAAGTGAAAGTTGAATGCCATCGTCTATAGGGGTGCAAGTTATGCTAAATGTTTGGAGTTTGGATAAAATGAATGGAAAGTATGCCCCTTTCTAAGATGTGTGATGAACATAGTAAGCACATATCTCAAAAGAAAGGGATATGTGCATCATGTGTAAGATAAGATATGAACCCAATGACGTCTAGCATAGAAAGATGCCATCTTAGAAGCATGCATGTTATAAGTAGTTTCTCCATGCAAGCCTATGACATAATCAAATATAATTGCAAGAGTAATATGCCCCCACATGGGCAAAATGTAAGCAATATAGCTTAAAGGGTAGTATTACCCCATAAATGTAAGATGTAAACATTATAATTTAAATAAGGGGTGCCCCACATAGGCCTAAGATATAAGAAATGTAGAACTAGTGTCATAAAATATAGTAATTTATAAGCACAAGTATGGATTCTTGCCCCAAGTAAATGCATGATAGGAATTTGGCATCATGGGCAAGCAATAAAAACAATGCATGATATAGATCATGACATCATAAACCAAAGCAAACACATAATGACAAGAACTAAATCAAGAAATACATTACATATGTGACCAAGCACAAAGAAATCACTTCAAATATTGAAACTGTAACATCTCGTAACAACATATAACTCATAGCTTAGTTAATAATAGCCGAATCAAATGCCAACTATAAATACACACAGATAATTAAGTTTGCTTAGCGAGGAATCAGGATGTAATAGAAACCACGCCAAACACAGAAAGCACACAAGACAATGAAGACACACCAAACACATAGCAGACATGCCACATATTTTGACGACACATCAAACACTAAGTAGGGACATAAAGTAGTGAAAACAACTCAAACAAATTGACTATGTGACCAGTCATAGAGTAAACACTTTGGACATAAATATAACAAGCATAACATGCATAAATATAACAAGCTTAACATGCACATGAATACATATAAGAACACAAAGCATACAAGGACACATCCCACAAGAAATATCCACTATAGAATACGATGTCAAATGAGAGTCCAATATGATAAAGAATAATTAATTAATATAAAACCTTAAATGGTACCAAGAGATGCCCCCATAATGCCCCAAGATTTTCCTTCGAGCAAACATGGGTGCACCCCCAAAACTACTATGAATCCACAATCATGGATATATACCCACTACATACAAATCTCACATCCATCTTGACAATCTTATCAACATGTATATAAACTATAGTTTTTGTTAACCTCTTTCAATACGCAGATAATCATAAACACACAATGTGTACTCTTGTACAATCACAAAATACCAATATTTTTCCAATCACCACATAACAAGATAAAAGCAAAGGAAATTCAGAAGATGAAGTAATCATTGCCATAACAATTGTATGAACTGGGAATACAATCAATGAAATCAACCAATCACATGCATATAAAAGAAAAACTAGAACCAAAAGCAAAAAATAAAAGGGGATCCCTACCAAACCATAACTTCCATTAGAATTTGTTATGCTACATGCATGTTTTCCACCGAAATGTGGCATTGTCATTTAAAAGTTAGCACAGGGTTTTGGGATGGGGGGAAAAATCAAAATCAAGGGCGAAAAACACTAAAAAGGCAAAAGAGTCAAACTAAGAACAATACAATAATAGATGCAAGATGAAAAGTGAAACTATAGGAAGACATAAGGCAAAATCACAACGCAAAAGATACATGACAATTTGAAGAGGATAAAAAATGCAAATAACAATAGATATAATTCAATGAGTCGTGATCAAACAATAAAACCAAGTGAAAATAAGTGACAAAATGATGTAAAAGAAGACATCAAAAGCATAAGGAACCCAAAGAGAAACTAGAGTTAAGAAACATGAGAGCAAAGAAGGACCCAACCAAGTGATCTAACATATAAGAAATATGAGAAAGAAACATGGACTTTCAAAAGCCACACGCCAAACATAGGAAAGAGGGAAGAAAATAGAGGGATGATGGAAAGAATCATGCTAACGAAGGAACAATAATAAAATATGGAAAAATAAATAAATAGAAAGAGTTGATTTGGAAAACATGAGTAGTTACTTAGGGAAGGCTAACAAACAATATGATCATAATCAAGTGAGTCATAATAATCATCAAAGATATATTAGTTTCAAAACGCACATATTGTTATGAGTCAAATTAGAAAGCTAAGGTACCTATGAGTCTAAAAAAGATAAAATATTATTATCATTTTCATCATCTTCATTATCTACTCACTTTTATATAGAATTATGATCATTCTCATTGATGTCACCTTGAATAATTAAATCATTTTTTGGCTCTTGTATTTGTGTAGCAGTAGTAGACCTTGTAATGCAAGAGCATCCAAGTTCACATGTAAACTTGTATCAATAAAAATAAGAGTAGTTAGTTGCTTCTTATTTGAATCACTACAAGTTCTATTTCTTTCCATAATGGCTTGGGTAAATGTGCTTCAGGGGTTATTTGTGTGATTTGCTTTCTTATTGCAAATGTTTTATAGTGATTTATGGTGTCTTTCTCTAGTGTTAGCTTCAATCAGTTGGACAACTTCAACGGACTTATTTCTAAACCTTAGTTCTTGAGATTTTTTCCTTTTGTGCCTCATAGAACTTAATGTTGGTCATTTGGACACTTTGAAATGATAAGTAGTAAGTTGTTCATTTGGATAAGGCTTGCAATTATCTTGAGGATTGGTGAAGGGAGCCGTGGTGTCATGGTGCATCAAGTAATGTTTTAATGCAAAGTGTTATCTTGTGATGTATTACCATTGGGACTTGTGTTCATTTAATTATTGCTAGTGGGTTGTTATGTAATTTGGGTGGATCATATATCTATATAAACACATTCTCTTCATTTGAAAAGGTTTTTGATTCTTGGGGGCAGGGGGGAGTTGCGAGGGCAAGAGTATAAGGTGTGTTCGCAAGGAGTATTGCAAGCAGTTATGTGCAAAAATTTGAGAAGGACTAGTGGAATTGAGTCTCTTGGAACCACAATGCGTTATTAAGTTGATGTTTGTAAGCCTATGGGATGTGTTTATGGTTTTGTTTTTTATCACTATAAGGCTCTATCATTGGTGATTGGTCCAATGTTGTGTAATCTCTCTTTGAAGTAATATTTTTTTGTTATTATTGTGTGAATTTCCAATACACATTTGTGGGTTGCATGGTAGAATACATCTCTTAAACGAGACCCATAAATTCAATTGTATCATTTGGTATCAGAGAAAAGAAAACAACTCTAGGTTGGTAGATCAAGGTTTGTTCTCCATTATTTGCAAAGGTGGGTAGAGAACAAGAGGAGTGCAAAAGAGAGAACTGTGCATGATTGCAAGTGGCACAATAACATTTTTGTAAGTGTAGAAGAGAGTGATCTATGTATGTTTGAAACTGGTACAACAACAACTATTGAGGTGTGAAAGTGGTGAGATTTGTGTAGGTTTGTAAGTGATGCAACAACATATCTAGAGTGTTGTGTTAGCCATGTTGTTGGGTGGGTATATAACTAGGAGTTGAGAAAAGTAAGTAACCTATGTAGGTTTTAAACATGTGCACCAATGGGTTCAAGGAATGTGCAAGGACAATGTGTAAGAGATGGAAGAGGAGTGCACAACCCTATTGGTTGGGCTGAAGATTGTGTTACACGCTGATGTGGAAGCTCACAAAAAATAAGGGAGGAATTACGTGTGGATCACACTGCACGTTGTGAAGATAAAAGAGAAGGAAGATTCAATGGATTGAGAAAACCTTAGAAGGGATTAAGGAAGCTCTAGCAGAGAAGATAGAAACAACATGGATTTTAGAAGACATGGAGGTGGAGGTAGAGGACATGCAAGTGAGCACACATAATGTATATGTTGAGGTGTAAGATCTTCCATTTGTGGGAAGATGAGGTAGTTGTGGAGAGCAACAATATATTATTGTGATAGGCACATGTGAGGTGACTATGAAGGTAGTTTATGGAGATCCTTGGTTTGATGAAGGAGAGGAGGAAGACCATCTCTTGATTATAGAGGAAAATAAGGTGATTGAGTGGATGTTTGAGTGCTTGGATGTAGATAGTGATGGAGTGCAGAAGTGCTTTTAGAGAGTGAGGTGGGTGAAATTTTTGAATTCATCATGCATATCGAAGTGAAATAGTGGAGGCTATTTCAGTGGAAGTCAAAGATTTATTTGAGGTTGCGGTGAGAGTAAAAAAGAGAGAATGACATGAGGAACATTATTGAATTGGTGGTGGAGAGGATGGGTAATGTTTATGATGTCCATAGTTGTGGTGAAACCTTTGGCTTATGATTTAAACAAGAAAGGGTTGTGTTGTCCCCCCAAAAAAATGTCACTCTTTTTGGGATAACGTATGAGCCATTTTGGTCCTGCAAGACCAAATTTGCCTCTTCCCTTTTCAAAATTTCTTCTGAGCTTTCAAGTTCCTCACTTTTCAAGATTTTCCAAAAATCTACAGAATCAACATGCTTGAAATTAGCAGGTTCAACTGTTTCAATGGCTTCTTCGGACGAGTTCAATCAAAAGGGGTGAGATTCCAACACTTGGGCATTTTTAGGATTGGTTCAACCCCTTGGTTCAACCAAAAAGGGGCTCATCAGTAACCTTCTAAGTGAATATTGAACTATTGAACCTTGAACCACTTTGTTTCAATGGTTCAATGGGTTCAAGGTTCAACATCATTGACAGGGTTAAAAGAGTTAAGCGCTTCAGCCAGATTGAACCACTCAGTGACATCAGCAGGACACTCAACCGCTTTGGTAAGTTCATCGGCTTTCCAAAAGACTAAGCTTCAAGGAAGGAATGAACTGTTGAACCAAAGTTGGTTCAATCAAAATGGCTCAAAGGAGCGCCCCAAAAAGAATGAGTCAAGTGGAAGCCGCCACATGTCATCTGTCGAGCCCCATTGCACTTTGTTTCTAATCACAATGGAAGATGCCACCTGTCCTTGCTAAATCTTTTCAGAATCCTCCAAGTGTCTCCATCTGAAGCTTCAAAGTTTCAATAGTTCTGAAGTTCAACGCGCAGGTATTTATTTTTTACGCAAGTTTTTGTCTAAGTCTCAAGAAGCCATGCAGAACGTGCCACGTGTCCTTTGCAAAAGTTTGGTGAAAGCCGACAAGTGTCAATCTCTGCAATTTCTCCCTCCTACTTCTTGTTTTCATAAAGACTGTGGTGGACCCCCAGTGAGCTGCTGAAGAACAGCAGAACACGCCATGTGTCATCATCTGCCTGAATTTCCAAAGACAAGTGGAAGCCGCCACCTGTTCATTTATAACTTCGTAGAGAGTGACACGTGTCTGCGTCCGAGTTTCAAACAAGTTTATAAGCTTCTCCTAAGCATTTTTCAGAGCACAGCGGAGACCGCCATGTGTGATCATCTATGTGAATCTAAAATAAGTCTTGAGTGTTTTCAAAGGCCGCTAAAGTGCAGTGGAGACTGCCACATGTCATCTTCTGTCAAACTCATAAAAAATGTTTCTAAAGCCTCTACGAGTAGCGGACGCTGCCACGTGTCCTCACCTATTTCAAAGCAGATGCTGCCACATGTCAATTTTTTAGTGGAAAGTGACCAAAGAATAGAGAGGCAATTTAAGGACCCAATTCAACAGCCAGAAAAGGAGTTGCCAAGAAGGATGACAGACCCACAACCATCAAATTAGGGGCAATCAATTAGCCGTTGGCTTTCAAACGATGGCAGACCTGAGGATGCCAAATTGGTGGCAATGAAGTGTCTGTTGATTTTTGCAGACTTAAGTGCGAGAGCCCTAATCGCTGCGAAGTAGAGGAAATAATATGAAAGATCTGGAGTATCAACACAGTGTTTAGATCCAATAGACCTCTTGAACCTAGAAACATGGATGCAGATTTCTCGAGCCTTTAAAAGACACGACTTGTTTGAGAATAAAGGCAAAGTGAACAACGGTGCAATCAAGAGAGGAAACTAAGAGGATCGTCCAGTTCCAGGGGATGACAGTCGAGTTAAAATACATAACTAAAAATGCATTCAAAGCATGGCATGCGCAGCATGAGCTGTTCCATGGGATAAATGTGCCAAACCTCTCTCGACCTCTATATATTGTAATCTCTCTGATTGTTATGAAGGATTTTTTCTTGTTATAGAAGCAAAAACTCTGCCCAAATTGAAAGGCATTTACAGAGACTTTGATCTCAGATTGTTAATCATTTTTCTTCATTTGAATAAGAAAGCAAGTGACCTATTCAGACTTTGTGCTGGAAATAGCCTGTGTTATTTAGGAAATTGTTCGTATGTCTGTTTCCTAGAAGCGTTCTTGTTTATCTGATCTAACAAGCAAAACTAGTGGAAGTGGTTAGGAAGGTGTCCTGAAGACCAATTGTGGGATGACTTTGTGCCCCCATAAGTACTTTCAGTGTGTTTGTATTTTCTTTTTCCTATGTAAAGGACCTTGGGATGACTTTGTCCCCCCATTGTTCTTCGTATCTCTCTCTTGGGCAGTTAAGGTGGAGACTTTGTGCTACATCTTATATTGATGGTTACTTTATACTTTGGTTACCGGTTACTTGTTCCTTGAAAGGACTCCTACTATTTCCTGCAAGAATACTTCTGAAAGAAGAGAAGTGCCTTCAGTGTTTCCCAGGATTTCTCCTCTGCTTGTTAGCATCATCTCTAAAAAAAGAGAGATGGATGGTTTTTCCTACCCTTGTGTCTTATTTTATGCTTATATATATATATATATATATATATATATATATATATATATATATATATATATTATAGCTCCGTATACTTAATAAGGAACCTCCCCTTGATGAGAGGAGAGATTTATCCTCTTTTGATGTAGTAAACCTACACATCTGGCCGATCAATCTCCCTACTGCTGTGGTGATAGGACCTATTTTGCTCACCAGTTAGCTGGTCAACAAAATATTCACCCAACAAGTTGAATAGGAAGTGGAAGAATTAAGAGATCAACACTTAATTAGGAAATAAATGTGTATGATCACATAAGTATTGGAATGTGTTGTTGAGATTTGCATAGTAACAAAGGAAGATTCGGCACATAAAAGCATCAAGATAGAGAGAATAAAGAGAAGTGGCATGAAGTCACATATGTAATCGATGAATTGGAGGAAAATAAATATATACAGTTGGTGGAGGTGGAATTTTTTTCTCTGTAATGGGAAAAGGGTAGATGAGAATTAAGTAGTGTGCAAGAGAAGGAAAGGGACAACCTGCACAATAGTGGGGGGAGAATCTTGCAAAGCAATGCGAGAGAATGTGATGCAAACACAAGTGTGTAAGAGGATGAGCAATGGATATGTCAATGAAATGAAAGTGCACAAACATGTTGCACAAAAGAGGAATATAGAGGATGCACACCAAATTCATTTGGGGTGCACAGTAGTAAGGATCATTTATAGGGGCACACACTTCATTTATAGGGGCAAGAGTGTGTGGAGACATAGAATGACACCACATAGAGGAAACAAAAAGGTTAAAAAAATATAAATAGTAGTAATGCATAAAGGAATGTAAATGAGAGTGCTAACCACAAATGCAAGAGTGTTTCAAAAGGCAATGTCACAATGAGTGACTAGAAGATTAGATTACATGAAAAAAATGGAAGTTAATTCAATTGAAGTGGGAGCTGACGTAATAGTGAAATGAAGGGTATTTAGAGGAGGAGGTCAGTTTTTATCCATTTCGTCAACCAAACAAATTGGAAGGTGAGATTCATCTCATATGGGGAAAAGGCATGCCAAGATCTTTGGATGGGGTCAAAAGAGTTGGTGTCCCACTCAACCTGTTAGGTGAATATTTTGTCAGCCAGCTAACTAGTGACCAAAATAGTTCCTATCACCACAGCATAGGGAGATCAGTCAGCCAGGTGTGCAGCCTTACTACATCACAAGGGGACAAATCTCTCCTCTCATCAAGGGGTGGTTCCCTATAGATATGCAGGACATGCAGGAGGCTATATATATATATATATGCAAAAAATAAGACACAGGGGGTAGGACAAACCATCCATCTCTCTTCTTTCAGAGATGATGCTAAAAAAAAAGGAGAAATACTGGGTGATGGGAAAGGTGATTCTCTTCTTTCAGAAGCAACTTTCAGCCAAGAGCCAGATTCCTTCCTAAATAGTAGAAATCTTGGTGAGGCAATAAAAGGCACTTCTCTTCTTTTAGAAGGGCATGTTCTTGAAAATAGCAGGATTCTTTCTGGTAGCAAGTAACCGATAACAGGGGTGTTGAGTGACCAACAACTCGAGAGAGAAAGACACGAAGAACAATGGGGGCACAAAGTCATCCCAAGGCTCTTTACACAGGAAAGGAAAATGCAAACACACTGAAGGTACTTATGGGGGCACAAAGTCTCTCCATAGTGGGCCTTCAGGACACCTTCCTGCTCACCTCCACTAGTTCTGCTTACCAAATTAAATGAATAAGGACACCTCCAGATGACACAAGTCAAAACAACACAAAGTCTAGAAAAACCTGCTTTTTCATTCAAATAACAAGGAAAATGAAATTACAAACTGAGCTCAAAGTCTCAGTAATGCCTTTCAAAATGGGTAGAGTTTCACTTCTTGGTAAGGGGAAGATTCCTCTGTAACAAATGAGAGATTACAATATATAGCGCTCCAAGAAAGACTTGGGCACTTGTTTTCCATAAAACAACCTATGATATGCATTCAATGCCTTGAATGCATTTTCAGGTTTGTCAAAGGACTGCATTGAAAATAGGGCAGCTGTCTTAACTATGGCGTGCCATTTCATCCCATATGTCTTCTCTCGAGTCTGGATCATCTAGTCTATCCCCTCTGATGTCTATGCAGCTATCCATTCGTCTTTACTTCATGGAAGAAAACAGGTCGTGTCCTTGGTTTGGTGCACTCAGAATTCTACTCCATCCACTGTTTCACCTACTGGAAATAACTCCCGCATAGACATTTTGGGCTTTTCCCTCTTTCTACTTTTGTCTTTTCCAGCTTTGTCTCTTCTTGGAATTTAATCTCTCGGGGCTACGTTCCCAGCTTTACTGGCTCTTTACACTCCTCTCAGCGGTTCTCCCCTTTGGCATTTTGGCCTTCAAATGCATTTGGGTCCACGCTCAAGCCTTCAAAGATCAATGGTTATTTCATTACCGTGAATTTGACATCTACAGGCTCGTCACTTTCTTTGGCAATTCCTTCGGCTTTGTCATTTGATCTTTCCCCACCTGCCCTTCGAGGCCTTGAGAAATGGTCTGCTTCCTTTGGTGAGAGCCTCCCGCAAGGGTACCTACCCTTAGGGATCCTTCAGGCAACCTTCAAGCTTTATTTCCTTTGGTGGACTTTTGTTGGTTTCTTTCCTTCGTGTTGTTTCTTTCGTCGGGCTTTTGCTTTTCGTCGGGCTTTTGTCTTTACTTCAGGCTTTTGAACAAATCCAAAGGAATTATATCTTTTCTTTGACCTTCAAACCAATGTTGCCTACCCTCTGCAAGGGCACTTACCTCTTTGACTTTGGGGCAGTCCTTGAACCTATCGATTGAACCAACCGATTGAACCAACTTTGGTTCAACGGTTCAATGGTCCAATCGATTCATTCTTCGTTATTTGGCTAAGTGTTGAACCCATTTCTTTCCTATAGAGTCTGTAGAAACCAACCTTGAGAGTTCATAGATTTGAGCCTGCCTACAGAGTTCATAGATTCAAGCCTGCAAAGTCTGTAGATTTTTGGAAAGCTTGACAAGTGAACTTGAATGCTTAGGACAATTTTTTGAAAGGGGAAGAGAGGATTTTGGTCTGTAGGACCAAAATAGTTCAAATGTTGTCCCAAAAATGAGTGATATTTTTGGGGGACAATAGCTGGCTCCAGTTGGGGAACTTCCTTCTGTTGCAAAAAGCGATTGAAGGGAGTAGAATCCAGAATCTCCAGTGCCTTGAAGCGTGCCATTGGGCTACGGAGTTGTGCTACCCAAAAAGAAAAGTGATAAAAACAAACAAAAATAAAAAGCATGAAATAGAAACAAAAACTATACAGATATATAAATGTACAGGTGAATTTATTTGGTACTTCAAGAATTGAAGTACCTCAGATGCTGCCCCTTGAGAGGTAGTGAAAATGGCCTTCTGTCCTGATAAACCAGCAAGAAGCCATTTTGCCCCTAGAATCGGTGACGAGCAAATGGAAATCTCCACCAGGAATCACATTTCCTATGTCCTCCTCTTAGCTTTCTCTTCTTGTCCCGTGGCAAGACGTGGTCTTCAATTTGAAAACCATAAATTTTTGCTCTCTCGGTGAAGAGTTCCTCTGCCTAATTTTGGAGTGCAGTAGTATGGTCCAGTACCATAATTTTCTATTCTGATAACTCAACCCATCACATGTCTTGATTGTCCCCCTCAGATATCTTACATTCTTCTTCATTTGTAGGGGAGGGTTCTTCTGCACTTATGCTGCACTCCACTAATTCTTCTGCTATTTCATCCCTGCCTGAAGACTCAAACAAAATTTGGGCTGCAGGGGCAGCCGTTTGGGTCTCGACACTTTTGACATGATCAATTATGTCAAATGGCTGGATTGGACTAGGCACAGGGGATGGGGGTTCATCCTTTTGGTTTTTGGGAGGGGTGGGAGAACTGATTTGCGATTTTGAAGTAGAAGGTGCAAAGATGTTTGATGTACTTACTTCTACAGCAACTACCAGATCTTTTGGCTGGAGAGGCAGAGTGGTTCCCTACTTAGCAATTGAAATTTCCAGTTGAGGTTGCTCCTCTGTCTTTTCCTTATCAGCTTGCTGGGCTGACTGGTTCTTGGACCCGGTGAACATTGTGCATGATCCCTCGACTGCTTCACCTTTACTTCTAGGTTCATCCTGGTAACTCAGGAAACCAATGTGGGAGTCGCCAGCTTACTCTTCTTGATCCTCCCTGAAGAGGTCAACGTCATTTTCTTGATTAAACTCAGGTTGGAAAGAGAACTCATGCTCTGTTTCCAAATATCCAACTATTGAGTTGGCTGGATGTGCTTCAATGGCAAGGTTCCTCTGTGGGGGAGGAAGATGATTTGGCTACCCTTGACCCCTGGCAACATTGCCTTGGTATGCCTGATTTAGAAATGTCCTCCTTGGGGCATCCTAATGAGGATCAAAAAACATACCTTGGGCCATTTGTCTTCTGAGGGCCAGCACTTCATTTGCTAACTTCTACACCATTGGGTCAGTGGTGGCTGTGGGTGAGTTATCAGAAGATGAGGAAGATGCACCTCTGTTTGAATCCATTCTTATCTTTCCAGCCAAGATAAGGTCATTTTCTACCTCAGTAGCCAAGTCCTGAGCTTCAGCAAGGTCTATCTGGCTAGCACACCTTAGCAAAAAACTCACTTCAGGCAGTTGTGAGTTGATGAAGAAGCACTTTAGGTTTTCAGGTGTTGGCTGAGCAATGATAGGAATCCAATTCCTCAGCTTGTCAAACCTTGTAATGAAATCCCTCATAGGCTCATGAGGCTCCTTCTTCATCTACGTGAGCTGGGCCAGAAGGGCATGTGCATCTTCTGTTGGTTTGAACCTTGCTTTGAACTTGGCTTTGATAGTGTCCTAGCCAGTCACTGATCCAGTCTGCAGATGGTAAAACCAGTCTGCAACAGCACCTTGTAGTGTCTCCACAAACAGCCTGACTGCTACATCTTCAAATTCCACCCCTATCACACCATAGGCTATGGTGAAGTCTGCAATGTGTTCATCAAGGTGGACTCTTCCATCACCAAAGAATTTGGGGAAATTCTTCCTTGAACTGAGTGGTAGCTCATGTACGGGTGGAGTTAGATTAAGTGGGCCAAAAGAGTTACCCCAGGGGCCTCGAACTGCCATGATTTAATTATGAAAAATAGGGATAACATATCTGAGTGGAGTTGCCAGATTATAGGACAAAAATGGAAAAGAAACTGGCCCTGCTTTAGCTTAAAGCTTGAGGCTTCAAACTGTGCTTTCTTTCCTAGCAGCTCTGGTTTTGCAGACCAGATAATATAATGGAGATGGATGAAAATGGTAAGGCTATAAATGGATAATGGGTAAGACCCAGATGGGAGTCGCCAGACTCTATAATGGATAAGGTGATAATGATAATGGGTAAGACACAGGTGATGTTTTAATCTGAAACTTGAGGTTCCAAATTACACAAAATTACTATGTCCCCAGTGAAGTCGCCAAAAACTGTTGGGTGAATATTTTGTCAGCCAGCTAACTGGTGACCAAAATAGTTCCTATCACCATAGCATAGGGAGATCAGTCGGCCAGGTGTGCAGCCTTACTACATCACAAGGGGACAAATCTCTCCTCTCATCAAAGGGAGGTTCCCTATAGATATGTAGGAGATGCAGGAGGCTATATATATATGTAGAATATATATATATATATATATATATATATGTAGAATATATATATATATATATGTAGAAAAAAAAAAAATATATATATATATATATATATATATATATATATATATGTAGAAAATAAGACACAGGGGGTAGGATAAACCATCCATCTCTCTTCTTTCAGAGATGATGCTGACAAATAGAGGAGAAATACTGGGTGATGGGAAAGGTGCTTCTCTTCTTTTAGAAGCAACTTTTAGCTAAGAGCCAAATTCCTTCCTAAATAGTAGAAATCTTGGTGAGGCAACAAAAGGCACTTCTCTTCTTTCAGAAGTGCATGTTCTTGCAAATAGCAGGATTCTTTCTGGTAGCAAGTAACCGGTAACAGGGGTGCTGAGTGACCAGCAACCCGAGAGAGAAAGACACGAAGAACAATGGGGGCACAAAGTCTCTCCACAGTGGGCCTTCAGGACACCTTCCTACTCACCTCCACTAGTTATGCTTACCAAATTAAATGAATAAGGACACCTCTAAATGACATAAATCAGAACAGCACAAAGTCTGGAAAAACCTACTTTCTCATTCAAATAACAAGGAAAATGAAATTACAACCTGAGCTCAAAGTCTCAATAATGCCTTTCAGAATGGGCAGAGTTTTGCTTCTTGGTAAGGGGAATATCTCCTCTGTAACAAATGAGAGATTACAATATATAGCGCTCCAAGAAAGACTTGGGCACTTGTTTTCCATAGAATGGCCCATGCTATGCATTCAATGCCTTGAATGCATTTTCAAGTTTGTCAAAGGACTGCATTGAAAATAGGGTAGCTGTCTTAACTATGGCGTGCCATTTCATCCCATACATCTTCTCTCGAGTCTGGATCATCTAGTCTGTCCCCTTTGATGTCTGCACAACTATCCATTCGTCTTTACTTCATGGAAGAAAAAAGGCTGTGTCCTTGGTTTGGTGCACTCAAAAGTCTACTCCATCCACTATTTCACCTACTGGAAATAACTCTCGCACAGACATTTTGGGCTTTTCCCTCTTTCTGCTTTTGTCTTTTCTAGCTTTGTCTCTTCCTAGAATTTAAGCTCTCGGGGCTACGTTCCCAGCTTTACTGGCTCTTTACGCTCCTTCTCTCAGTGGTTCTCCCCTTTGGAATTTTGGCCTTTGAATTCATTTGGGTATGTGCTCAAGCCTTCAAAGATCAATGGTTATTTCATTACTGTGAATTTGACGTATGTGGGCCCGTCACTTTCTTTGGCAATTCCTTCAGCTTTGTCGTTTGATCTTTCCCCACCTACCCTTCGGGGTCTTGAGAAATGGTCTACTTCCTTTGGTGAGAGCCTCCCACAAGGGTACCTACCCTTCAGGATCCTTTGGGCAGCCTTCGGGCTTTATTTCCTTCGGTGGACTTTTATTGGTTTCTTTCCTTCATGTTGTTTCTTCCACTGAGCTTTTGCTTTCCGTCAGGCTTTTGTCTTTACTTCGGGCTTTTGAACAAATCCGAAGGAATTCTATCTTTTCTTTGACCTTCAAACCAATGTTGCCTGCCCTCCGCAAGGGCACTTGCCTCTTTGGCTTTGGGGCAGCCCCTTGAACCTACCGATTGAACCAACCGATTGAACCAACTTTGGTTCAACGGTTCAATGGTCCAATCGATTCATTCTTCATTATTTGGCTAAGTGTTGAACCCGTTTCTTTCATACAGAGTCCATAGAAACCAACCTTGAGAGTCCGTAGATTTGAGCCTGCCTGCAGAGTTCGTAGATTCAACCCTGCAGAGTTCGTAGATTTCTGGAAAGCTTGAAAAGTGAACCTGAATGCTCAGAACAATTTTTTGAAAGGGGAAGAGAGGATTTTGGTCTGTAGGACCAAAATAGTTCAAATGTTGTCCCAAAAATGAGTGATATTTTTGGGGGACAACACAACCTAAGTGTGTGAGCACCATGCTTGCACATTTTATTTCCTAGGGTGTATGATGTAGGAGCATCCAGGTTCATGTGTAATCTTACAACAACCAAAAACATGAGTAGTTAGCTAATATAAATTATGATGAATCCATTTTATATTATGTGGTATGTTTACATGAATTATGTTTCCTAATTGAGTATGGGCAACTAAGGTTTGAAAGAAATTATTTTTAAAATTACTAAAGTAAATTTAAAAATTTAAATATTCAGGAAAAATTAGAAAAAATATTGGAAAAAATACTGGGACCTAGTATAGGAAACTAAGGTTTGAAAGAAATTATTTTTAAAATTACTAAGGTAAATTTAAAAATTTAAATGTAAATTTTTGATTTAAATATTTAAGAAAAATAAAAAAATATTGGAAAAATGAGCAAGGAATTTACCCTAGGGTTTTTGTGTGCAAAGTAAGTCGGGTTCACCAAATGACTCAAATGTTTTGAGATTATTAGAGTCTTATTCCTAATTTAATTAAGGGTCTAAAATAATAAACAGTAAATAATATTGCAATAATTAGAATACTAATTTATATAATTTACTGTGCCTTTTAAACCTTTCTAAAAATTACAATAAATAAGGAGAAATGCAACTTAGCTTAAAACTGGACTAAGACGGTTGAAACAGAGGTTGAAACTAGCTGTGCAAGATTGGGATAGTGTCATGAACCAGGATCTAGGTTTTGTTTGGTGAAAGGACAGGAACATCAAAAACATGACACTTTAGGGTCTGCACTATAGTCTAGGTCCTATCATTGTTGTCCAAACTGGTCACAGAGATTTGAGTTTTCTAGGTTTTGTCTGCTATCCTTGTGTGAGCTTGCCTATGAAATTTTGGATCTTGAATGTTGATGAAGATACTTGTAGAGCTGATTTAATCTCCAACCCTAGACCTTTATAGTGCTTGAATAAAACTTGAGAAAGAGGAGGGGGGGTTAGTGTGTGTAAGATGCATTGAACGTGTATTCACACCCCTTATGTGGGCACACTCCCTACATCCCAATACTCCAAAGAGGGATCAGGCCATATGTAGTTCTCCCACTTGATGTGGTTTTTGCAATAGTGATATGTAGATGCAAAAATTCCAAATTGAGAGTGCTTGAGGTGGCTAGGGATTGGTGTGAGGGTTTGAATATGCTAGTAGCTGTATTAGATGGCTATATGCAGAGAATAGGGAAATTTTCCTCAGTGGTTTTTCTTATATTCTTGCTTAATTTTTTAATATTTACCAACCCAATCTAAATTAACTTTGAATGGGATTTTATAGAGATCTATTGGTCATGAATTAAATGTATTTGTGCTAGGCCAACACAATGAGGAAGAGGAATTGAAAGGAAATGGTCATCTGGGCTTGAAATATGATTGTATAGGAGCACTAGAAATAGGACACCCTAGGGTCCAATGCTATGGGCCAACCCCAAGATTCCTGTCTTATAGGCTCAGGACCTGGGGGGATGGAACTAGAATGGAAAATGCAGCCTGGCTAAACTAGAATCAGGGCTCGAAAGTCTATAAATGACTATGAATAAGAAAAAAAGTGTTTATAAGGGTCATGAGAGCATGAAAGAGGGACCTATGGGTTAGGTGTCATAATCCACACTCAAGCTACCAAATTTGACATTTCATATGACTACATAGATCAACATTTTTGTTAAAGAAGAGTATTTGAAAAATCTGGCATATTCTAAACTATCACTAGTCATCACAAAAATGTTACTATTTATAAGAATGCATTATGTGTGTTCCACTAAAACTGATAGGGACTACTTGATATACAGAGTTTGAGATATCATACATATAAGGCTTGCAAGTAATAATTCACAAATTGTATTTGGTATAGTAAATAGTTGAAAAGTCAACCCATACAAATACATTAAGTTTATAGAAAGTTTTTATTCATTTACACATTGATGATAACAATTTTGAGCTCTGAGATTTCATGATGTCGAGCCACCAAAATCCATTACCTAGACATTGTGAGCATTTATAAACTGACCAATAGGCCTAACCACCCTAGGACCTTGTATGTATAAATGTTTAGCCTTTTAAACCATTTTTGCATTATTAAGTTTTTTTTTTCATTTTTGTGAGTTAGGCATTTAAAGGTGATTTTGAGCCATTTAGAGGGGTGAAAATACTAACCCTTTGATGTCAGTACTATCAAATCTCTGATGGAACCATCTAAAGTTTTGATAGTATTGTTTGACAAAACAAACCACATGGGATATTAGTGTTCGACAATAATGACTGTGTTGATCGTAGGTGTCCTTAGGGTCTGCTTGCTTTACTTATTATTTTTTCACACTTATTTATATTTTATTCAATTATATTTGACATTTTTTTGTTTGTGTGTTTTTGAAAAGGTAATTACATGCAAGAGTTCAGATATGGTTGCCACATAGAAACCATTAGTGAACTTGGTTTGGATGATTCTATCTAGTAGATACTCGATAGGGTAGGCCTGGGATAAGTATCTCAACTAGGCAAAATACCCTATGATATGAACCTCAATAATGCCCTAACAAAGGTTTAATTCCTATACTTGTACATTTTGTCTCCTTATAGTGGATATGACTACGATAGTGGAAGATGTCTAGTGTATATTGAGATTTTTGATAGTTGGAGAGCAGGCCATAGTATGAGCCATAGTGGGACTGCATTGTGCTCATAGATATATTATTGGTTGGGCTCGAGGTGATTAATGTAGAGGGAACTATTATACAATGTTACTTTAAGATATTGTCACATCAAATTTTCCATGTTTATGGAAGTTCATATGTTTTTTTATTGCCTCTTTTGTTGTTGTAGATGGTGGGGTTGTTTCCATATCTTATCGCATGTATGATTTTTTTCATGCTATCAGGGAGAGAGGTACTCGGTATTTTGGGGATGCACTATGGAGGCCCATTTATAAAAATATTTATATATATTTACTTTGGAGAGCCATGGTAGAGGTGTTGGTGTTGTAACCTTGCTACACATTTAGGCATATGAGCATGTCACTATGGTTTGGCCGGTTGGAGGACCTTGTCATGGTTGGGCCACCCATAGATTTTTTAGAGTCGTAGGTGTTAGAGAGACAATGAGGTTTGCACATAATAGAGTATTGTGTGACCTTGGATAGGCTCACAATTTTTGGAATTTTTTGGAGGTTGTACAGAGGCTTTGCTAGCTAGGCCAAGGATGTGACAGAGTTACATCATATTCATGTTAGTGTGTGGATTCATGACCATTTTCTAAATGTGATGGCAAGATTCTAGTTTGAGAGGTTCACATGAAATTTTTGCATCTATTAGGATGTACCCCCGGTGGCATACTCTTGGACACAAACTATGAGGTCTACATGTCACCCTGGTGACAAACCAGGTCCTAGTGTTGTGCATCTAGTGCCTTTACTTACAGGGGATGTAGATCTTCCTATTTTGGTTATTTCTTTTGATGATGTATGATGTAATGCATAATTCACTTAGTGGTGGATGAACATGAGATGTCCCATCCTTTTTTCTATTATAGCAAATCTAGGTGTCATGCCTGGAGAAGTAGGCCAAGTTACACTACAACTTGCTCCAACTGATGTTATAGCTAATGTTTTAGTTGCATGCAGGTATATATATGTATAATTTTATATTTTATTTTATTTATAAGTCATTAATGTCTTATGTATTTATCTCATTTGTGATGCAGACAATGAGTATTGATCGACTATGGTAGATGTGTTTGTTCACATTTTCCACAAGACACATTATTTGATATAATTGACAATGAACTGATTGGGAGAGTAGACCACATTATAGGTGTACATGCACCCATTTTTTATCTTATTTCTATTGTTTTTGTATCCTTTGTTGTAGTTGTGGGTGAGTAGGATGATCTCTAGGTGGAGCTAGACATATGACCAGTGCTTGCTCCTGAGAGTAACATTGATATATCTAGGGATATTCTTACCCACTATAATTCTATATAAGCAGGGCATGCCTAGATCATGGTGCAATTGGGAGTTACTTAGGTGTGTGTTAGATTATATAGGTCTTGATCGCAAGGGTGTAGAATAGATAGCATAGACTCTACTTCTAGAGCTAATAGGCATATAGATAGTGATAGTTATGTATTTGATACATTAAGGGATGTATACATGATCATTGATTAAGTTTATTATCTTGTAAAATTCTATTTGATTATATCTGATGAGTATGTTGATCTATGTTAAATAAGTTTTTTGAATGGATTCACATATCCATATTGTCTCACATGTTTTAATTTTTACTTTTTCATGTGATTTCTGTTATTTAGTTTTGCATGTTGTATACGTATAATGGATAATTGATATCAACTTATATGTTAGATTTAAATTTATGTTCTTGTACTATATTGCATTAAATGTGTTTTATTTATTATGCTTTGTGCATTTGTATAGATGTCATGTATGAAATAATCTTGTACTCTATGAGATTAATCCATGGTAATTTTAGTTATCCTTGATGCTCAAAAGTAATTTTCCCACCCACTGTGGAATAATAAGTTACTGTAATCATGTGAAGATAGCTAATGAACCTTGATTGGAACATTCCAAGAGGGTTCATTTTCTTGATTTTTCTATAGGATATTGTTAACTTGCACTTTTCATTGATATGTAGATTATTGATTCACTTTTGGTAACCATACTTGTTTGGAAGGAGATGTAACCATACCTGCATTATGTTGTTCCTTATCATTCACACCTATGCCTTCTATAGGTTCTCTTTTAATAAGAGCTCAAGTGACCATTGGTTCAAAAATGGGAACATCTTAAAATATATCAGTTGTGATAGAATGTGAAATAGAAGAAGATCATCTCCTAACAAAATCATCCTTAGAAGTCTGATAGGCCTTGGTTTCTTTGAAATAATGCCTTGGGATGTCTTGGTCTTCATTGATTGAGTAATAGAAGAAGATGGAGAAGGGGGACCTTATTGATTGAGTGTCAACTTTTTCAAATGTAAGAACCTGTCTATATGCAAGTTGTGTAATCTTTTGTCAATGTGTAACAATCAATGTCTTGATGTCCATTAATAACATGATAAATGAAAAATGGTTTACCTTTAAATTTCTCAATACAATGAGTAGGGTGATAACAATTAGGAGGTAGAGTGATTAGCTTCTTATCCAATAATGTATCTAGAATAAATGTGTTCAATCTATGAAACTATCAAACTTGAGTGGTTGCCTCATATTGAAGGTAGGTTTATTCACTTTAGGTGATGCTTTGTAAACTAATTCTTTCCATTTATTTAGGACCTTAACCTATTTTTATTGATTAGAAACTTTGCCTTAGGAATCAGAATAGTAGTTTTGGATTCCTTGTATGGGACTTCTTGTTGTAAATTAATGTCTTTGTGTGTCTTTTTTGAATTTGGATCGAGTAACAACTCCTCTTCTAGTGCAAGAGTCTTATAACAAAGAACTTGAAATGAATCATAATCTCAATAAAGAAGATTTAATTTGAGAGGATAAATGAGGACCCTAAAAATATGTATCATGTTTATAAATATGTTGATGTGTACAACAATTAGTGCATACAAGTCCTAAATCAAAAAATATAATTACAAACTAGCTCTGATTCACCTTGATGAAGAGAAGGTAAACATTCATACATAACTCTTGGTCCCTTATTTAGAATGTATCACATTAATAATGTCTCTTCTAGCTCAAGATAGGAATGTAAAAACCCACTAAGAAGAAAGTGAAACCAATCCAAGACATTTCTAATTTTTTTTTGGAAATACTTTTGATTAAAATCTGACTATTGTCATATTTTTCCATTGAAGCTTTGAAGTCTCTAAGATGTAGATAAAGATCATAACTTCAATCAAATATACAAAATGTAGGAATGAGGAAGTTTCAAGGTAATGGTGCATTTAGGACATTACATATAATCAGGTTTCCATAAATAACATTAGAGTCAACCCAAACATGATATGATTTGCTTTATAAGGTTAGATTGTGCATTTTGTGTTGCAAGGCACCCACAACATGAATTAAGGAGATGATTACTCGAGGAGGCATATTAATATCCTTAAGAGGTTCATTCAATAGTTGAATCTTATTATTATAAGTTACCATAAGTACACTATTATGAATGGGTGAAGAAGGTCTATGTATAATATTTTTCATACTAGACATATGTTGATAAATGTCACTGTGATTGTTTATAACATTATCTTCCCTAGACTCACATTTTGAAGACGTATCATTATTTATAATGGAATTATCATTACATGGAGGATTATAACATTTTGTTTCAATAAAAGGCTCATGAGAAGGGATATTTTGATAGTGTATTCCAAGAGAGAATGGAGAATCATCACTTGTTTGTATCATTTAGCTTTTTAGAGAAAGAGAAGGAATTTCATATTCTTTTTCCATTTATACAAGGAGAGAAGGAATTTCACATTCTTTTGCCATTTCTAAAGAGAAAGAATAAATTTCACATTCTTTTTCCATTTCAAAAGAGAGAGAAGGAATTTCACGTTTTTTGGTCATTTGTCACAAATTTCACATTGTTTTTTCATTTCTAGAGAGAAAAATAATTTTGCATTCTTTTGCCATTTTTATTATGGGATTATGCCTTTGTATTTTATGATGGTTAATGAGATGAAGTGCAATGACAAATTTTAGAGATAAACGTGGTGTATTAAAGGGAGAATCTTTACTTTTCAGCACATGGGACATGTTATGAATATGATTATATTAATTATTATTTTGCTCCTCTTATTTTAGTATGTGATTTAGAGAAGAATGTAAAGAAGTAGGGGAAGTAGGTTCTTCTACTTCAAAATTAGTGTGTTCATTCTCTTCTTCACTATTGTACCAATCCTCTTGATTTATATAATTAAAATAACTCCCATAATTTTAATCATATTCATGACAAGTGTATTTCTCATCTACATAACTAACATCATTAAAGACATATGTTTGTCTATCAATCCATTAGTTATCATAAACATAAAGGATATAATTTCTACATGATAAGAAATCCATAAGATGAGAGCTACCAGGGGTTCTAATTAGTTCTTGAGTTTATATTTTATAGGCCTTAAATAAGCTATTGGGATATAGACAAGGTCTAATTAGAATAAGTAAGCAAGCATATAGCTTATATGGTTATGGAAATCAAAACCCTAGGTCTAAAATCTTAAACCCTGAATGATGAAATCCTAATGGAGATCTAGGGTTTGACATGGTTTGCTTAGTGTATGGGTTCACCAATATGTTCTACACTAATTTGGTTTTAGAAACCATAATAGTAAAAAAAATAGCAAAATAATGATAAATACAAATTTATACAATATACATAAGTACTCATGAAAATTGATTAAACTATGATAAAACACACAAGCTAAATATAGAAATGAATGCAAGCAAGAGGTAAGAAGGTTCTTAGCTTACTTTCCACACTGTTATGAGTTTTGACTATCTGAATATTGTGTCTCTACACTGTACAAATGCTTTGTGTCAAACTCATTCCCACCTGTTATCTCATATTCATTTCCATTATGTTGGGTTAGTATCGACAATTGATACTAACTTGTTGTGGCTATTACAAACCCTGCACATAGAGAGCCCATGTTTCCTTCTGGTATTTAATGCACCTATGTCTATGATACATATTTATGCCTTTAATCACCTTTAGAATAGCATGGATACACATGTATGATAAACCCTAGTTATGCATAAGTAATCTGATATTAAATGGGGATGTTAGGTGAAAGGGTTGAGTTGGATTGACCTTGATCAATCCCCGTTGACTGTCCAAGTGTTGCACTACATTACCAATACTTCAACGAGGGCCCAAACTCGAATGTCATTCTCCCGATAATGTGTATGTGGGTAATTATGAATACAAGCCTAGATGTTATTTCTTCTATCTTGTCCTTAGTACATGCATGCAATGTAAATGATAAAGTGAAATGTGCCCAAAATAAACTAAAAAATATGTCAAGGTTAGTTCTATCATCTTTGGTAAGTATTGATAGTCAATACTGACCGTAAATAACATAACCAACCCAATGCATAAAAAGACTCCATGATGAAAGAAAGGTCCAAAGCTATTTGTAATATGGCAAATCAAGTTGATGATGATAGGATAAAGGTGACATACAACCAAGTAGAATCAATAAGATAATTGAAAGACCAAAATAAATGCACCATTGAGTACTTAGCTTGTAGTTTGAGATCTATACATACAAATTTACCTAAAACTATTATGAAACAAGACTTGTACCAAATCTGAGTATCTACAAACACATAATGATTTGAAAATTGTGTTCGTTAGATCCATGAATCCAAAAACCTCTCTTAGTTTTTTGAAACTTCACTCTAATGATTGAGAAAATACAAAAATTTTCCTTGCTCTAGTTGGGTAGCTAGATCTAAAAAATAGTGAAGAAAAAATTATGTGGCTTGTGTTACACCAAGGAATAGTTAAGCTTTATTTATATTTATCAAATCCCTTAACAATGTACAATATTGAAAATGACACTCCAATAATTTAAAAAATTCATTAGCCAAGAAAACGAGGGCAAAGTAACATGCCACTAGCATGAACCTTAGTGCTATAATGAATGCTTTAATAATGACTTGATTTATATAAATGTTTGGAAATGCTCAATAGATTCTTGTGAATTGTAAATGTTAAATTATTTTTGAATTTTCCTTTCAATTGATAGCCTTTGGATCCTTAATTGCATATGGTGCTTTTGTATTTATATACGTCTTAAATATTAAGAATTTATTGGTGCACAAACCAACACCATAATGGTCACAAAGTGAAACAAAATGGACAAAGGATGTGTCCACATAAGCCATTAAAAGGGACCACAACACATGGGACCTTAATCGTATAATATGATTCCCGTAGACCCGAAACTATACAATATAGTTTTGGTAGACCCAAGATCATATAACATGTTCTTGATATTAAATAAGGAAACTATACAAGATAGAATATAGAAAAAGAGAACATAGGAAGGATGATTAGAAGAATAGAGACCATTAAAAATCAACAATTACACTAATAACACCTAATTTAAACCAATAATCAACAAGTAAACAAATATATTAAAATTATACAATTTAATAACTATTAAATATATAAAATCATTTTAAAATATATATAACATAATACATAAACTTAAAAAAAAATATTATTAAATAAATTATATTAAAACGACTACCATATTAATACAAAAATCTAAAAAACCTTCAAATTTAATAAAGAAATTATCAAAAACCTTTAAATTTAATAGACAACACAATATTTAAAGTTTCCTACCATATTTTATTCAAATATTTCGTTATTTTAATTTTTTATTATATCAAATTTAAAAATTTTCATTATTTTATAAATTATTAAAAAAAAATATATTAAAAAAAATATTTTTATTTTTAATTATAATGTCCATTTTGTCCTCTAAAATAAGTTGCTTTCATTTTCTTTTATAAAATTTCTTTCTACTTTTATATTAATTATTTCAATTTTCCATATGATAAAGTTTGAACTTTTTCATATACTTTTTTCGATTGAATTTTTACCTATATATTAATAAAATATTATCTTATAAATATAAGTAAGAAAGTTACATTCCATCAAAATTACAAGGACCAAAGTTAATAAGCACTTAACAAATTAATTTAAAAAGTTAATTTTTAATTAATACCCGTGGTAAGCCCCTTCCGCTCCTTTACAAATGGAGAGAAGGGCCTTCCTCGAACTTGGTAAACTTGACCTCAATAAAGTATTTAATAAATCAAAATATCTTCTCGTATAAGGAAAGGAAGTTCAGAAAGTAGGTAAACTCAATTATTAAGAAACTAATGTCATAGATACGCAGGCTTTCCTCTTATATGGATCTTGACTTAATATTATATAAATCAAAATATCTTGTTATAAAGTATTTTACACATAGAGAAGTATAATAGAAAAAGAAAAAAATCATGTCATATGCCTATATACAGACTTGTAGTAGTTGCTTATTTTTTAAAGGCAGCCTTGTAGCATGGGCTCCAACATCATAAAAGAGTTCCATATTATATTATAAAATTTGGGTCACCATAAATGACAAAATATAAAGCTAAGAGAAGTGTGGGTACAAGAATCCCTTACAAATATATAATAATAAAATGTATGTTGAAATAATAAGTATTATGTGTTGTGTGTGTCTTTGAATATTACGATATTTGGTGTTTTATTTATAATTTAGAAGGTAATTTATAATATATGAGATCATGTTGTATATTAATATGTGGTTCATAATATATAAGATAATCTAGTACTTTGTATTATATAAGAGATGTTTCACTATGTTTCAAATATAAGGTACATATACCTTATTTTTTGTAAGATTGAATTGGTGACCTTCCTTTCAAAGATATAAATTTTTACCATTAGACTAACTCAAATATAGTATAAAATAATGAAAGGAAAGTAATTTAAAAAAAAAAAAAGAGTCTACAATATTAAATACTTTTTTTATAATTTAAAAGGTTGTTTAGAACCTATAAAACCACTTTATACATTTATTAACCAAAAGTACTTAACAATTCTTTAAATACCAAAACATATATACCATACCTTTTATAACTTCCCTTTCAAAAACATAAAATTTTTTAGCATTAAACTAACTCAAATAAATATTAGGAGAAGTAAACAGTCCACTTAGCAGACATTAGTCATATAAGATACTTCCCTCTTTTACATTGCTAGGTAATTAATTTAAGAGAGGAAGAGCGTGGAAAGGTCTAAAATTAGTTCAAACCAACGAACATGTATGTCATGGGGATGTTTTGAAGCAAGTTGCAGAAATGCTAATGATTGTAGGTTTGTTATGTTAAGAAAACGCATGCTGCAAGTGGCTCGTCCGTTTACATGTGACGAAATATTGCCTTTTTATCCCTTTACAAAGTAACCCAACTTGTACTGCACTTATCCAACCCAACGACGGCGTGATGAGTACGTTTTCCGCATAATGCTGGGATGCACGTGATTACCTGGCGTGGAGGATTGACCACGTCAGCGTGGATAGCAATGGGTACCCACCACCAAAGTGTGTAGCGTTTCTTTTTTTACATGGAATCCCATGCATTGCATATGATCGCCCAGGGGTCGGTTTCGTCTAACTTGTAATTTTCTACCGTACACCAGCACAACCGTATGACTCGGTAAGGGGTAGGGGTATGCGTATCCGTATCCGTATCCGTATCCGTATGCGAGCTACACAACAGCCGTAGATTCGATTTCAGCCCCATATGTTAGATGGGGGGAGGTGGAGCCCACATGCAAGTTGAGCGAGGGCGGGACCCACATCGTGAAGTTGTTGTCTATTAATAGTGACCGCGCTAAGACCATGGCAATGGAATCCCACATGCCCTGCGCCACCCCGCCCCACCCCACCCCACCATTAATAAAGACGCCCTCCAAATGCACAACTAACTCTTCACTTTTCCATACAGCCCAAATGCACAAGCCGCACAACCCTCTCTCTTTTTATCTTGTGTATTATTGTTTGTTAGCCAGAAATAAAATGTCCTCCGTCCCTCCCTTGGGAGGAAAGTTACGGGCTTGAGGGTGCAATCTCCGAATGAAGGTGATATAGGTTGATATCTTGTTTGGATAAGACAATCGGAAAGTCCTAATATTTTGGTTATAGTGTGGAGTTTAGAAGTTCAAAGTTTTTTTTTTCCCGTAAATAAATATATATATTTTTGGGAGTCCAACATCATAATATAATTAAATTGATGTCATTTATCATTAATCGATGGTAATTAATATGATATAAAGAATTTGTATGAGAAAGGAATTTAATGGAGTGGAGCGAGGAGTGACGAAGCAGTTTAGGAGGAGGAATTTTGAATAAAGACTCAGAGCATGAAAAAGGGGATGGTGATAAGTTGGATTTTTGTACGCAGATCTTGGTCCACATGTGGGCCCTAAGATCAGTTGTTGTTAGAGTAAGGAGAAGATATAGGGCGACCAAATCAAGGGTACGTTAGATTTTTATGAAGGTTTTCAAGGTAAATATTTTTGGGTAGATAAGCTTAAAGGCAAAAATGGAGATATCGAAGAGATCTGCCCTAATTAAGAATTGTTGGTAATAAAAGATCTAAGGAGTTTTCATATTGAGGTTTTAGATTCTCTTGTGGAAAGGTCATCTTCCAAAATGGTAGATGCTTTGGTGGGTAAGTTTCTTGGCACAAGACCTAATATTTATTTATTCAGACAAGGTGGGTGCCAAAGCGGCATCTGGAAATTTCAGTGATGAATAATGTTTTTTTTTTCTTATTCGTTTTAATAATGAGGAGGATTGTGCTAGAATCTTGGTTGGAGAGCCCTGGTTCATAGGGAGACCAAGATTGTTTCTGAAGAAGTGGAACCCTAGTTTTGATCTGGAAAAAGATGATATCAATCTAATGCCCATTTGGGTGACGCTGCCAGGGCTTCCTCTGGAGTTTTGGGATGAAGATCCCCTAATAAGTGTGGCTAAAACCTTTGGTTATCTTATAGCTTTTGATGCTGCAACTAAAGCTAGAACCCATCTTGTGCATGCTAGATTTTATGTGAATGATTTTATGAATCAGGAACTTCCATCATCTGTGATCTTGAACTCCAATAGGGGAGAATGGGACCAGAAAGTTGAGTTTAAGAATTTAGCTTTAAAGTGTGATGGATGTAACTACCTAGGTCATATGACTAGATTATGCCCTACGTTTATTAAGAAAGGGAATAGTTATGCGGCTAGAAAAGAGAAACAAGCATGGTTGAGAAAGACTAAAGAGGATCCTCAAACCTCTAAGCTACTATTCGAAAGCATGAAGGATTCTGCTGAGGTTTTGGGAGGAAAGGAACATCAACAAAAGATCCAATGACCAATGATTTAACAAAATGGATGGATAATCGAATTCTAGATATCAAAAGATGAATTGTAAATGTTTCAAAAGTAAAGAATCCCCAAGCCCTAATTATACATGATGGAAATTAAAAAACAATAAATGTTCTTTTGAAAGAAGTAATATGAGGTGTTTTATTAGTACAACAAATGGGGGAGGTAAGTTTGAGTTCTCTGATGATGGGGGAGAGGGAAGGTTCACTTATTCAACCCTCTATAGAGGATGGTATTCTAGAAACGGTTCAGGTAAGAGGATTTCAAGATGTTGCGATCCCTTTTGAGTCTCAAATTACTCCCTTAAGTCAAAATAAGTTCCAGTGTTTAGAGTCCATTGAAGGAGAGGACAATGTGGAGGTGGTGCCATGCTCTGAGTAGGAAGTCACTCCTAAAGCTTGCAAGAGCTTATTTCCTTTGGAAATAGGTAAGGATAATGAAGACATTATTCAAGAGAATGATGTTTTGGTTTCTCATAATAGAATTTCTACTGCCATTTCTTCATCGTGTTTGAAAAAAGATAAGGAAGTTGAGGTTACTCCAACTAAACATAAGGGGTCTCAGAGACAAGTTGATGAAGGCCCTTCAAAAAAGTGGGGAAACCGTCTCAACTTGAAGGTAGGAGAAGGAAAATTGATAAGTAACACAGGGTACTCAGTCCATGATCCAACTTAGAAGTTCTAAATGTCCTCCTAGATGTTGCAAAAGAAGATAATTAGCTAGAATATTAGAGGGATGAATCATAATAATAAGCACAACCTTTATGGATTTAAGAAGAAATAATATACCAAGTATTTTGGTTGTTCAAGAGACTAAAATGGATGAGTTTTTGGTTGAGGAAACAAATAAGAAAGTCTGGAAGGAAACTCAAGTTGCTAGTGTTAGCTCTTCAAGGGCTTCTAGAGGGATAACAACATTTTGGGATGATAAGGTACTTAAAGGAGATGTTTTATTCAAGAACTCGCACCATTTGGATGTTATCTTTTCAAAAAGAAATCAGGATTTCACTTGGATTCTCTCTAATGTGGATGCTCCTAATTCGCCTTCAGCGCGTAAAATATTGTGGAATGAGCTTGGCTCTTTTAGGAAAAATTGTGGGAATATTTGTTGGATGTTGGTTGGAGATTTTAATACTCCTCTCAATGCTTATGAGAAAAAAGGAGGGCCTCAATTCTTTATTGATAGTATGGAGGGCTTAACAACTTTCATCTCTAACAATGGTTTGTTGGATGTTGAGTTGAGAGGTTCTCCCGATACTTGGTCCAATAAGTGATTAGGAGATAACCTTATACAGAGTTAAGAAAGAGAGAACCCTGTTTAAGTTTGAGCACATGTGGTTTTCACATCCTAATCTTGTTGATAGGGTTAAAGAGTATTGGAATTTTGATGTTTTTGGAAGTGCCATGTATAGATTGGCAAAAAAGCTTAAGAATGTCAAGAGATGTATTAGGATGTGGAATACTAAGGTTTTTGGGAATATTTTTCTCCAAAAGTGGAAGATTAGATCAGAATTTGAAGCGTTGGAAAAACTTATAGATGAGGATGGATTGATCGAGAAAAAAATTCTTGAAGAGAAAATTCTCTTGAATGATTATCATACTATCATGGGATGTTAGAAATCCTTTTAGATGCAGAAGTCTAGGGCTATCTGGCTCAAGGAAGGAGATTGCAATATAATTTTTTTCATTTATCAATGCTTAAGCATAAGATCTATAACAAGATTTCTAAAATTTTCAAGGATGATGGTGTTCTATGTTCTGATCCTCTCCTTATAAAGGAATAAGCTATTTTTATTTCAATAATTTGTTTATTGCTAACTCTGATTTAAATGGAGATTTGGTTCAAGATTTCATTGCTAATATACCTTCTCTTATCTCTCCTCAAGATAATGCAAGTCTTCTGAAACTGATTTCTACACGAGAGGTTAAAGCAATGATTTTTCTCTTAAATAAGGATAAGGCTCCAGGGCCAAATGGTTTCCCTATAGCATTCTTTCAAAAAATTTGGGATATCATTAATGTTTGTTTGGTGGATGCTATTGATGAGTTATTTGCTTCTGGAAAGATGCTTAGGGAATTTAATAATACTTTTATTGCCCTGATTCCCAAGAAGAGTGGTGTAACAACTTTTACAGATTTTCAACCTATTAACTTGTGCAATTTGATCTGTAAGATTTTTACAAAAATTCTGGAATTGAGACTTCAACCTTTGATGGAAAATATCATATCAATTAACTAAGGAGGTTTTATTCCAGGAAGGCAGATTCATGATGGGATCATTGTTGTGCATGAAACTATTCATTCAATGGAGAAAAGCAAGCAAGCATGCATGATCTTTAAACATGATATGAATAAGGCTTATGATAGAGTTGATTGTAATTTTTTAGATGTAGTTCTAAATAAATTTGGGTTTTATCCTCATTTTAGATTATTGGTCTAGAATTTTATCTCCTCAACTATATTCTGTATTCATATTAATAGAATTCACGTGGGCATTTTCGGGAGTAAACAAGGGATAAGATAGGGAGATCCTATATCTCATTTCTTATTCATTATTATGGTGTATTCTCTAGTATAAATCTATTGGCTTCAATGACATAGGGGTGTTTGAAATGTTTTAGGCCAATAAATGGTGTTTCTCCTACCCTTCACCAATAATTCGTTGATGATACAATTACTCTTGTTGTTGTTTCGGTCAAGGAAGCCAAGGAACTAAAAATGATTCTTGATACCTATGAAGACACATCTAAGCAAAAGATTAATTTTGATAAAAGTTCATTGTTTTTTGTTAATACACCTCTTGTTAGGTAACATAAGATAGCTGAGATATTGGGGTGTCAAATTAATACTTTTTCATCTAGGTATTTGGGTATGCCTCTGCTTGTTGGTCTTATGTCTATTCTTATTTGGAATCCTCTTCTTTATAGATTCCAAAATAAGTTATTTGGTTGGAAGGGAGCTATTTTTTCTCAATCAGGGAAGCCAATGTTATTAAAGAATGTCTCCTAGAGCTTACTAGTTTATCTTATGTCTCTCTTTAAAATTCCAAGAGTGATTTAGGAGAAAATAGAAAGGATTCATAATTTTTTTTGTGGATGGGTGCTGAGGAGAAAGAAAGATTCCCCTTGGATGCTTGGGAGAGGGTGTGTTTCCCCAAACATAATGATGGCTTGGGTATTAAGAGCTTGAAACTGATGAATAAAGCACTGGTTGATAAGATTTGCTAGAGGTTCATTAAGGAGTCCAATCTTTAGGTTAGCATCTTTCGGGCTAAATATTTGGAGAATAGAAATGCAAATGTATTCCTTACTAAGTATTTATTTATTAGAGGCTCTCTCAAATGGATTTTTTTTGTTAAGAATAGGGATATTATTCTTAATGATTGTAAATGGAGACTAGGAAATGATCTTAAACTTAATATTTTGGAAGGATACTTGGTTGCTAGATTACCCTTTGAATGACTTGGAACTATGGCATCAAGTTGGTGCCCAAATTCAACACAATTATGGTATTATGGTTGCTGATCACATTCATCTATAAAATGGTAGAAGACATTGGAAGCACTTACAAATTTAGAATGTAGAAAAAGAAGAGAGAGTAATTATTTCAGATTTAAACATCATTTTAAAAGGAGTTCATGTTACTAATTTGTTGAAAGAAGATGAATTACTTTGGAGCGATTCAGATGATGGTAGCTATAATGTTAGACCAGGCTAAAATAAATTGATTCCCCCTATAAATGAGGAAATATCTTGGGAAAGATTATGGGATAAATATTTAATACCCAAATTAATATATTTTTCTGGCTGTGTGTCCAAAATAGGATCCTTACTATGGACAACTTATGTAAGAGAGGCTTGGTTCTGGTTAGTAAATGCCCTCTTTGTGAAGATGATAATAAATCTATCCTTCATCTTATGATAGAGTGTTCCTTTATTTTCAAGAAGTGGGGAATTGTTTTTGATAAGTTTAAGATTTATTGGACTCATCTTTATCCTTTGTTGAATTTTTGGCTTGCTTGGATGACTACCTTTTCAAATAAGGAGCTTAAGAAACTTTGGTTCTTGGCATTTCCCCACCTCCTTTGGGGGGTTTGGAAAGAATGAAATAATATGATTTTTTAGGGATATTAAGAACTCAAGCAAAATATTATATAGTTGGGATTTTAAACTTCCAAGTTGTATTTGGTTTATGTCTTCAAATTTTCTTGGACAAACCCATTTTATGCATGTTCTACAATCATGACCTTTAATATTATAACATTTAGTTGAGGCATTTCTTTAAAAAGCCTTAAAATTTATTATCATGTAGTCATCTAATTCCATAAGGAAACATCTATTTTTTTTTGTAATAGTCCACTTGCCTTGTATGTGATTCCACATTTTACATATAAATGAGGGCACTCAACTATAATAGTCTCAATGCATCATGAGGATGCCCATGTCTTATGTTAACTACAATCTAGATATTCTATGACAAGACATCTCATTTAGTCATTTGGTCAAACACTTTGTGAACATCCCAATATAATTCTACACTTATCATAGTGGATTTGATTTGGGTTTAATGCCTAGTCACCCACATTAAAGTCAAAGTTGATTTGGGTTAAGTAATGCACCTCTCTGACATAATTTAGCATCTATTTATACATGTGTGTGTGTGTGTGTGTGATTTAACCATTTTGGGAATAATTGAGGTTTTTATTCCTATTTAGTTAAAAGTATGAGTAAAGTAAATTAGTTAATAATTATGCCATAATTAACCTACTGATTTTTTAATTCTGATTATTGTTTAGACTTTCTAAAAGTAACAAGTAAATAGAGAGAAATATAACTTAGCTTAGAACTTTGCTAAATTAATCGAGATGAAGGTTGTTATTGACTGTGTAGGACTAAGATAGTATCAGGAACTTGGGTTTGGATTTAATTTAGTAAAAGGATAGAAGCATAAAAAATAAGACACTTTGAGGGTCTAGTGCTATAGTCATGTTCCTACCATTATTATCCAAACTAGTCACAAAGGTCTAAGCTTTCAGGGTTCTATTTACCACTCCTATATGACCTTGCCTATGAAATTCCAAAGATTAAATCTTAATAGAGCTTCTTTTAGAGATGATTTATCTTTGATCCTAGGTCTCCAATAAGCTTTAATAAGACTTTGAGGAAAGGGGAGGGGTTAGTGTGTGTAAGATGCACTAGACGTTCTTCAAACCCCATGTGTAGGCACGTTGCCTACATACCAATACTTTGAAGAGGGATCAAGCCATATGTAATTCTCCTTTTGAAAGTGCTTAATGCAATTGTGATATGAGAATGTAATAAATGCTAAAATTAGATATGCTTGAGGTAGCTAGAGGCTAGTGTAAGGCTTTGAATGATTTTGTAAGTTTATTAACTAGTTATATGCAAAGAACAGGGAAGATTACTTGAATAGTCTTGCTTGTATTCTTCCTTGCTTAGTGATATTTTCTAACCCTTTCCAAATGATCTTTGAATGGGCTTATATATGGATCTATTAGTCATGGGTTAAATGCAATCATGTTAGGATGACATAATGAAGAGGAAGAATCAGGGAAAAATGGCAATCTAGGCTCAAAATAAGATTGGATAGGAGCATCGAAAAGGGGACAACCTAGGGTCCATCACTATAGTCCAAGTTGGGTGCTATTGTCCTGAGGGTACAGGACCTAAGGAGATGGAATAAGCATGGAAAAAGGGTCCTGACTAAGATGGAATGAGGTCTTGAAATCTTAAAAATGATTGAGAATCAATGAAATGGTGCCTAGAAGGGTTATGAGAGAAAGCAAGAGGGAACTATGGGTTGGGTGTCATTAGCCACACTTAAGTTACCAATTTTTGCATTTTATATGACTACATTTGCCCTCACTTAATTCTAGTGATGCAACAAAGTGAAATACTAGGATAAAAGAAAAATAGAAAGTGTACCTAAACTTATCTATAAGGGTGAAGCTCATGAAGCTATTGTCATGATGGGTGTACATAAAGAGAGCATGTTGTGAAGTATGAATCTGTAAGAAAAATAAAGAGTAGATCAGTTCTTATTAGGTACACTATATCTAAAATAAGAATGTACAAAATTGGGTAAGAGAGAGGAAGAGAAAGGAACAAATACACCTCACTAGGTACATGAACCAATACAAAACCTATTATGAAGCTAGATTATGCTTAGTAATACTAGAAGGTGTTGTATCAAGAGTAATGTTACGAATGGAGCTGAGTGCTCAATTCCTTGAGAGTGGCTCAAGAATACAAAGGTTGGCCCTTTGACTCCATCATCACTTACTAAGTGAAGCTATATGATTATGCGTGTTCTAATTTATGTCTAGACTATGTGTCCAACCCCTCTAAATAGGTGGCTCAAGAATACAAAGGCTAGCTAGTCTTTTAGCTCCATCATTTCCCTATGAAGTGAAGCTATAAACTGATACCATTATGAAATGTGTGTCGAATGAGATGGATCCTAATTCCCATGAATACTATGTAATATAAAAATGTTGGCATGGATATCGAAATACGTGCTAGAAACTAGGCCACTCTTGGCCACTCTAAAAGATGGAGATTAGGCTTGTATGAAATCCACTTCAAAACTAGAAACTAGGCTTATATAGAAGCCACTCGGGAACTCAAGAACTTGGGAATGTGGAGATTAGGATTATATAAAATCCACTCTAAAATTATGCCAACCACCTATAGATGGAATAAGGTACACAACTACTAAGAATGTTTGGGAAATGTTGAAATTGGAAAGAAAAGAAATTAAATGTGCTGCACACATGCCCCCAATCACTAGTGTTTGAAACATGGATTCTAATTTGGAAGTTATACCAACTACCATATCTAAAATTGGAAGTGAGAACCATCATACCATGTATGATGCCCCTTATATCTAGATTCTCTGAGTAAAAGTGTACTAAAAACTATTAATTTTGAACTGGTCTAAATGTGCAAAATTGTAGTTGAACCTACTTTTATACCTACTTCTAGAAAATTTGGTTTTTTTGCTATTTGGATAGGAGCACCAAAAATAGGATACCCTGGTGTTTAGCATTGTTGTCCATGTCCAACACTATTGTCCTTTACTAAAATTGAAAATTGTGCTAGAATCGTCACTATTTTTTTGATCTGTTCTACCTGGTTTGAATTGCTATTTTGAGCTATTCTAGAAGCTGGATTTTTCACTATAAGGAGTTTTGATCTCTATGACAAAACCCCTATTTATTGCCCCCTCTTCTGAGGGTAGGAATGAAGACCCTGCAATGACTATTCTTAGAAGAAGGAGCCCGACAAGTGTGTTATGCTGCAAAGATACATGATATAACAATGATAATCAATAAGATATCTCAAGATATAGCATGGTTTGTATTGAGAGATTGTTAGATCAACAGAGGTATGCCTAGATAGATATAACAATGTAATGCAATATACTAAATTGCAACTAGAATGAGACGTCTAGTTAGTTTTTAGTTGTTAGATGTCATGGAGGGATGGAGCATGATGTCCATCATGGCATCCAAGAAAGCAAGATAATGCATGATTAGGATCCTGGCATTGCAAACAATCAGAAAGCAATCAAGCAACAAGCACAAAAGACAAGAAACATTTAAAAGATGGCCAATGAGCCAAGCAAATAAGGGACATGGGCACATTTCCTCAATCTATAAATCAAGCATACAAGGCATGTTCAAATGCCACATATATATACAATTGAGACAATCACATTGAAGAGTAAAAATAAGGGACATTGGTAAATGTCCAAAGGCACACACATGAATAGAAGTGAAGGACATTAGCAAACGTCCTAAGGTATATATAGGAGGCAAACAGGAATAAGAAAATACAATCACATCAAGACAATGCTAAGTAAGAAAATAAACCATGTAAGGATTGGAAATATAATCGTGATCTAACTAATCAAAGCAAGAATGTGAAGGTATGCAAGACATGTTAGTACAAGACTAGGTATATGCTAAGATATATATAAGTCCTATATACTAGTAAAATGTTAATAGATTAATCTGTATAAGCTAGTAAATAATGTACATCATTATGAGAACTAGAGTGTGTGGTGTAGGAATGACATAACCTAGATGGTGTAGTCATGTAGAAGATGCCCCCAGTGGGTATGTCTATCAAAGTATGTCTCGAATGTAGAAGTAAGATGCCCCCTCAATGGGTAGAGTGAAACAAATAAGGATCTGGATGTCACTACACACACTCAAATAAGATCAAGTGAAGCATGGTAATGTAGATAAATCAACAAATAATAGCATAAAATACTAAATGTAAGTCTAGCATAGTAGTAGAAATGTAAAGCATGGATGATGCATACAATCAAAATATTTTTGGTGTTTTTGAATGTATTTGTATTTTGAAATTTTGTATTATTTTTGAATTTTTTGAAAGTTTTGAGATATGTACAATCAAACAATAGAAACTATGTATAGGTATTACTAGGTAAAATAATACTAACTGATGAGTCTCATGGGAGACTCGCTATCATGGTGTCTTGTAACAATGAGAGGAATCATGCGTGATCATGAAACACGATGGAGAGGTTGAGGTTATGGCTCTAAAAGCTATATATGCTACAAATGCTTTGAAATATTTGAAGTGAAAACTAACTGTGGGGTCCCCCTATAACTCTAAGAAGTGGATGCAAATATAGGGCTCTTAGACACCCATCTAGTAGTAGGAGAAGCTCTCTAAACATGTGCTCTATGAGTAGATGAATGAGATCTCAATGCTACTACCCTAGGTGTGAACATTGTAGGTAGAAGCTGTCTAAAATCTTGAAACTATGTATACTATGAAAGAGACCTCTATGGAGGTGTATGAACTCTCTATGCTAGTTGTGGATGCCTCAACTATGTTTAAATCTAAATCGAAGGAAGAACTAGAACTAGTGGAGCAACTAAAATTGGTGGCTGAATAGAAATTGGTGACTAAACTAAAACTAGTGAATGCAAAGTAGAAGATGGCACTGAGGTGGGGAATGGTAACTCATATGGAACTACTCCAACTATAATAACCTAATTATCATCAATGAATTTCATGTATCTATGAACTATAGAAGGTACTGCTAAAAGTTTTTGAATCCATAGTCAACCAAGTAACATATCAAAAACTCTTACACTAGGAACAATAGTGAATGGTATGGTCACATGTGTTGGACCCACCTATAGAGGAAATATAATATCTTCCAAGGAGATCTATATGTTCCCATTGAATCTGATGATAATTGTGTCTATTGGTGTAATATCCTACTCTAAATATCCCAAATGCTGTAATAATGTCATAGTGCACATGTTCACACTAGATCCATTGTCTATGAGAACACTATGAATAGGATGATTATGAATGTGAGCTCTAATAAAGAGTGCATGATAATCTGTATCATCCTTAATGATCTCCTATTATGAGAAGGAGATGGAAGGTCTAGCTAGAACTCTAGAATTGTATACACCAATCATGTTGCTCAAAGGATGTAACTCAACTGAAGGTACCCTGTATGTATCTGGTGG
Source organism: Torreya grandis (assembly GCA_037957365.1). NCBI lineage: Eukaryota > Viridiplantae > Streptophyta > Pinopsida > Cupressales > Taxaceae > Torreya > Torreya grandis. The sequence goes on from JARHVA010005992.1 coordinate 668,806, forward strand.
GGGATGTGCATGATATGCATGATGTACTCCTAATGTATTTTATGTCTCCTATTTGGAATGTTGTGGAAAAGGATCTAAGAATATTTTTAATGCTTTATCCTATGTTGGCTTGGCCCGGGGAGGCTCAACTGAAGTGCCATGATCAATATCATTTCCATCTATCAAATCATGTATCTTGTGTCTCAAATTGATGCATCTCTTTGTTGTATGGCCATGAAACTCACAAAATGCATGCTGATCATATCCTTGTGGAAGAGGCTTTGTTGGGTCAACTTCCTGAATAGGAGGAAGAGATATGATGTTACATTATAAAGCTATTATAAAAATTTGGCTAGAGAAACTGATAGATTGGTAAAGGTATATTGAGGAGGTGCTAATAAAACCACTCATTAAGGGGGCTCTAAAGATGCATTAACTATAGGTTGATTCTAACTCTTGTTATCATTGACCTTTACTTTGTATGGTACTTTTCTGTTACTGTTATTTATTGTGTTTGAGATACTTGTGTACTTGAGTTTTCTCATTGAAATTAACTTGACTTCTCTTTATTTTAGAGTGTGACACAATTCAATGAAGGAATAGAATCTTTAAACATAATTGATTTATGCAAATCTAGTAGAAGATTCTATTTGAAGAGATCTTGTAACTCTTGATCAGCCATGGGGCTAGTCATCTTAGCCAAGATAGTCTTATATCGAAGAACATAATCTATGAGATGCTCATTGGACCTTTGTTTTTTTTGTGAAACTTGGGCATATGAAACCTTGTCACCAATGTTAATGCTAAAATGAGCTAGGAACATGTCAGCTAAAGGATTAAATGCATTGATTGCCTGATTTGATAGACTATAAAACCATTGTAAAGCATAATCCTTTAGGCTTCATGAAAATAACTTGGTAAGTAGCCAATCATTTGGTATATAGTCCAAGCATGTTACGTGAAACTCTCTCAAATGTGTCTCTGGATCACCCTTGCCATCATAAGAGTAAGCTTGGGTTGAATAAAACCTTGTGATAAGGGTGTAGAATTAATATGACGTGCCAATGGTGTATGTAGTAGAGCAAAAGAATCCAAAGCCTACATAGGTATAGAGGTACCTTGATCAAGATGTATCACCTTGGATTGAAGAGATTTTATCTCTTGCATAAGGACTACCACATCAGGAGATAAAGATTTACTAGTTGTAGTTGGTGGCATAGAGGTAGGTTGGGCTGCTATAGGGGGTTGTTGAGACATAGTTGCCCCTATAGTGTCATTTGTAACTATTTTCTCTAAAGGAATGAAATATTAATCTTACTTAGCCTTTTTAATTTCCATGATAGATTGAAAGCTAAGAGTATGATCTCGGGGCTAGTCCCAAAGTATTTCTTAAAAACTTTATAAGATCAAATATTTGTTGAGGACAACTTCATTATCAATAATTAGTGGAAGTGGATCAGTAGTCCAATGTGGTGGAGCATGAGCATCAGTGTGTACAACATCATTGTTATTTTTATACTGATCATTATGAAAGTTATCTTTGTTGAAATTAGTGTAATTTGGATGTGTAGAATCTATAATAGGAACTTAAGTTGGTTGTCTATCCATGGTATGCGATCAAGTAGAAGGAGTCTGGATGAACTCAGGAGGATTACCACTAAGTATTTCACTTCATCTTGAAGGAAAAGATGAAAGGAACTTAGGTGGAATAAGGAAAAAAACTTGGATAATATTAGAAAATATTAAGTGGATATAATCTAAACAAGGAACTGGAATATGCATAAAAAAGATATGAAGTTCACACACATGTAAGGTGATACCTCAAGAAAAAATATGACCTAGTGTATGCAACTAGGGTTTTGAAAAGTAAAATATTTTTGAGAATTATTATTTATTTTTAAACTTTGAATGAATTTTATGATTTAAATATGCTAATAAAAATTTAGAAAATGATTGGAAAAGTATTGGGACCTAGTATGGGCAACTAGTGTTTGAAAGAAATTTGTTTTAAATTACTATGAAATTTTAAAATTTAATGCTAGTTTTTGATTTTATTATGAAGGTAAAAATTTAGAAAAATAGATGAAAAATTAGTAGGAAATTTACCCTAGGGTTTATAGGGTTTTTATGTGCAAATGAAGTAAGTCAGGTTCACCAAATGATTTAACCATTTTGAGAATAATTGGGGTTTTTATTCCTATTTAGTTAAAAGTATGAGTAGAGTAAATTAGTCAATAATTAACTTACTAATTTTTTAATATTGATTGTTGTTTATACTTTCTAAAAATAAAAAGTAAATAGAGATAAATATAACTTAGCTTAGAACTGTGTTGATCTAACTGAGATGAAGGTTGATATTGACTATGTAGGACTGGGATAGTATCAGGAACCTAGATCTAGATTTCATTTGATAAAAGGATAGGAGCACCAAAAATAAGACACTTAAGGGTTTGGTGCTATAGTATTACTCCTGCCACTATTGTCCAAACTAGTCATAGAGGTTTGAGCTTTTTGGGTTTTATCTGCCACTCTTATATGACCCTACCTATGAATTTTGAAGATTAACTCTTAATGAAGCTCCTTCTATATTTGACTTATCTTTGATCCTAGGTCTTAAATAATCTTGAATAAGACTTTGAGAAAAGGGTAGGGGTTAGTGTGTGTAAGATGCACTGGGCATGATTCACACCCCATGTGTGGGCACGCTACCTACATACCAATACTTCAAAGAGGGATCAAGCCATATATAGTTCTCCCTTTGAAAGTGCTTAGTGTAATTGTGATATGAGAAGGCAAGAAATTCTAAAACTAGATATGCTTGAGGTGGCTAGGGGCTGGTGTAAGGCTTTAAATGAGCTTGTAAGTGTATTAGCTGGCTGTATACAGAGAATAAGGAAGATTACTTGAATAGTCTTGCTTGTATTCTTACTTGCTTAGTGATATTTTCCAACCCTTTCCAAATGATATTTGAATGAGATTATATAGGGATATATTGGTCATGGGTTAAATGTAACCATTCTAGGTTGACAAAATGAAGAGGAAGAATAAGGGAAAAATGGTAATTTGGGCTCAAAATGTGATTGGATAGGAGCACCAAAAAGGGGACACCCTAGGGTCCAGCGCTATAGTCCAAGTTGGGCACTATTGTCCTGAGGGTACAAGACCTGAGGGATGGAATAAGCATGAAAAAAAGGTCTTGACTAAGATGGAATGAGGTTTTGAAAGCCTATGAATGATTGGAAATTAGTGAATAGGTGCCTAGAAGGGTCACGAGAGCAAGCAAGAGGGAACTATGGGTTGGGTGTCATTAGCCACACTCATGCATTTTATATGACTAATCTCTCTCTCTCTCTCTCTCTCTCTCTCTCTCTTTCTGTGTGTGTGTGTGTGTGTGTGTGTGTGTGTGTGTGTGTGTGTGTGTGTGTGTGTGTGTGTGTGTGTGTGTGTGTGTGTGTGTGTGTTTGTGTGTGTGCGTGAGAAAATGAATGCTATGAAAATGAGAAAAAATGGGAAGGGATTAATAGCCTTGTGTTGAAATTTATTAACATAATTAAATAATGCTTTCATTGGCTAATGGAGTATATGTTTCCTCCTTGAGACTAGTAGAATAAACAATGTTTTCCATTAACTAGATATGACTCATGATGCTGATGATTAGCAAGTGTAACACATGATGCTTAAAATACTTCTAATTGGAAATGAAACCCACATGTCTTATTTGATAGTGGATCAATTGGATATGCTGAATTCATATTATAAGGAAAGGAAATGTTGAAACTTGAAGCTTATTTTGATTAATTAAGTTGAGTATAGTTGAAGCATTATTGTATGTCATACCTTTGACAACTTACCTATGATTGTGTGTGTGTGTGTGTGGGTGGGTGTGTTAGTAGATGAATGCTATGAAAATGAGGAGAAATAGAAGGGGATACATTTGGATTAATATAATAGTCTTGTGTTGAAATTTATTAACATAATTAAATAATGCCTTCATTGACTAATGGAGTATATGTTGCCTCCTTGAGACTAGTAGAATAAATGATATTTTTGATTAACCAACTATGAATTATGAGGATTATTATTAGCAAGTGTAGCACATGGTACTTGAAAGACTTATAATTGACAATGTAACCCACATGTCTTATTTGATAGTGGATCAATTGGATATGCTTAATTCATATTATAAGGGAAGGAAATGTTGAAACTTGAAGCTTATTTTGATTATTTAAGTTGAGTATAGTTGAGGCATTATTGTATGTCATGACTTTGAAAACTTCCCTATGATTATTTTTTAGATCATTGTAATGGGTGATGAATATTTACCTTTTTTGGTAAATTGAGTTAATACAATGAGTGAGTGTGTTTTGTTGGGTTTTATCTCGAAAGGGTTTCCCAAGATAAAGTCTCATTTGTATTGTGTGTTCCATTATTCCATTATTTCCTCTTTAATTATCCCATTATATTAGTAAGTAGTAATGAGATAAGATTTTGAAGTCAATGTAATAATAGGTGAACAAGTTTTTAGTTGCTCTTGTGAGAGTTTTTAGTTTAGTTATTATGAGGCTTGAACCTTAGTAGGTGTCAACTTTTCATTATTGGAATGGAATTGTTGTTATTTTAGCTTTTTATTTACTTAGATAACCATTGTCATGTTATGAAGTTTTTTCTTAAATCTTGAAGTGTCATCATGCTTAAACTTGTTGGACTATTGCTTTGCATATGAAGATAATTATTATTTCCCAATAGGGAAAGAGACTATAGGATTTATAGTCCAAGGAAATTATATAAGCTAAAGTTTTTAATATAATAATAATAATAATAATAATAATAAAATATAAATATTTGGTTATTTAAACTCAAATTTATGTTGTATTATCCATGGGCATTATAATGAATAAAGTCATGAACATTACTATGGAAATTGATAGTCCTTGAAAATGCTTATTTTTTTGTAATTAGTACCATTGTGGGAATGTTTGGAAAATTAAATGTCAGTAATTGTGAAATATTTCTATGACAAAGAATAAAACATATGGACCTAAGTTGTTGAAGGCATAATAATTACCATCAAATAACATTTCTCTTGAAATGAGGTCGATAGATCACCTTGATGTTCTCAATAATAGGATTAATAATCATAGTTATGTCTTGTCTTATTTTACTTGTCCTTTTTATAATAAACCAATAAACAAAACCCTAGTGGCTAGTGCCACACCTTGGCATGCATATTTTTATATAAGTGTAGCAAAGAACTACATCTCACCTTGATTTTGAGGAGAATATATATAGGCTACCATGTTGAGGTGGTGCATGAGGTCTATGTCTCAGGTTAGGATAGGGTTGTGATTTTTCCAAGCCTCGAGCTATGCTTAAAATATTTTCCAAAGATATCAATTTTATTTTTAAGCAAGGAATATGTTTATGCAAACTAATGTGAAGGATCCATGATTCTTGAATTTTTAACTAATCTATTATTGAAAGGTTAGTTGTTAACCTATGTGTTAGCTATAAAATAATAATACCTTTATATTCCAAATGTTGAGTCTAAACCTTGAACCAAGGGCTATCGACCTACATAATCTATTATATGCTAGTGGAGGGATTGTAAGTTGACTGGGTTAGTGGGTTAGTAGGGTTTTATATCAACACGTGACTATTTGAATTTATTATTTTCATCTAGACATTGAGTTATTTTGATGCATTATGCATATCACACCACAAATATGTTTATACATTTGGTATTTAAATTATGCAGGTTACACAATGTACATCCTTTAAAAAATTGGTCAATTTTTGTGTGTGTTTTAGTCATGCAAAATTTTGGGCATGACATACTCGCCATTCCATTCATAGTTTTAGGACTAGTTTAGGCCACACTTTCCTAGACTACACTACAATTAGTCCTTGGACATTTATATCATGTTTTATTTTTCCATATTAGATCTAGGTTATCCTTGTTCATGCATAATCTGTTAGATCATAGTCGAGGTCTTGTATTTTGATTGGGTTAGTGGGTTGGTAGGGTTGTATAGTGACATGCAAATGTTTGCATTTATTATTGTCATTTAAACATGTGAGTTGTTTTGATGCATTGCACATATCACACCATAAATATGATTAGATATTCGATAATGTAAATTGTGTAGGTTGTGCATTATACATCCTTTAAAAAAAATTGGTCAATTTTTTTGTGTTTTAGTCATGTAAAATTTTGGGCATGACATGCTTGCCAATCCATTCATAGTTTCAGGACTATTTTAGGCCACACTAACCTAGACTACACTACAATAAGTCCTTGGACATTTATATCATGTTTTTATTTTTCCATATTAGATCTAGATTATCCTTGTTTATCATTTCTTTGCATGCAATTTCCTTATTTTATCCTTGATACCCATTTACAACTATTGCTTTACATCATTAATCCTATCTTGAGACCTAGTTAGACCTCATAGCCCATATATTAGGCATAGGATTTAGAACCCCATACCCTCCATATTGAGTGTGGATTATCGTCCACTAGATCTATGGCCACCTCAGGTTATGTCACTACATTTGCATGTACATAAACTCTATTTTGATCTCATGTTTATATCATAATCTATAGAGAAAAAGATGATTGCTACCTTGATCTTCTTATCCTACATACATTTTAGTGAACCCAATATGAATCCTATCCATCCATCGGTTAGATTAACTTTGCATTTCCATATCTTGCTTTTTAGATATTTTGGTTTTAAAAGTATCTATTTCCAAACCCTACCTTCTATCCCTTTAATTTTTTTTAATTTATCAAACACACCTTGTTTTCCAAATCTTTCTAGAGGAATTTTATATGTTTCCAAAATGCAACACCTTTTTGAGCAATCTGATGAGAAATCTAAACAATATTTTTGAGGATTCTATAGCAAAAATCTTAGCGATATGCAATTAATCAATACTCATAAGGATTCTTACCAATTTTTTTCATTCAAATTTTCCACCTCTAAGATCACCTTCTAACTATTGAAATGGATTTCACTAGATCCAAATGTTATGATCCACACAACAATCCCAAAACCCATAAGAAAAAAAGAGTATTCAAATCCCATGAATCTAGTGAAGAGGATGTTGACCTAGAGTATACCACTAAAAGGAAATTATTTCTAAAAGATCATCCCAAGCATAGGGGAAAAGATCTTGTAGGTTTTTTATCACATCATGATGCAACCTTTCATGTAGATTCCTCCTTTCCCTATTGATTATTTTTTGATAGGACCAAGGGAAAATAAATTCTTGATTTTCCCTCTCCCCTCTACTTCTACTGTGGTTAGTTTATCAACGACCATGACATGTCTTAGCTTTGGTGGACCTACCCAAAGATCTCATATTAAAACCAACATCTATGCCACATATAGTGCTTATCAACATATCACTCAAGCTTCTCCTTTAACCAGGGATAATTTTAAGAATAGACCCCTAAAAATTACTATAAAATCATGGTGAATCTTAGAGTTCAGGCATCATTCCACTATCAAATCTTTGGCAAAATTACCATGTAAGTATAAATTGACCGACAATTTCTATTAGCTCTTTTAAAAAACTTATAAATATCTAGCGAATTAAACATAATATTCAAATCAAGAAATAATGGCTAAAAATCCATAGTTAAACCCCTTTACCTAAACATATTCATGGGGAAAATATGCTTGAGGTGGAATAATGATTATGATCAATGGATACCCTAAGTTTTTTAGAATAACTATAATGCTTTGCCTTGTAAAATTGGGGGTAGTCCAACCATTTCAAACACTTACTCAAATGAATAAATCTAAGCAAGGAAAACATGAGAAACAACATGAATAAGAATTGCTACAAACCCATCCCAAACCTAAACCCTAAATAGGTGTGTGTGAATTTAAAAATAAGTCATTGCCACATAAATTCCCAAACACACATTCAAAATATTTTTGAGGTCTTGTTGATCTCATTACTAAGAAATCAATCCCAAACAAATGCAAATATATTATTGATCGCATTACTAAACAAACAATCCCATGTGATAACCAAATTATGTCTAATATTAAGGGTTTTGATATAAGATAAAAAGGGTTTTCACATTGTGAATAAAGATTTGATAAAAAATAACATGGAAAAAATTCAAATCCCTTAAAAGATATATAAAATTCATTAAAAGTGTGAGAACATTTATACATATGTATGTCTTATATTTCTTACTTGGATTGTACTTCATTGTTGGCTACTTATACTTGTCCTTGGCCTCCTCTTGTAATTATTGTTTGCTTCATGATTCCAATGACATGTAGGGCTTGTATTTATTTCTTGGATTTTACTTTATTGTTGTTTGCTTAGACTCTTCTTTGTCCTCCTCTTGTAATTATTGCTTACTTCACAATTCCCATGACTTGTAGGGCTTGTGTTTCTTACTTGGATTTACTTCATTTTTGGCTACTTAAACTCCTCCTTGGCCTTCTATTACAACTTTCACTTACTTGATGATTCCCATGACCACAAAGGAATACAACTTTAACAGAAATGAAGTTATAGGAATTTAGGTTTTAGGGTTTTGTGGTTCTAGGTTTTTAAGCAATTTGAAGCACTTATGTATATTTATTTTATAAGAAGTGATTTGTATTAATTAAAAAACCAATGGATAAAGATGTTAGTAGGTGATAAGTCTAAAGTCAATATATTATTTATGGTTCCTTCTTTTTAAAGATTAAATTTATCCTTTTAAAGTGCTAAATTTGATGGCCATATGATTAAGTATAAATTGAGTACAAACCTATGTAAGTCTCTCAAAAAACCAACTATATAATATAATAAATTGAGTATTTATGACAAAAAATTAGAGTATAGAGTATAAATCAACTATGGGACTATAGGGAAAGACAACTATGAAAAGCGAGGATGACATAACTAACAAATATTCAAAACATTTTCGTAGTTTTAAAATTATAAACTATATAATAAGGTCTACCAAAATGTCTTAACCACATCCATATTGGCCTTTCAAATATTTTTTTATTGAAATTAACAAACCATGCCAATTAGAATATAATTATTACCTTAAAACTTTAAAAATTAAATAGAGTATGATCATGAGGCTCTATGGTATTTATTCAGTTTTGTTCATTATGTATTATTTAAAAGAAGTATCTTTCATGTCATTATTTCTTAGAGGAAATAATTTTCTTGATTTTTTATAATAAGTATGTGGTACAGACTAAATAAAGAATATAATAAACTGAGTATAGAAAAAATAATGAAAAAAAATCAGATTATAGAGTATAAACCAACTATGAGGCCATAAGGAAAGACAACTATGAAAAGCAAGGATGACATAATAGAAAAAATATTCAAAATATTTTCATAGTTTTAAAATTATAAACTATATAATACGGTCTACCAAAATGTCTTAACCACATCTATATTGGCCTTTCAAATATTTTTCATTTCAATTAACAAACCATGCCAATCAAAATATAATTATTACCTTAAACATTTAAAAAGAAAATATAATATAATCATGAGGCTTCAAGACTCTTTTTATGCAATATGTATGGTAAGATCATGTGCAATACTTAATATAAATTGAGTATAGACCACAACTCACACTTTTGACATAGTTGGTCGATCTAATAGATTCAAAGAAGTTCCCATTACAAGGGATCAATTCTTTGAGGTTGTATCCTCTATAAGTTACACCTTGAAGGAAATTGTAAAATGTCTCTCTTTATAGATTAGATATCATTTACCTCAAGATGAACTACTAGAATCCATTGCTGTGAGGTACCCTCAATATTATAAAAATGTTAGCTCATCATATTTTTAGAATAAAATCAAAACCTTGGCCCAACACTTTTACAAAAGTGTAGAATTGAATGGTGAACAAACTAAAGGCATTTTATATTTGCCAAAGCTAAGGGATTAGTATGTTCGATTTACCACAATAATGTTAGAACAAATTAAATTTTTGGACCATGCTTTCGAAGATGGCTCAATCACTAGATTATGGACTACTAAGTTTGATTGAAATACTATGTGATGGTATCTCAAGAAAATTTTAATCTTGATAATTTATGCCAAACAATGATTTTATGCTCAATTGAAGATGAGCTATTTTTTAGTGCATTACCTTTTTTAAAATCAAAGATAAGAAACAAGCTTGACAAAAATTAGATACTTGCTTGAGGCTCTATACAACTAGATACAATGTCCTCGATTTTTCATTTGATAGAGCTTTATAAATTTGGAAATTAACATGTGAAAGAAGAGGATTGAATAATAATTATAGAATCATACCACAATTATACAATACTAGATCTGAGTCTAATAAATTTTGAAGAGAATGCAAATAACAATTATCAAGAACAAAATAAAGAAAAATGGCATGTTGAAATTTCAAATTTAGGCATCTAAAATCCAAGATTGATCGAGGAAAGACAGCAAATTTTGTGATCAATTTTGAGATTTATTTTATCAAGGTTTTGAGAAATATTGTGAAGATAATACAAAGTATATAGATAATTAAGAGGTAATTTGTGTATTTTTATGTTCCGTTTGATTAAGAGAACATGTCTATAACAATTTTAAACTCTATTATAGAGATGTATAGGTATATTGTGATGTTTTCTTGTTATTTTATACCAAACTTTTTAAAGGTATCTATAGTGTAATGAACTATAAGTATCTATATTAGACTAACAACTTCACTTCCACTAATAGCTTGCATAAATGCCTAGAAAATTTGATAAAACCGTCACAAATGTATTCAAACAACTTTCATTAATCCCATGGGTGACATGTTGGGCCAACATTAAATTTTATCTTGGCCTTTAAATATGCCGACACCAATTCATTAAAAAATGGGGCAAGATCTCAAACTCGATCCCTGTAGCTTCAATTCTACCTGTATTGCATTCAATGCTAGAAATAAAATATACATCAGGTTTGAGAATTTGGGATGTGAAGTCATTTATGTCATTAACATATTTTAACACTACCTAGTTTTTTAAGCCTTGAAGATGTCGCAATTTCAACTTACAATTTTATAGTTATAGTTATAGTTATGTATTATTAAGTTTTTTTGTCATTAAAACCATATAGAAAGAAGATCAAGTTTGTTTTACTCAGTTTTATAAATGTGCTAAGGACCACCTGTGACTTAGGAAACAATACATTTAAGGTAATAATTAAATTTTGGTTTTCATGGTTTGTTAATTGAAATAAAAAAATATTTGAAAGGCCATTATTGATTATGGATATGGTTAAGACATTTTGGTAGACCTTATTTTATAGTTTATATCTCAGTTATCAAATATATGTATATGTGAATCAAATTTAAAATAATATAATCTAACATATCCGATAGAGTAAATCCTATAGAAGATACAATCTCTCAAAAGAAATATTTTTGAGTCTATAAAAGTGTTTTATCAATCTCTTGATATCCCTTTAATATCTCTATAGCTGAAAAGAGGGAAAAAGAAATGAAATGAAAGCAACCATGAGAGAAAAAGACTTAATGCACTCAATGAATACTTACAAATTAGTCTCTTATATATTAATATCTTGATATCCCTTTTACATAAATATTTTTATATCTATTTATATCTTATATTAGTCATTTGAGAGACTTACAGAGGTCTGTACTCATTGAATGCTAAGTACTACACATGGTGTTACCATATGTACTGCATAAAAAGAGCTGGGGAACCATATTTTTGGGACTTGAAGGATAACAATTTCTTTTTTATTGATTTCAACCTCTCCCTCAAGATCATATTAAATCTTGATCATGTTACATATATTTATTTATTGATTTTGGCAAGGATAAAACATGCTCAATATGCAAAAATAACTTAAAAAAATTATTATATTAAAATAAAATTAATTACTAAAACATTAAAATCCATGTGTGTTTCCATAATTTTTTAGTAAAGAGTAAACCATTCAAACATATTATTCTATAGGAAATAAAATACTACCATGTATATATCAAAATTGCCAAAAATAATATCAACATACTTAAAAATATCATGACAATATTTCATAAGTACCAAGTACCAACAAAAATTTCAACATAAGAATTTAAGTTTTAACCATAGTCTACATCAAAAAATAAATCTATGAAAGGGGCACCCTTATCAATAAAGTACTCAGTATATTCCATGGAAGTAGTGGGAAGTTCAATCAAGTGGGTAAGGGCCCCTTCATAATCATCTCCTTCCAACTTAACCTTTTTTAGCATTTTGACCTCCATAGGTTATGTTTTAGGGTTTCTAACACACTTCCTTCTAGAATAAGTAGGTTTTTTAGGTTCAAGGGGTGGAAAATTAGTGTTAAGTAGAACAATTTCATTGGGATGTAATTTTGAAGTTAATTTAAGAATATTTTTAGGTGGCTTGGGCAATGAAACATTATGCTCATTAGGTTAAATGGAAACATACATGTGTTTAGAGAGTTTAATTGGAGTGCCTCATCCACAAGGATTATTCCTCCAATTTTCTCCCCTCCATCCTCTATTTCCATGAAAATTCAAAAATTTAGTAGGCAAAGAGTTGATAACATTCCAAAAGGAAGGGTTATTGGCAACAAAATTCAAGGAAATACGGGTTCCTTGATTAAATGGTCTAGAAAATGTGTTAGAAACCTTGAATTTTTTAAGTAAAATGACTAAGAGGTGTGGGGGGTGAATCAGTCTTTAAAAAATTTCAATCAATTAGATTCACTCATCTATGAACTATGAAATCAACACAGTGATCTAGCAATGCATTAAGAACCAATCATATGAGCATGAAATAAGATAACACATCACATATTTGGGAAAAACTCATGGAGAATAAAAACCACTAAAATAAATCTTGGAAAAAATATCATATAAGACAATGTATAAAATTTAGTTGAGCACCAACCCAACATGGAGCATCAACCCCATATATATCAATCACCCACTTGACTTTAATAAGCACCTACTTGTTATGTGGTTACAACCCCCTGTGACTAAGAACCAAATAAATTAAAGCATAATTATACAAGCACAAACCTAAAAGGTAGATCCAAATACCTCTTGACTAAGAAAAAGCTCAACCAAGACCAATTCTACAAGCTCCAACCTACAAAGAAGCTTTAACTCCCTCAAACACCAACTTAGTCAATCACACTTCTTTATTCTATTCTTCCACTCAGCTCTCTATCCGATCCACATAAACTATATAAAATATCATAAATAAATTTAACATCTCTAATGAATCTCTGATGGCCTCTCAATATATAATTATCACTCCTTTAACTCTACTCCACTTGATCTCTCTCAAAACTACCTCTAGGCTTCTTTGCTCAACTAACCCTCTTCAAGATTGAATAGGTCATATGACCTTGATATTAAAATATATAAAAACTATATGATATTCATGATATAATCCTATTCTTTCTCCTAAAGTTTTACAACATATTTCATAACTTCCTTAGGCTCATTTATTTATCAATCCATTCGCTTACTCTTAGCTTATCCAAATAGGCCTAAAAATGCCTTATATATATACTCATCTCTTGTTTATATACTACTTGGTTGGACAAACACCCTTAAAATATTATTTAGGAGATATAATGGGTCTTATGAAATATCATAAACAAGATTGAAATGAACTTTGAGTTCCTTTTGGTCTATCATAAATGTATTGGACCTCATTTCACTTTTAGGTCTCATGGAGACCTAATTACATTAGGCCTTCTTATCAACACATTACCATTTGATCCCTTGGAAATAATTAAACCTATATAAATATAAAAATAATTAAAAAAAAAATAAAAAAATACCTTAGACAACATCCTTTTATCTCCATAACACCTTTAGGGTCCAACCACTTTATGAAACCCCTCAATAGTACTTAGTCCTATTAGGCCTGTGTACACCAAAAAGTTTGCCTTTCAATACTAAATATTAAACAAAATTAAGACACTAAAAAATGATAAAAAAATACATATATATAGTACAAATGATCTCAAGGTCATTAAAAAATTCATTAGACACTTTCACTTAGGAGATAAGGGCTCAAGAACATCTCTGCAACTCACTCAAAACTGCTAGTTTACCTCAAAGACCAATCACGGTGACTTAGACCTCCAACACTTATATAAATACTTGAAATGAATTTATATATATTTATATGGTCCTATGATATCAATATACCATCATAACATATAAATATCATATGGTCTAATTTTAAATATTGGTCTTGCAGACCAATTTCTTGACCTTATATCACATAGTCTTATTTGAACCAAACGGGTCGACTTGTGATAAAATTTTTCACCATATTCACTAACCTAAAAAAATTATACCAATAATAAACATGAATTATAAGTAATAAAAAATGTCTCCATACACTTTTTTCATCATTCTATCATGAAACCACACTCAAATTCATCTTCTCATTGTTGCCTAGGTTTTACACTATTTACACCATTAGGTCTATCTAAGACTGGCTAACTTGGAAGACAGTTTAACACATTATAAATGTGTAACCTATCCATAAAATTTAATGGGGATTTATTATTATTATTATTATTATTATTATTATTATTATTATTATTATTATTATTATTATTATCATCATCTAGCTTCTTCTTCCATCAATTTATCTACTTTGACCAAGTTAACTTTTGATTGTTACAGTAAATTCTTCACAAATAAGCCATTTTATATAGGGTATTTTCACTCACCTAACAAATAAATATAACCTATATGTTCCTAAGAGAGTCCAATATAAGATCCAATAGGTTTGATAATCATTTAAATCCATTATAAACTAATTTTAGAAATAATTTCTACATTAGGTCCTTATTAGGGTTTTAGGGAGGTTTAACATAGGTTTTGGTGTTAATGATTGTTCATAAAGGAATACCCCTTAAATCCAAAACCAATGCCTATATATATTATATAGGAACATTAAAAATATCTAATTAACAACTCATTTTCCCATGTAGAGGTTACACGTGCCAATGAACACCTGGAAGTCCTTCTCAGGTTTGTATACCTTCATTCTGTGAACTCGAGAGACCTCAAAACCACTTTTCATTCCATTTAATAAAAAATACAACCTCATACTTCATTATCACTCTTAAAATTACTTTAATTACCTATATCCATGATCTTCTTCACACAATAACCTTAAAATATGATCCTCATGTCTCATTAGGCTAGGATAAAGAATGATCTAGGTGCAAACCAAGACTAAAGGACATACCTTTAAAGACTAAATTTAAAAAAATTATGAGTACATACACACCTTATTCTCATTCTCACACAACATTAACAACCTATCACATGTTTGATTTATTTCACCTCATCATGTCACCAGCTCATACCTTCACCATGCCATGACTAGGCTCAAGCTTCTAATACATTTGACACCTTGACCTGTTCTTTCCATGTCATGACCTCAAAAAACATCAAAAAAATAGATATAAGACATCAAAATAAACTCATATCACTACAACATTCTCTTTTTGATGATAATAATCTTTCATAGCCTCATACATACCTAAAACCACATGACTAATCTTCATATGACTTGACATCTCTCTCAATGCTTATTGTCACATCACATACCTTTGTTCATTCATTTCACTATTCTTCCTTCACATGGATCACCTTGAAAATATTAATTTCATGACTATGACACACTATGCACATAAATTCCTCTGCACATACCTCTTCATATCATGACATCAATGAATTGTATAAACCTCTTCATACACTATGCTTCCTATGCAGACATTAGTTGTCTTTAAACATATTCCATGAACTATACCTTCCATGCTCACAAAACTCATGGAATTATAATCCATGCAACACTCTCTCTTTCATTAATTACCTTACTCATGACAACTCTCATAATCACACTCTTATATACCTTGACATATCACATACGGCCATCTATCCTTAGTCACCTTTGACATCAACTCTGACATCAACCTTGACATCAATGAAAACACAATCTTTAAATGATACATATTTTTGACATCAATTACAAAAACATGCCAAACCCCCCCAACCCCCCCTGCCTTTTGTTAATGATGGCAAACACATTGATGGAAAACACACTAAAATCTGAAATCACTTCAAAATGGTACTTTTCCCATCTACTCATTCTCCCCCTTTTGACATTAATGAAAACGAGACACTTGCAACTTTATCCCTCATGATATAAGTTCTTGGATCACACCTCTTAAAATAAATAAGATATTCAACATTTATTAAGTTTGTAAATCATTATGAATTTTCTCCCTTTTTGAGCTCTCTCCCTCTTTTGATAACAGGATCATAGAGTATATGAAGCATCATAAAAACATGCTTCCCCTAACTCCATGCATACCTTCTTCAAATGAATTTAGATACATAGGAATGCTAACATTGTCCTTGATGTGACTGATATAGATCAAACTCTTGATCACTCACTAGGCTACCCCACTTCTGACACCAATAGAAAAATTAAAGACTCATCATTTGTCTTCATAGCTTATGCTCATCACTTGAGTCATCAAGACTCTCAAACCATCTTGAGATTCATTCAAGCATATTTGATACCAATACCAATTATCAACATAAATCAAGCTATCAACTATAAGAAACACATAACAACTTTTTGCTTACCTTTCATTTACTAAATAGATATATAAGCTTTCATCATGCTTATAATTATGTCAATAACATGCAACTTGTCTCTATGACCATATTGGTATTGCATACCAATCCATATTCCTTATGTCTCTAGACACAATCCTATGCTTAGATTTGCATTCCATACCATGATTCCTCATGAACTAATCTACATAATCAATGCTCATACTAACTAAAACTCCTTTCACCTTGTCATATACATACAAGTTACAAATAAAATAACTCATACCTTACAATATAGACAACCTAGAATCCTCTCAAGATGAATCCTTCTTTGACTGCAACTTCATACTTATAATGATAGAAGAGTGTCTCTATGAAGCCTAAAGGAATCACCCCTTTCTATAGGGCTCTCAAAAATACATAAACTCAAGATAATCCTAGATCTACAAACCATTCTTCTTATCCATCTTACAATCATGAGACTAATAGTCCATCCTTAGAATCCACTTAGTCTTGACTAAAGCATTTGGCTCATCCACCTTATCATACTTATTCTTCTCTTTGATTTCCTTGTCAATACATGTAGATAATAAGTTTTCTTGAAATTCCTCCACTTTTTGATCCTTGCTCTATCTTAGAAAATAATCCATTTTGAATCTTAGGCTCAATATGATTAGTCTTGACTTTATTTGGATTCCTTACCAATGTTTAACCCTTATTATGCACTCTAAGAGATCCATATACCTTATTAAGTCTTGAGGGATTCTAAATTTATTAAGACAAAATATTTTAATTTGTCCCATATTGTGACAACTTTAGCATACAATATTACTGTACTTACCTCTTGACTAATCACTCCTACGATAGTCTCATGATAACTCATCCCTTGAGACCATTCTATAATCACTTGCTCTATGACCAAATTTATGACAAGCAAAATGATAACCATCGAAAGACTTGGTGCATGGTCCAACTCTACCTTCAAGAACTCCATTTCTATTCTAAACTTGATGCATTCTTCCTCGGTTTTAAGACTTGTAGTGACAATTTCAATCCGAGTTTCCAATTTTTTGATGATCTCATCATGTTTATTAGTGTTTTTTCTTAGAATCTCTTCAAAGATATTGATTTGATCCTCACAACTCTTAACCATGGTCTTAATTTATGATTATTCCTTCTTTAGAACTTCAAATCCTCTAGAGTACTCACCAATTTTGCCTCAAAGTTCACTACAGACTCTTCTTCATCTAATTCTTCATCATCCATAAGGATTTTTCCTTTTGAGAAACCCTTATTGTGTGTTTCTATAGCCATGAATAAGGTTTCATTACTATCATGGTCATTACTATCATCATCACTATCAGATGTACTAGTGTCACTTACATCAGATGAGCTACTACCTTCTTTGGTATAGAAACCTCTCTTATTTTTGAATGACCCTTTCTTGTCTTCATACTTCCTAAAATCATTTTTGATCTTATAAATCTTATAGATCTTCTTATCATCACCAAGATGTTCATCATGTTCTTCATCATGCTCAGTCTTATCCTTGTTAGGAAATTTAGAGGGAAAGTGACCAATCTTACCATAATTAAATCATTTAAATGGCAACTTGCCCTTATACTTACTTGATCCTTTTCTTAGTTTTATGAAAATTATGGATTCTATCTTATCATCATCAATGTATGTATCAACAGCATCCTTAGAATTTTTACCTTGTGACTTCTTCTCAACTTTGAATGCATCTTCCTTCTTGGAAGGCCTTCCATCACTTGTTCTCATTTCATAGGTAGTTAAGATGCTTTGAAGCTCATCTATCTATAGTATGTCAAGGTATTTTATCTCCTTCATAGTACACACCTTTGAATCAAACTTAGATGTTAGATATATTAATACATTTTGTACTACTGTTGATTCTTCCAACTTATCTCCTAGGCCTGTAATGACATTTATCACTTCATCCACTCTCAATAGGTAAGATGCAATGTTTTCATCCTCCATTCTTAGGCTTTAAAACTACATTCAATGAGTCTACAAATTTGACAAATCAACTTTGGTATCTCCATAAATATTATAAATTTTTTCCCAAATACATTTGGATGTATCACAATGCATGACCTTAACAAATTCTACTTTTGAAAGACCACACATGATGACATTCATTGCCTTAGAGTTGTTCTCACGTGCCTTCTTGCCTACTACATCAATTGGTGGTGTAGAGGGTGGAGTGAATACATTTAAAAATATATCTCCATATATCATAAAATAAATATATTAGATAGGTATTCATTTTGATGCTAAAAAATTCATAGTTAGTCCCATTAAAGAGAGGAGCCTTATTGGTTAAGAAACCTCCTTGTACTTGTTGACTAGACATGTTTATGGTTTAAGGATCTACTTTAAACTATTAGGCTTACTTCAAAGGACCAAGATTTGATACCAATTATTAGAATCACAATGAATGGGGGGTGAATTAGTCTTCAAAAAATTTCAATCAATTACATCCACTCATTTATGAACTATGAAAACAACACAGTGATCTAGCAATGCATTAAGAACCAATCACATGAGCATGAAACAAGATAATACATCACATATGTGGGAAACCCTCATGGGGAATAAAAAAATTAAAATAAATCTTAGACAAACTATTATATAAGACAATGTATCAAATTTAGTTGAACACCAACCTAACATGGAGCACCAACCCTAGATTTATCAAACACCCACTTGACTTTAGCAAATACCCACTTGATAAGAGGCTACAACCCTCTATGACTAAGCACCAACTCATTCAGAGGAAAATTATAGAAAGTAACAATATGAAAGGTATATCCAAATCCATCTTGACCAATAACAAACTCAACCAATACCAATTCTACAAGCTCCAACCTGCAAGGAAGCATTAACTCCTTTAAGTACTAACTCAGTTAATCACACTTCTTTCTTCTATTCTTCCACTTAGCTCTCTATTTAACCGATATAAATTATATCCACTATCATACATATGGAACACATATCTGATGCAAATTTTATGGCCTCTTAATATCTAATGATCACTCCTTCAACTCTACTCCACTCGACCTCTCTCAAAACTACCTCTAGGCTTCTTTGCTCAAATAACCCTATTCAAGACTGAATAGGTCATATGACCTTGATCTTCAACTTCAAAACACCTCTATGATCTTTATGATATGATTATATAATCTCTCCTAAAGGTTTATGATATGTTTTCTAACCTCCTTAATCTCATTGATTTATCAATCCATTCACCTACTCTTAGCTTATCCAAATAGGCCTAAAAATGCATTATATATATATATATATATATATATATATATATATATATATATATATACTCATCTCTTGTTCATATACCACTTGGTCAGCCACACACCCTTAACCTATTAGATCATCAATATAATAGGTATTATTAAATATCATAAATAATATTCAATAAACTTTGAGTTCCTTTTGGTCTGTCATAACTCTATTAGACCTCAATTCACTTTTAGGTCTCATAGAGACCTAATTTTACTACTTTGACTAAGTCAAATTTTGACTACTACAATAAATTCTTCATAAACATGCCCTTTTCTATAGGCTCTTCTTACTCACCTGACAACTCAATACCACTTAGAGGTGATTGAGAGAGTCAAATACAAGATAAAATATGTTTCATTATAATTTTAATTCATTATAAGCTGATTTGATACACATCTTCTACATCATGTCCTTATTAGGGTTTTAGGGAGGTTTAACATAGGTTTTGGTGTTAATAATTATTCATAAAGGATTGATCCTTGGATCCAAAAATAATTCCTATAGATATTATATATGACCCTTAACCATATATAATTAATAAATAGGGTTACTATGAATATGTTACACATGCCAATGAACACTTGAAAGTCCTTCTTAGGTTTGCATACTTTCATTCTGGGCACTTGAGAGACATCAAAACTATTTTTCATGCCATTTCCTACAAACCATGACCTCATACTTCATGATCAATCCTAAATAAAATTAATTACCTATATGAATTATCTCCTTCACATATTCACCTTGAAATATGATCCTCATGCCTCATTAGGCTACGTAGGGCTAAAGAATGGTCTAGGTGTAGAGCAAGACTAAAGGAGTTACCTTCACAGACTCACTTTAAAGCACTTACAAGTACATGCACATCTTATTATCATGCTCACACAAACTTCACAACCTATCACATACTTGAGTTCACTTTTTTCATCATGTCACCATCTCATACCTTCACCATGCCATGATTAGGCTCAAGATTCCAATGCACTTGGCACCTTGACCTATTCTTTCCATGTCATGACCTCAATAAAACATCAAAAAAATAGATATAAGACATCACAATAAACTCATATCACTACACCATTCTATTTTTGATGAAAATAATCTTTCATAGCCTCATACAGACCTCAAACCACATGACTAATCTTCATATGATTTGACATCTCTCTCAATGCTCATTGTCACATCACATACCTTTGTTCATTCATTTCACTATTCTTCCTTCACATGGCTCACCTTGAAACTCTTCATGTCATGACTATGACACACTATACACATACATTCCTCTACACATACCTCTTCATATCATGACATCAATGACTTTTACAAACCTCTTCATACATTATGCTTCCCGTGTAGACATTAATTGTCTTTAAACATCTTCCATGAACTATACCTTCCATGCTCACAACACTCATGGAAATTCTAATCCTTGAAACACTCTCTCTTTCATGAATGACCTTACTCATGACAACTCTCATAATCACACTCTTATGTACCTTGACATATCATATACTACCATATGTCCTTAGTCACCTTTGACATCAACTCTGACATCAACCTTGACATCAATGACAATACAATCTTGACATGATATGTTTTTTGATATTAATGACAACAACATGCCAACACTATGACCATGAAAGAATTGAACACCTCGAGAGCTATGATATGAAGGAGTATCCTCACTATGTTGATTGTCATCATGAACCAAAACATCTCTACCTAAATCATTTGAACCTGGATTCTAGCTTAACATCTAGTAAAGTATTCTAAAATAAACATTTTATACAACTGAGCTCAAATACTTCCTAATTTTCATGATCTTAAAAATACAATGCATCAAATTATTCAATTTGAAACAAAATGCAAATAATACTTATAAAACTATCATTGTGCATAAAAAAATAATCATTTTATCCTCTTTACAGCCATACTTAAATAAAAACTACCATCCTAATAAAACCATGCATTATTCTTTCACAATATTCATGCCACTTTCAAAAAAATGGTAAATAAGCCATAATCAAATACATGAAACTTAAATCCATATAGATTCTTTGGCCTATAATTTTCATAAATAAATTTATAAAAATACATGCAACTGTATCTTCAAAAATTTGGAACCGATATTTTCAATGTTGACCATGCCATATAATCAAATATTCATTTGAAAAACAAATCCTCAAACATTTAATTTTTTTTAATGAAGATAGACAACTATGTCAAAATTGATCATTTATAGACTCTGCATTATTTTTAACAAGATTTCTCAAAATCCTAATGTTTAATTTTCATGTGTGTGTGTGTGAATGATAAGGACCACTTAGGACACAATCACCTTAAGGTAATAATTATATTTTGGTTTAGGGTTTTGAAATTGAAATAAAAAAATACTTGAAAGGCCAATATAGATATCTTTAAGATATATTGGCAAACCTTATTATATAGTTCATAATTTTAAAACTATGAAAACATTTTAAATAGTCTTTGGCACCATTTTATAAAACTGAGTAAAATAAACATGATCTTCCATCTATATAGTTTTAATAACTAAAAAAATTAATAATAAATATTTTTCAAACCTAATCTTTATTTTATTTCTAGCATTGTGGTGTAGGTAGAATTAAAGTTACGAGGATTGAGGTTGAGATTTTACCCCATTTTTTATTTCACAATCCTTGTGCTACTTTTAAGAAAATAGTAATTCAGCCATAATCAAATACATGAAACTCAAATTCACACAAATTCTTGGCCCTATGAGTTTCATATATATTTTAAAAAATACATGTAACTATATATTAAAAAATATGAAACCAATATTTCTAATTTTGACCATGTCAAATAATCAAATACTCATTTTAAACAAAATTTCTTAAATATTTTAACAAAATATTTAATGAAGACAAACTACTATGTCAAAATTGATCATTTATATACTCTGCATTATCTTAATCAAGCTTTCTCAAATTTCAAAACCCCTAATATTTAATTTTCATATATATATATATATATAAGTGGTATATATATACCACTTATATATTAAGTGGTATATATATAAGTAAATACCACTTATACTATAAATGGTATATATATACCACTTATATATTAAGTGGTATATATATAAGTGGATACCACTTATACTATAAATGGTTTATACACACACACACACACACATACCACTTATATATTAAGTGGTATATATATAAATAGATACCACTTATAAATTCCAGTTATACTATAAATGGTATATATATACCACTTACATTATAAGTGGTATATATATATAAATATAAGTGATAATATGTATATGTATGTATGTATATATAAGTATAAGTCACACACACACACACACACACACACACACACACACACACACACACACACACACGTGTGTGTGTGTGTGTGTGTGTGTGAGAGAGAGAGAGAGAGAGAGAGAGAGAGAGAGAGAGAGAGAGAGAGAGAGAGAGAGAGAGAGAGAGAGAGAGAGAGAGAGAGAGAGAGAGAGAGAGAGAGAGAGAGAGAGAGAGAGAGAGAGATAAGGACCACTTAGAACATAATAAACTTAAGGTAATAATTATATTTTTTAGTTATATCATCTTCACTTTTCATAGTTGTCTTACGTTATGACCTCATAATCAATTTATTAGTTATACGCTATACCTTAATTTTTTGTTACAATTTTTTCTATACTCAATTTAATATATTATTTGGTTAGTTTTTACCACACTTCTTTTAAACAAACAAGACACTGATTTCTTCTAAGAAATAATAGCATGCAAGATACTTGTTTTAAACAATGCACAAAGAATAAAATGAATTCTATTATGTGGTTGGTCCTTACCACAACTTATTTTAAATAAATAAGAAATTGATTTCCTTTGAGAAATGATGGCATGAATGATACTTTTTTTTAAAAAATGCACAAATAATAAAATGAATAAATGCAATAGATCTCATGATCATTTCAACCATATTTTTGACTAACCCAAAAATACTCATTTCATAGATTTAGAGTTTAAGGAAAAGATTTGCAGATAAATGTAAAATTTCTAAGAAAATTGACATGCACAATGTTTTGAAAAAATATATTTAAATAATTATTTTTTAGGGAACCTATTATTATATTTATTTATTTCAAGATAGATGTCTATGCATGCAAACAACTGCTCTCAGTCTTTAGAATAAAAAATCACAAATCCATACCTTTCAATCATAAGGAAATCAACTTAGAAATTATTTATTCCTTCATTTCCAACCTCTCATCCTAATATTATAACTACCAGATCTTCATTTCTGCCAATAGCTTGCATAAATGACTAAAAAAATAAAAAAACTGTCACATATCTATTCTTGAAACTTACATTAATATTGCAGATGATGTGTTGGACCCACATTAAATTTTGTCTTGGGGCCCCTCAATATGATGACACCAATTCACTAAAAAATGGGGCAAATTCTAAATCTCAATCCCTATAGTTTTAATTCTACTTGCACCATATTCAATGCTAGAAATAAAATAAACATTAAGTTTGAAAATGATTTATTATTAAGTTTTTTAGTTATTAAAACCATATAGAAGGAAGAATATGTTTGTTTTAATCATTTTTATAAATGACACCAAAGAATTTTATAGACCAAAACATAAGTATTAACTTAAACTTATTGTGTCCTAGGTGGTCCTTATCTCTCTCTCTCTCTCTCTCTCACACACACACACACACACCCACACACACACACACACACACACACACACACACACACACACACACACACACACACACACACATGTATATATATACCTGATGATTTTAGACTAACAAATACATGTATCATATGATTTTTTGGTGAATTATAACCATACATGTAATACGACCAAATATAATCTATAAAGTGATTCGAAACACATGTATAATAAATTATATAAAATTGAGGTTATTTGACCTATGTATATTTTCATAGAATTAGTCATTTTCAAAAAAAAAAAAAAAACCTAATTATAGCCTTTTGGCTATAAATATCCTCTAGATTTTTTCCTAACTTCAACCCAAAATGCACCTAATCCAACACAAGTAATGTTATATGTCATAAACCAAATGGCTAACATGCAAGCTTCTAATAAAACCCAAATGCTACAACTACATAATCAACTTATGTAAATGCAATATAAATCTCAATAGGTTTAGTGGGGAGTGAAAATTTAAAATGATCTCCCACCCCTTTGAGATTATCTTGGAAACCTCATTCCACATCCTCCTATTCACAATAAAGTCATTAAACATCTTACAAAAAACCCTTAGTACCTTAGATTGTCGATATTGACCTCAATGGAAGTACTTATACTATCTTTTATAATGGATATATAGATCTAAATTTGCATATAAAGGCATTTGGAAAACTTGACAAGGATTGGATTAAACTCAATGACTTTGATGCTACCAATATTTTAATCAAAATCCTAATGGGTGATGCTTTATAATGGTACAATTAACTCAAATATAACTTTATCACTAGCTTAAAAAACTTAGTTTATGCAATGGTCTAAGAGTTTCAATCCAATGACTTACTTGAAAACAACTTAGCAAACTTTATAAATTGCAAGCTAGCATAACATGAGACTACCCAAGACTTTATTAAACATTGGAAAGCCTTATCAAAGAAATCTAAGCATACTATTATGAAAGATAATCTATTTCACCTCTTTACCATTGATTTGAATGCTAGATTACAATACATTATCAGGTCCTTCATTATTAAGTCATTAGATGAATCTTTAGAACAAGCTAAGATACAATACAATCTCTAAATAAAATTTAAGCCTTCCTAATCTAACCAAGGAATCTAAGTCCTTATGAGACTTAAAAACAAGAAATCCATTAATGATGGTGTTTATGATACTCATGAATATAATATTAATATTCATGCCACTAGGATAGGAATATATGATAAAGTGAATCTTTACCAACCCCTAGTAGGAAGTCTTTCCCAACCTCCTCTTCCTCCATCACATAACCAAAACTATGATTATTTTCAGCCTATTAGTCTTGAAGAGGTTAGGAGACATATTTTTAAACCCTCACCTAGAGACTTTTATGACTCTTGATCTATATCCCAATGATATGATTTAAATAAGTTTTATTGATGTCATGCTAATTGGGTTCACTCTCTTGATAATTTAAAATAACTTAAGCATCTAACATACGAGTTTCTCTTTGGTTTTAACTTTGATCATGATGCCATGACAAGAGAATGCCACTAAGTCTATGATAACGTTGTTAAAATATATGAAGAAAAAGTCAAGCATGATGCACTCAATCAAGCTAATGATCACCTTGAAAATAAAAAAAACTTTATCCTAACCATTATCAAACTCATTTAAATACCAATTAACCTTGAAACCCTTCAAATAAATAACCAACAACTAATGTTTTAGAAACCACAATTAATCCTAACTCTTCCAATGATTAGGAAAGCTTGGTTAATATGAATATTGTGAAACACACTATATCATTAATTGATTCTCAACCTATTAGGTAACACATACCTCCTAAAACTTATATAACTATTCAGGCATATCTTCAAGATCATTTCTCAATTGACACATCTCCTAAAATCATAATTTTTTTACACCTAAATGATCCAATTATATTGGCCAACTTGATATAATTTCTTGTGTTTATAACTATATCAGCCAACCCCATACAATTCAATGTCAATCCAAATGTATTGGTAAACTTGATATAATGTTTTTACATTCCTAATATATCAACAAACCTTATATAATATATTTACCTTCTTATTGCATCAACATGCTTGATAAAATCTATTTTATTTATAACTAGATTGATATATTTGATACAATTTGTTTCTATTCTAACTATATTAGTAGAATCAATATAATTTTTTCACTCAACTTGTACTATCTTGATAGCACTGAGTCCATACACATTATCTCAAAATCAAGAAAAAATAGGTCTAGATTCCTCTACAGTCAAATGTAATTATTTATAGAAATTTGTTTCTCAATTATAGTGATGTCCAACTCATTTTAACATTGACAAGTGATATCCATAGAATAAATTGGTATGCACCTTTTCTTGAGCTTATTGATAAACTCAATATAGTATGTTTCCTTCTTACTGCATCGACATACCAGATATAGTCTATTTTATTTCTAACTATATTGATAGACATGATATAATTTGTTTTTTTCTAACTATATTAGTAGAATTGATACAAAATTTTAGTCCAATTTACTATCCTGATAGGTCTGAGTCCATATATATTAGCTCTAAATTAAGAAAAATTAGGTCCAAATTCCTCTACAGTCAAACCTAATCATTTCCAAAAATTTGTTTCTCAATTATAGTCATGTCTAGCTCATATTAGCATTGATGAGAGGGATCCAATAGAATAAATTTCTATACTCCCATCTCAAATTCATTTTATTGAGCTTAAGAGAACTTACCCAAGACACCATAATCACCTTATGTAGCTTCTATTTGACATGTACATCCATTTCCCACCACCTTTGGGGAAACATACTACCTTGATTAAGTATGAGGAAAGTATAAAGTCTAAATGTGAAGATATATATCCATGTAAATTTCACAACAAATACTATCCTATATCTCAAGTTTCTCATGAAATTTTTGATCCTCGATGATATCCTTCTTCATTTATATGACCTTACTATATTTATTAACATCTAAATAGGTAATGTTGGATTTAAATGAGCCTTAGTTGATGAAGGATATGATACTTGTGTTGTCTCTTTAGAATTCATTCAAAATCTTAGATATTTTACTTGCAAACTTAAATATACTCATAGCATGTTCTAAGGATATGACCGAAGATAAATGACTCCCTCAGGATGTAATTAGATTCATATCACAATATCTCATGTTATAGTCATGGTGAAGGTCATGATCTTTAAATTTCCCCTTTACTACAATATATTTCTTAGCTGCCCTTAGACTCATCGCATAAGGGCCATAAATTCTTTTGCATGTCAATGAGTGAAATTTACTTACATGGATGCCATTCTATAAGGTGCAAGGCAACACCAACCCTTATAATTTTGAATAATTCTAAGAATGTAGTGTTTTTAAATAACTACCCTTAAATATTTACTTATTATCCCATTCTAAGAGGATTAACAATTTAATTATCATGTGAATTTAATTAGAGGTTATAGTGGTCATCCAAATCTTATGGGAAACATCCCACTAAACCTCCTTGATTCTGATGATAGTGCGCTTGATTAGATTATAGATCCTCTTCATAACATCATATCTTAGTTTTTGCCTACCTTACAACCCTATTATTTAAAAATTCTAATTTATGAGATACTTGCTTCTATGGTTATTCCTAAGAATCCTACTACCATTAAATCCCCTTATAATGAAATTGTGGTTGAATCACTCAACATGGATCTCACCACTCCTAAATATGATGATGTTTCAATTATATAGGATCCTTATTTATTTATATATGCTAAAAAAAGGATGAAAAGTTTTACATTACCAATCTCCCCTTAAAAAACCTTATGAGAAAGTGTTAATTACTTCTATCATTAATACAGATAACATTAACCCCAACCCTTTATATATTTTTTGATACACAATAATAACATGTTTCTTATTTCAATGGGATAACTCATAAAAATGCTCCTTTGGTTTGCTTTAATAGGTCTGACATGGAACCAAATTCTAGTTTGAATACACTAGATGCACATGCTATTTCTTATCCTCTTTATATAATGTTTGAAGAATCATTTAATCACCAAACCATATCATTTTTTAAGATTTTCCAATCCCTCAATTTTTATCCATCTCAAGATGTTGGACCAAATTAACTAACCAATATTAAATATGACACAAAAATAGATAAAAACACCTTATTATACATTTTATAAGACCTCTAGACATTAAGATAGGAGTGTAGAGCTTATTAGAGACATTTAGAGTAGTAGAGTTATCAAGGCCAAGTTCGCACCTTAGGTATTAAAACACCATGTTCATATAGTCCTAGGTGATCCTATTGCTTCCATGGGATAAGTAAACATTCTTATATTAATTGTCGATCTATTTGAAAATATTAAGATGTAATTCCTTTTGAGGAAATAAAGTTTCATCTCCAAATGAAATGCCACCTCTGAAGGTGACACCAACATATATCCTAAAACATGGGGAATTATATTACTTTTGAAATGAATATTCTACCTATTACACACACACACACACACACACACACACACACACACACACACACACACACACACACACACACACACACACACACACACACACACACACACACACACACACACACACACACACACATGTAGATATCTTTAGTAACATTTTCAATAGTTTCCAAGGCCCAAGCCTCAAGTTCCCTAATAATATTCACATGGCATGTCTAGGATGGAGGAAAATCATTTTATATGGCTAGAACCATCTATTTAGTTGTAAGATTTTATTATTTATCCAAAATTGGAAGCTTCCCTTACTCATTTATGTTATCATAGTAAAAGGATCAATGCCCTAATTATTATAGTGTGCTTACTTTCTCCCTTATGCTCATTCATAAATAAGTCCTTACTCGGCTCTTGGAAAAAGTAGAAGATACCATGGTTTGAGTGAGAGATTAGTTGTAGCAAGATATGATAAATATTTCTAATGGTGTTTATAGAGATAGTTCATGCTTTTTGTAAACATATATTAGTTATGTCATATTATTCATTTCACATTATCATAAGTTTTGATTTTACATTACTATCTTTAGCATACATGTTACACATTATTTAATTTCTTCTACCATGTTATTAATTTTTTTGCATTTTCTTTTATTAATATAATTTTTTACAATCACTTTTTCATTTAACCATTATTTTCCTTTTAGTTATTTGACATATATTTTTTTCAATATCCCATTTTAGGTTTTTATTTGACCCTTTCTTATTTCACATTTATTTGGTATCCTTTTATAATCCCCCTCTTTTGGGTGTTATCTTCTATTAGTGTTTGTACTAAACCCCTTATAAGTTGTACAACTTCTGATTTAATTTTTAAGGGTTTATGGACTTTAAGCCCTAGGTTGTTAGAGGGTCTGAGTACAATAAATTAGGGTATAAAATATGAAATAAATATGACCAATAATTTGTGAAATAATTGATCTAATTTGAAATTTATAATAATAATAATAATGAATAATATAAATAAGTACTTATCTATAACTTGAATAAAATGAAGAATATGAAAGTTGAAAATTAGTACAGTAACTAGTAGAGTGTCACAAATTAGATCCAGGTGTTAGAAACCCTACTAGACAATAACATCATACACTGGATAAGATCACTATGATGATATTATCCACTTTTGATGATAGTGTCCCACTCATAATATCTATAAATTATTTTTGGGTTTTGTAGATCAGGTCCTGTTTTAGCTCTAGTCTAAGTTTTAAATCTGTACAATCAATACTTTTTCTTATAGCTTTGTTTTCCTTTGAAAATCCATAGATTTTCATTCTTGAAAGGGATTGAATGAAAACCATGAGAAAAAGGAGTGAGTGGGGTAGGCCATATATCCTCAACACCCTACTATGTTTAAAGTTGCCTACGTACCAATACCTCAAGAGGGGATCAAGCCCTATGTAGTTCTCCCCACCTAAATGATGGTGCAAGTGCAAGTGAAGCTTGTATGAATGTCATATTGATTACTTTGAGTGAGGTTTGAGATTATAAATATGTGTATTCTAAGCTTATGATGGCTGTAGTTGACTATATGTATAAGTAGGTAAGAATACATATTATTAACTTTGATTGTGCACAACTTATTATGAGTTTATTTGTGTGCATTTTAATCTACTTTCCATCTAGTGAATAAAGGGTTAAAATTCATGTATATATACTAATTTAGTGCTTGTGTGAGGTTTGGAATAGGTCTAGGTATACCCTAGGTGTCATTTCAATTGAAAAGATATCTATTATGGCTAAAAAGAGGGAAAAGGATAATAACACCCAATTGGGACACTATCGCTATGGTGCTAATGTCCACTTTTGGCACTAATGTCTAGGGGGAAAAACCTAAATCTCTAGGGGCTTGGATGTCTAAGGGAGGGTTTGAGACTAATTTTGAGATGTCTAGGGATGCACACGGCCTAAATAAAAGCTATATAAGTGTCTAAATAGGCCCTAAGATATGTCTAGGGCTAAGCTAGAGATGGGTGGTATTAAATAACACTCTTGGCACTCAAGTGACATTTTACATGACTACATTCTCCCCCACTTTATTTTATAAATGCAACAAAGTGAAAAAACTAGGATAGGGAAAATAAATGTACGTAGACTTATCTAAGAGGTGAATTCCATGAATTTAGATTTGAGTATGTGAAGTGTGATTTATTGCATGTCCTACAAATGAAACATGCATAGAATCAATCCTTAATTAAGAGATATCAAAATCAAAGACAAAATTGAGTAAAGAGATAAGAGAGAATAAATTAATGAATACACCTCACTAGGTATGTGAACCAATGCATAAACCTAGTTACATCTTATGTATGTGTATCTAGTGATCAATCAATGAATAAATTAGACTAAGCTAAATAGCTTGCTCAATCCCCATGTGTGGGTGGATCAATAACTCAAGTAGACTATAACTCCATCATTACCTACCCATGTGTAGGAGATGCATCTATAACTAAATTGCATAATGTAACTAAAATTTTATGATTGTAACTAAAACTATATATGACAGCTATGTGGCCACTCGAGAACTTTAGAATGAAAATTGGCCAAGGGGCCTCTCTGGCACTTGGGTATGTAGCTCAAGGAATACTTCATAATGCCAACTACTACAGATGGAGTAAGGCATAAAATCTGGTGTAAACTAGTTTAAATGGTGTCTAAATTAAGAATGTAGAGAATTACATGGATTTTTCCATTCCATCTGATCAATTGGTGTAAAAATGAGCATACAAAAATAATGTGTCACACATATGCCACCAAATATGATATCTGAGCATATGGATTATGGATTAAGTTGTAATAATATATATTTTAGTATCTAAAACTAAAATGGGTGTGATCATGCCATACATGATGCCCCCAATTTGAGTTAATTGGTATGACTTTGTGTAAAATTGAGCCAAAACTGATAAGCTATAATTGAATTTATGCAAACCTAGACTATACCTACTATTATTTTCTATCAAATATAAAATTTCATATTTCTAGGGATACTAGATAGAAAGACCATACTTTAAATAATAGTGCTATGGTGCTAGTGTCCACTTTTGGTGATAGTGTTCAACTGTGCTATTTTTATACCAAACTAAATTTGATCTCTATTTGAATATTTTCTATTGTGTTTTTTTGAAACTGAGTTCTATATTCTATGCCTATATTGTAAAAACTATACTTTGAGTACACTTATATGGCCTACTCTCTATGACAAACCTCTATGAATTCCCCCTCTTTTAAGAGGAGTTGTTGAACCTGTGCAAGAATTATCCTCAAAATAAAACGCTTTGCATGATATGTGTTAGCTTGAAAATATATGATATATGCATAGTAAACCAATATAATGTGAATACATGACATCAAAATGTAAGATAATTTGAAAATAAGTTGGTAATGTATGATGTATGTTAGATATAACATTCATGAGGTTGTCAAGATATGTATAAAAATGTAAGCATGTGTATGGACATGAAATATTAATAATAAACTAAGTAACTACCTAGTAGGATGGGGAAATATGTCCATAAAATCACCCGAGGAAGGGGATATGCCTAAGGTCCCTCATGAAATCTAAAATTGGAGTGTGTAACAAGTAATAGATAAGTGCCATGGGCATGATTCATACATGAAATCATAAATACAACACACATGAGGCATGCAAAGTAGGCCAAGGGGCCATAATATAAGGGACATGGGCACATGTCACTAAATATAAGAAAGTAATACATATAATAACATGTTTATATGTCCATTTATGTAAACAATAAGTAAGTTGTCATGGAGCTACATGGAAGCACATGTTTAAATGTTCACATACACAATCAAGAAGGCACACATAAGGACATGGCCAAATGTCTAAAGCATACATATGATTAAAGGAAGTGGCATAGAGTCATAGAATAATAACATATTCAAATGCCCTTACAAGCATAAAGACACAATCAAGTCTAAACTAATAAATTTATAAATGAAAGTATGTATGAATATGTGGTATAAATATGTATAAGAGCAAAGATGTATATAAATTGAGTCTAGAGTATTAGTAGTCAATTTTTTTTTTGTAGTATAGGATGATTAATATCAAAATATAAACAATGCTAAATATGTGATGTAGAGTATAGAAATATGTAACATGGTAATCATAACTGTGTATAGGATGCCATTAAATGGGTGAATGTGTCAAATGAATAACTTGTGTATGTGCCCCTAATGGGTAGATAGTAGCATATTCGGATATATGTGGTGGAGCTATGTCTTGTCAGCATATGAAAACACTCAAAAAGATAAAGTGAAACATGTATGTATGATAAAACCTACTAAATTAATAGATATAACATATGTAGTGCCTAACAAGTATAAGAAATATAAATATGGAAATGCATACAATATATAATTTATATTTTCTAAGTAAATATTTGAATTTTTTTGTGCATTTGACATATTATATTGTTTTTGTATTTTTTGGATATAGGCTATGTACAAGTAACATGAAAATTAAATTTTATACAAGGAGCAAGAATAAATGAAATTATGTAAAAGCATGGAAGAACATACTAACCAATGAGTCTTCCAAGAGACTCACTATCAAGGTGTCTTGTATCAAATAAAAGAATAATGATTATGCATGCTATGTGAAAAGGTATCTATGGTCCAAGAATCAACTTTACTAAGTGATATATAGTTAATAATGCCTATAGATTAGGGATAGTAATCTATGAAGTTGACTCAACTAATCTATGAACTGAAGGGCTCTTAAGGACCCATCTAGTAAAAGATGATATAGTTGATGTGGATGCTTTGTGATGAGATCTCTGGTTACTCAATAATACTAGTCTCAAAATTAAAGGGGTAGAGAGAGGATCTCTAGAATATATAATAGGTCTCTAAAATATGGGTATCTCTAATAAGGGTCTTCATGGGAGAGTATGGATATGTGTTAATACTATAAAATTAGACTTTACCTGCACTGGTGGCTCAACTAAAACATGTGGTGTGATAATGGAAACTGTACTCAAAATTGTAAATGGTGTCTATTGTGTAATTTATTATGGGATAGGTAAAGGATAATCATATGGAAGGCCCTAAACTATAATCACCTAATTAATATTCATATAATTAAGGCATTTGTGTATGGTGGATAGAATGGATTGAAGTTGTATCCATGGCCTACCCAATAACATGTCAAATATGTCTGCACGAGGTATGACTAAAACCTAGTGGCCAGATATGCTAGCCTAACCTATAATGAGATTAAAATATCCCAATGGAGATATTAATGTGGCCACTAAAACCATGAATAACTATTTTTGTTTGAGAAAAGTCCTTCTCTGAATAACCCAAATGTTATAAAAATGTGATAGTACACATGTTGATATTTGACTAGTTGTTAACCATGACACTCCAAATAGGATGATGATCAATGTAGGATTGTGCAAAGAGTTCATATAAATTTGAATCATCATTGACAATATCCTACTCTAAGAAAGTGATGAGAGGTCTAGCTGGCATTATAGTATGATATACACCAATGATATTATGTAGGGGGTATGTTTCCTTTATATTATTATGATAATATGTCAGTGGTGGATGTGCTTCATATGTATAAACACCTGAAATGCCTCCTACATAATTATTTATATGTTTTGGAAATGGATCTAAAAATAATTTAAATGCCTTATTTTCCATTAGTTGAAATTTAAGTGCCTCTATAGGTGTGCCTACATCAATGATATTGGCCTCTATCAAATCTTATTTATTATGTCTCAATCTGATGCATCTATTTATAGTATGGCCTAGTACCCTATGATAATCATAGAATAATTGGAATTATATTTATTTGGAATAGGCCTAGTCATACCAACCTCTTTGATGAGAATTGGAGATATGACATTGCATTCGAAGAGCTACTATAAAACATATGCTAGTAATTCTATAAGATATGTGAAAACTCTCCATGGAGGATATAATAAAACCAAGTGAGGAGGTGGCTCTAAAGCTACATTAACTATGGATTTTTGATCATTCTTGTTTTCAATGGGACTTACTTTGTATGGGGACTTATTATAACTCTTATTAATTGGATCCGATTTAGTTGTGTACTTTAGTTTTCCCATAGAGAGAATCTTGACTTCCCTATATTTCAATGTGTGGCATAAATATGTGAATGTTGGAAACTTATTAAATAATATATCTTCATGAAATTATAATATTAAAATTTGTTTTAATATGTCTTGGATTTATCTATCTACCATGGGGCTAGTCATCTTTGCTAATATAGTTCTATATCGTAAGACATATTTTGTTATAGGCTCATTGGATTTTTGCTTAAGTTAAACCACTTGAACATATGAGTCCTTATCACTGATGTTGATTGAAAACTATGCCAAAAAAATATCTACAAATGTATTTAATGTTGTGATGGAATGATTTGGAATATCATAGAATCCTTGTAAGGCATAGTCCTTTAGATTGCATAAGAACAACTTAGTGAGGAGCCAATCATTGGACAC
The DNA here is from genome assembly GCA_037957365.1 of Torreya grandis. Classification (NCBI taxonomy): domain Eukaryota; kingdom Viridiplantae; phylum Streptophyta; class Pinopsida; order Cupressales; family Taxaceae; genus Torreya; species Torreya grandis. Next base: position 704,492 of record JARHVA010005992.1, read on the forward strand.
ATAGTCCAAACCTATTGCATGAAAATATCATAGATTAAGCTCTGTGTCACCCTTACCATTATATAAATTAAGATTGGGTGTCACAAATATTCATGGAAAATGAGTTACCACTATGTGTTATGCTAAAATTCTATGTAAAAGAACATGAGAATCCAAGGCATGTGATGGCCTAATGCCACCCTGTTGGAGATGTAACAACTTGGCCTATTGATCATTGATCTCATGCATAATGGATTATACATCTATAGAGGAGGAACTATCCATAGGATGTGTTTCCATTGTTAAATGTTTCTTATTTAAAATAAGTTGTTGTGGCATCTAAGTTTCCCCCATAGTAGGTGTAACAATATTATTATCTTGGGGGTGGAAGATTGACCATTATTGGATTTTTTATTTATTTCCATTATGTCTTGCATAATATATGCATGATCATGGGGATATTATTGAAGTATATCTCTAAAACTTTGTAAGATATCATCCTTATTGACTATAATATTTTCATTATTAAGTTGGGGAAGGGTGTCTCAATTCACATCTTGTGTGTAATTTTGACCTTGACTATATTGCTCATATTCAGATGCACTATAATTGAAGTCCACATAAGTAGGGTGTGAAATATCAATGATGGGGGTTTTAATTGGTCCTTTGTCCATAGTATGATCTCGAATGGAAAGAATTTGAGTATTTTAAATAGGATTGCCACTATACCTAACACTTCTTCTTAAATGAAGAGATACAACTTTTTGAGATGAAATATAGCAAATACAATGAATTAGTGATGCTAAAATAGAATATATAAAATATTAAAAACCTAACATAGACAAAGGAAACAATAAAAAGAAGGGTACAAACCCTAATATCATATAGGGTTATGGTTTGAGTAGTGTTCAAAGTAAGTCAGGTTTAACAAATGATTTAAATTTTAAGGGTTTATAGAGTTTAATCCCTAGGTTGTTAAAGGGTTTAAGTATAGTAAATTAGGGTATAAATTATGTAATAAATATATTGATTAATTTATGAAAGAAATGATCTAATATAATATTTCTAATAATATCAATGAATGATACAAATAAGTACTTATCTAGAAAGTGATCAAGACAAAGGATCTAGAAGCTAAAAAATGGTATAAGAGTTGGTCTGAGTGTTATAAATAGGATCCAAGTGTCAAAAAACCTCTTAGATAATAACACCATTCCTTGGATAGTAGATTTATGGAATTACTATCCACTTTTGGCATTATTTCCCACTTAGAATCTTTGTAAATATTTTTTGGGTTTTGTATATCAGGTCCTATTTTAGTTTTGGTGCAAATTTCAAGTCTTTATGATCAATACTTTTTCCTATAGCTCCATTTTCCTATGAAAACCCTAGGTTTTCAAGCTTGTAAGGGATAAAATGAACACCATGATAAAAAAGAGTTAGTGAAGTAGGATGGACATCCTCAACACCCCATTATATTGAGAATTTCTTACATACCAATACCTCAAGAGGGGATCAATCCCGATGTAGTTCTCCCCACCTAAGTGCTAGTGAAAGTTCAAGTGAAACTAGTATGAATGTCAGCTTGAGTGCTTTGAGTGAGGCTTGAGATTGGAAAGATATGTATTTTGAGATTATGAGGGCTTTAAATGACTATATGTAGAAGTATGGCATAATAGGGACTAATAACCTTGACTGTGCACAACTTGCTCTGAGCTTATTTATGTGTATTTGCATCCAATTTCCATCTAGTGAATAAAGGGATAAAATTCATGTATATATACTAATTTGGTGGTTGTGTGGGGTTTTAAATAGGTTTAGGTTGACCCTAGATGTATTTTTACTTAAAAATATATTATTTGGGGCTAAAAAGAGGGAAAAATATAATAACAACTAATTGGGACAATGTAATTGTGGTGCTAGTGTCCATTTTTGGCACTAATGTCCAGGTGGTAGAACCTAAGGCACTAAAGGATTGTATGCCTAAATAAGGGTATGATAGTAATTTTGAGATGTATAAGGATGTGTAAGGCCCAAAAAAAATCTAGATAAGTGTCTAAATAAGCCCCAAGATAGGTTTAGTGCTGAACTAGGGATAAGTGGTCTTAAGTAACACTCTTAGCAATCAACTAACATTTTAGATGACTACAGCTTCCCTCATGACATTAATATCATTTTTCATATCATCCTCCTTTTTGGGTTGGCTTTGACCATTCTCAATGTGTGATTTAAATTACATTATCATGTACTTTAAGATCTCTTTTATGCCTAGTCACTTATGAAGTAAATCTCTCCCTTCTTATGGTCAACTACTATTATATCTTCACTGCATTTCCATTTCTACACAGGAAGAATTTTTCATGATCCACATCTATCTCCTTTCCTTTCAATTAAATCACACTTGGGTTGGTTTTAAGATCATACTCTTTTCCAAAGTGTAGGTCTAAGAGTATCTAATCTTCTTGGTCTCTAGGTTCTCCCTTTTAACGGTTAGGTGTAAACTCTATTGTTCTAGTCATATTTATCACCCATGGTTGGTCTTTAGAATTCACATGAGGAGAAAAATATAAAAGTATAAAATATTCACAATTAAAATAAATAAAAAGGCATCAAGAAAAAAGGTAAAGAAAGAAACTATTATAAGTCAAATTATAATAAAATACATGATCATATCTTTAGCACACCCCATATCCTATTTGAATCTCAAACTACACAATTTGTCTCATTATAAATCTAAGGTCCATTGGGGTGAAGTAGGCCAATATAATAGGGTATGAGGTCTCATTTATATCATTAGTTCCACCTAATTTCTCACACAAGTACCTATATGCAATGGGTTAGGATCAACCTACAACTATACTATCTATAGAGATCCAAAATTAGATAATATTAACCAAAAAGAGCCCAATGATACTTAATGATTCATGATGTGACCAAATGGATCCACAAAATTAGTAAGAGGATCATCTACAACACAATGTTAAAGGAAATGGTTTCAAAGCCTTTAGGCTAATAAGATAATGAAGTAGTTGTAATTAGATCTTTGTTTTTAAGTAACATAATATTACCAAAAAGAAATGTAATTAAGGGGGAAGGGTTAGAAACATATCAAAATGGGTAAGGATCAATGATAGGAAAATTGGGCCTAGGCTATCTAAAGTGGATAAATGGTAAGTTCAAGCAATCCTATAACCATATTAAGTATAAGTGTAGAGAAAGCTTAAACAAGGAGATATAAATTCATTAACCAAGTAATTATGCAAATTATAGCTACTAAATGAAAGAACCAGGGTTAGAATATACATGCCTTTAAGAAGATATATTGAGCCTTAATCTCCCCCTTAGCCAATGGTGCTTTATAAGAGATTGTTGTGGTTATAAGGATTTAAAAGGTTGAATCAAACTCTACACTAAAAGGACTCCTCTTAGTGAATACGAGACTCCATAAGACAAATTTTATTTCAAAATAAGATATTAATCAAGAAATCCTCAAAGTGTATATCTAGGTAAAAAATGAGAGTAATAAAAATATGAAAATGAATGTCTCTCTCTATTAGAATGAAATAGTATCTTGTATTTATAGTGGTCAATGATACCAATCCATCTTGAAAGTTAAGCTGCAATATTAGCCAACTTGATGTAGTTAAAAATGGGATAATAGACCCTAATCTATGTCAACCAGGATGATATAGTTGTGAATATTATGCCAACATGTTTGAAACTACATCGATTGGGTTGATCTAGTAGGGAAGGGACATGTGACAAATAAGACTACATTATATTGGGCTGATGTAGTAAGAAATATAGGTCTTGATATAGATGGATGATGTAATGTGGAAGTATACAAGTAGGGATCAATTATATAGAAGGTATAATGGATATAAGAGTGATAGATAAATAACAATATCTATTGTAAATCACCAAATGCCTACCCACATTTTTTTAGTGCACCCTTTAAGGCATCCACTTAGGGAGATTAAAGATTGATAGGTTACTATAAGAGAAAGCATCAACAAATGATATAAGTGATAAATATTATGTATATATATTACCCATATTAATCTCATCATGTGTCAAAATAGTGTAACATGGGATAGTGCTTCAATAAAAAACATAGCAACATAATAACAGAGCAAACTAAAATGAAATACTAAAATAAATGTTGTAAGTGAGTAACTAAAAGTACCATGTAATACCTTGCCTTACCTTATCACTGAATGAAAACATTCTAAAATATAGTTTTGATCATGGAAGGAACAATAATTGCATTGGACAAACCATAGGGATATAAATCTAGAGAGCAAAACATGCAAATGTAGGAAGGCCAAAGTAAATGGACAACTTTCAAAATTGAATAAATCACTTAGAAAATTGACAATATGGGATGATGAAGGCTAGGTTAAAACCAAAAGTCCAAGAATTTAAAATTATGTAATTAAAAATCCAAGGTTACTAATGACTGAAAAACCAAAAATGCATCGAAAGTAAGAAAAGTATAAATCTATATTGAACCAAGGACACATGGAACTGATTAGTGATATTAACATCAAAGTAAGATAAGTAACTATCTAGAATTAAAAAATATGAAAAAACATGAAATGATTATTGTTAAAACCACATAATAAACATAAGTAACAATCCATTCTCAATCAAAGATGGAAAAATGATGAATAATGTAATTAAATTACTTAGATGATTTTGTAACAATAAAATTATATATCGTAGAATTAAGAACATAATAAGTAGATCCACAAAAAAAATTGGTGAAAGAGTAGAATAATTGAATATTATGACTGATCCACTTTTAGGGGGAAACCTCTATAATAATTCAATAAAAACATAATTCATAATATGATGATAAAAGGCTTACCACTACCTCCTCTCTACTTAGCCATGGTTATTCCATAAATTGACCATACTAAGAACATTGAGGAATGCAATAAGATAATATGAAGTTTTGTATGCCACAAGTTGGCCACACATATCCCTAGATTCACTATAATTTGAGGGCATAACATGCCCCTCCCATTCAAAATAATGTTGTCCTCACTATTGAATCAAACTAAGATGTTTACCACATGAACACTTCATCCTCCCATGTTGCATCTTCAAAATATAGGGTCTTCTATTTGATCAAATAATCCTTAATGGATTTGGTCCACATTTTCTTAGTGCACATGTGGAGGATATCTTCAGGCTCTAGAATGACTTATCTTCTTCATACAATTTAGGTAACTCAATTTGAGTGGAAAATTTGTGTCTAATTACCTTCTTCAAGTAAGATACATAGAATATTAGATGTATGCAAGTGAATAAGGGTAATTATAGCTTGTAAGCCACACTACTAATTTTATTGAAGATCTAATAAGGGCCATAATATTTAAGTGACATATTGTTATCATTTTTATATTGCTTTAGAGACATATACTTATATGGGTACAAATGCACATAGACCCAATCACCTATGTCAAAATGCTACTCACTCCAGTGTTGATCTAGTTATTGCTTCATTCTATTTTTTTACCATTGATTAATTCTCTCACAAACTGACTAATACCTCATGTTGATGGTGAGCGTGTTCCTAAATAGATCAAACCTTAATATGTATTATCAAATATAAAGTGATGGATGGGGGGGGGGTGATACCCATACAATGCCACAAAGGGAGACATCTTGGAAGAAGTGTGAAAATAAGAGTTATACCACCATTCAATAAGTGGTAGCTAATGAACCTATTTATCTTGTTTGTTATAAAAACAACAACGAAGATATCTTTATAGACATTTATTGACTACCTATGTTCATTCACTAGATTGAGGATGATAGAACAAGATGTAAACCAACTAGGTGCCCAAAAATGCAAATAATTTATTCCAAAAATTACTAGTAAATATGAGATCTTAGTTACTTAAAATGATATTTTTAGTACCATGCAATTTATAAACTATATTAAGAAAAGTAGAAGCTAATATACTAGTAATAAATTTATTTGATAATTAAAAAAAATGAGCATAATTGGTGAGTCAATCCACAACTACCATTATAAAAATTTTACCCTTAGACTGTAGTAACCCCATAATGAAATACATGGAAACCTCCTCCCAAGATTGGCTAGGGATGGATAAAGGCTGCAAAAGACTTAGGGTCTTAATGGTTTCACCTTTTTTTTGTTGAAATACCATGAATTTCTACACATATTTTTGGGCATCCCCCTTGGGTACTTCCCATAATAAATATTGCTTGATTCTATGACATGTTTCCAAAAATCCAGAGTGACCTCCAAGTGGAGAGGCATGAAGTTCCTGAAGGGTTTTATGTTTGAGGAGAGAATGATTACAGAGGTATAATCTATCTTTATAACATAATATGTTCCCATTCCATGTAAATTTTTTTATAATCATCAAAAACTTGCTATAGAATTTTAATCAAATTCTTGATAGCACTATAATTTTCCCTTTCATATTTTGCTTCATCTAGCTAATCTACCTGCCACATGGTCATGGTGCATAAAAATGCCTCAACTAGTTCATCTTGGTAAGAGAGGGAATATAAAACCATATTCAATTTTCCTTTATTATAGACTATTTCAAAATCATATACTAACATTTTAGTCACGTATTTATGTTGTTCTACATATAATAATCATTGTTCCAAAAAATATTTTAGGCTATCATGATTAGGCTTTACCTAAAAATGATGACCAATCGGATAAGGTCTCCTTTAATTTGATACATGTAGAATAAACATCATATATCATAAAAAAAAACTAATGCAAAATTTCTCAAAAATATCCTAAAAATAGTATTTATCAAACTTTAAAATGTAGATGGTGCATTTGTGATGCCAAAAGGCATGACCATAAAATCATAATGGCCTTCATGAGTTTGAAAAGCTATTCTAGGTATGTCCTAATTGTGGATGTGGATATGGTGATACCCAAAGTGAAGGTATAACTTATTAAAATAAACAAAACCATATAATTCATCTAAAAAATAATCAATTATTGGAATAGGAAACTTAAATTTGATGGTATACTTGTTAAGATCTGACACATCCTCCAACTATCATCCTTCTTCTGCACCATGACCACCAAGGAGGAATATTCACTTTGACTATGTTTGAATATTATTTCCTCCAACATATCCTATACCATATTTTTAATTTCACTCTTATGGCCATAGGGATACATGTAGGGTCTAATGTTGGGTGGTGTACTTCCTAGAATGAACTGAATGGAATGATCATGCACATGACTTGGAGGGAGTCATTTTGGCATGTCACTATAACCAATAGAATGGTCATCAAACACCCTTTATAAATCAAGATGTGTAGACTCCTTAGTTAGTTGAAATTATATGAAAAATAAGTGTGCCATAAATCCTTCTACACCTAATTTGAGAAGTTTCATCATCTAGTTGAAACTAATTAGTTGTGGAGATTTAGACCGTAACCCACATAGTTTGAAGGTCTTTCCTTCTGAATGAAACCTCATGAATAGTTTATGGAAATTTATTTCAATAGTACCCAAAGTGGTGAGCCATTACACTCCCAAAATAATGTTATCCCTTTCCATGGGAATAAAAAACATAAGGGAATGTATCAAGTAGTATCCCATAACAAGCTTAATGCTATGACATTTTATAGAACAATTGACTATACCACCATCTATAATCATTACCTAAAATTTTGGAGTTGGGTAAATGAATAGTTCAAATGAGTATCTAAATTATTGTTGATGAGGTTATGTGTATTCCTAGAGTCAATTAACATAGTCACATTTTATTTTTATAGGAAACCCACCACCTTAAGAGTTTGAGGAGTACTAATGCATGCAAGTGCATGGTAGGAAATAATCGGTTGAGAATATTTAGATTCATACTTAGATTCTTCCAAACCTGCCCTTGAAGCCTCATCATCTTCTTCCTCATTGGTGCCTTTAATGTAAAACAATTTTTTTTAGCATATCAATGTCCTTTACTCCATTTTCTATCACATCCAAAATAAAAAACTTTTGTATTCTTTTCTTCAACTTGTTGAGGTGTCAATATGATAGGTTGAAGAAATGATGGTGTTGGAAAGGTGTGTTCATGAAAATTAGTGAAAGATAGTCATCTGATCAACTATTTTTCCCTAGTCATGCATGCCTTTGGTATGTCTTTAGATATATTAATTAGATGAAACATGCTAACCTCCATTTGGATGTTATCTTTGAGGCCACCCAAAAATAGAATAATTATATTTTCCTCAGTAATGTCTGCCACATGTAAGGAGAGATTATGAAATTAATAAATGTAATCCTTTATAGTATTGGTATGGTGTAGTTTTTTTATCTAACTGAAGTAGTTTTCAGAGACATTATTGAGATAGTGGAGCTGTAACTCCTCAAAAAATATCAACCATGAAACTGGGACACCCTTATTTTTATTTTGAGCACATAACCAATCATACCAAATGAATGGTTTAGGTTCTAGATACAAAGAGGCCATAACCTTTTTTATTAACATGGAGTCTAGTAAATGTCAAATAAATTTTCAATTTGAGTGAGCTAGGTGAGTGGATTATTACCATCAAATTTGCATAGGTCCACTTTTGGAAACATTGAATTGGGGATAGGATTGGTGTTGGGATTGTTTGGAGGAGGAAAACAAAACCAAAGTGGTGGAGGGTTATTTTGTAGTGGATGAACTGACAAGTTGGAAATTTTCCAATTTTTTTTTTGCAATTGATCTAACATGCCATTCAGGTCCCCTCTCAACCCCATGATGTCCCCTTTAACTTTATCAAAATCATATTTTTTTACCATGGCCTAAAACTCTAACTTAAGTTATTTAACTACCTATGAAATACATATATCAAAAGTTTTATACTCCATTTTGTTAATGTGAGGAGTTTTCTAAGTTTTTTTCCCTTTCCCATGTTCATGAGTGTTCATACCATCCATGCACAAACCCTAGGAATATTTAACCCTAAAAAAAGTGTACCAGTAGAATACACCATTGTGAGCATCTTGCCAAGATGACTCTAATACTACTAATGTGCACAAAGGTGAAAATTTCTGGCCTTAAAAAGTGTACTAATAGAATATATAGTTGCAATCATTTTATAGAGATGAATCTAATTACTATTAATTCATACAAGGTAAAAAAATTCTAGACTTTTTTTACTCATATTTTTTTTCTTTATTTTGAAAAAACCTCATGAACAAAACTATGGTGACAAAAAAAATCATTTCATCCCAGATCATAAGTTATGTTTTTTTTAACCTTATAGTGCTCAAGATGCCAGATCTATAAAAAAGAAAACTGCACCGCAAAAACTTACCCAAATCAAAGCTCTAATACCACTTGTAATGAAATTACTTAGATGATTTTTTAACAATAGAATTATATATCATAGAATTAAGAAAAAAATAAGCATATCCACAACAAAAATTGGTAAAATAGAAGAATACTTGAATATTATGACTGAGCCACTTCAAAGGGGTAGCCTTCACAATAATGTAATAAGAACATAATTCATAATATGATGATAAAAGACTAACCAAAATCTCTAATATATACTCTACTTAGCCATGATTATTATATAGGATGACCATACTAAGAACATTGAGAAATGTAATAAGATAATATGAAGTTGTGTAATCCACAAGTCAACCACACATATCCCTAAATGCACTATAGCTTAAGGGCATAACAAAAAATGGGATAAATAAGACTAAATATCTTATAAAAAGGTGAATATAAAACTTAATATCCTAAACATGACTAAGATAACTCCTAGAAATATAAAGTAATAACCAAGAGATATTCTCTCAATAACTCAAAGATAGAGATTCTATTCCAATGATGGATAAAATAAAACTACCATATCTTGACCATGTTGAAAAGAGATGGAGAATGAGAAGTATAGAAAATAAGATTATTTTTGAAACAAAAACTTACTTATAAATTAGGGCAATGTAATATGTGGTGGGGGAAAGGGGTGGCACCAAGGTGAAGACATAATATTTATCATAAAAAAGACACTCACATCAAGTGTGCAAGACTAAGAGACTTTCAAAATTAATGACCATAGATAATCCTACCTAGCAATGAAAGTTTGGGCTTAGTACTAGTGAAGTATATAGATCATCCCACAAAGGTTAGTATGCATGAAAATTAAAATGGACCAAGCTTCCCACAACATGTTCCCTATTATCATGACCCCTTACAGAGCTATCGATCTACTATGAATATTGGGTAACTGTGTGAGAAATTAGGAGGCACTATAAGTAAATCATATAATGAGACTTACTACCCTAGTCTATTAGCCTATCACACCCTAATGGACCTTAACTCTATCATGAGGCTAAAAATGGAGTTTGAGATTTAACTAAGATAGGAGTGTGATTTTTAATTTAAAATATGTATTTTCCTTTTGATCATTACCTTTTTCTTGTATGATATGGATTTTAACTATTTTTAGCTTTTTATGTTCCTCCTCCATATAGATTCATAAAAAAAAACATGGGTGCTAAAGATTACTATCATAATAGAGCTTACCTTTGGTGGCTAGAAAAGAGAACCAAAAGAGCATGGTGTCTATGAATTCTATACTTGCATGTTATAAGAGAGTGTAATCTCAAAACTGATCTTGGTGACCTAAAAGAGATAGTGATATATAGGGGGTGATGGAAATGATCATAGAATGATTGGGTTTACCCAAGATTAAAAAATGTATAAGGGAAAGTGATAAAATGATAGGTAGGCATGAATTATCATCATGAGAAATGATATGTGTGAATGAATACATGAGGATAAACTACTAGAGTTTTACCACAAAATAATATAACTGACTCTAAGTGAGGGAAAACACTAGTCGCAACCATTTCCTTATATTTTATAGAATATGCTTAGCTAAGTTTGGGAATATACGAGTTCTATGGAATAAAGTGATAAATGTTTTTGAGGAAGGATTGGTCCTATCTGAGGTCTTACAATACAACTTACAAATGGAAAAACCCAGAGGCTTAAGAAAAGAACCCACAAGTGGGTGTATAAGATGAAGTAAAACTAAAGAATTATAAATAATTGATTACAATAAGGACATTTTTGAGAAAGGCATGGTCCTACCCAATATATTACAATGTAACTCCCAAACCAAAAAAATAAAAAATAAGAGCTGTAAGTAAAGACAAAAAGATTTGAGGACATAAGGTAGGTGTTAGGTATAATGTGTAGAAAAGGGAACCTAGAGGTGTATAAAAGATGAGCCTACAAAAAATATTAGCTCCACACACACAAACACACACACACACACACACACACACACACACACACACACACAATATATATATATATATATATATATATATATATATATATATATATATATATATATATATAAAGCTAATGATAAAAATATAAGTAAGAAGTATTGAAAATTAAAATCTATGCATGAAAGTGAAGCTATGATAAACATGTAGCTAATCAAAATATTTATTCAAAAATTGAGTGTTGGTTAGTTCTTTGAAGACGTGTCCTTCATTTGTTTACAATATATAAGTGTGAAGTCTAAAGATTTATTTGAATAAGTAAGGATCCACCACTTTTGGACATAATTTCCCTTTTTATTGTGGGTGTAATACAACTTAAGCACTAAATATCCAACATTAAAAGAATAAACTTTGACTTTTTGGTTATGTTGTTTAGCTATGTGAGATTTGTACTAGTGGTTATGTTGTAAAGCATCCATACATTGTTTATCAAGGAGCTCTAAGGCATGAAGACAAGCTTCACAAAAATCTTCATCAGGAGTGATGCTATGAATATAGATGTGTAAGGAGGGTAGCTCAACTTCTAATGGTAGGATGGATTTAAATGGATAAACTAAAGAGAAGGGAGTAACCCCAGTAGAAGTACATATACTAGTATGATAAGCCTAAATTGTAGGATGTAGCTTTAGGTTCCAATTTAAATGAGAATCCCTAATATTATTTTTCAATATTTTTTTAAGGATTTAGTTTGTGGCTTCAGCTTAACCATTACACTGAGGGTGATAAGGTGTGGAAAATTTGTGCATGATTTTAAATTTGGCACATAATTGTTTCATGTCTTTATTTTTGAAATTATCACCATTGTTAGAGATAATGGCATGAGGATTGCCAAAACAACATATGATATGATTACTATTGAATTAAGAGATATTATTGCTAGTAAAATTTACAAGGGTATAGATTCAACCCACTTGGTAAAGTATTCGATGGCAGTAATGATAAAGATATGGCCATCTTGGGATCTATTTAAGTTATGAATGAGGTCTAATCCCCACATAAAAAATGAACAAAGAGATTCCAAGGTTTTAAGCTCAACTAGAGGAGAGTGAATGAGATCATCATTAAGTTAGAAATGATTACACTTTATATCAAAATTGATGGTGTATTTTTCAAGAGTAGGCTAGAAATATCCCATGCATGTCATTTATAGGATGTATCATGTCTAATACAATTATCATCACAAATCCTTCATGTGTTTGCTCAAAAAGAGAAAGAACTTCATTGTGAGTAACCTAATGAAGTAAGGTACCTTTTAAATTATAATAATAAAGGATGTCATGCCTAAGGACATATTTTTAAGATTGATTATGAAGTCTGGTCTTTTCAAAAGAGTCAACCTCTAGAGGATAAGTACGATGTTTAATAAATTGGATGATGTCTTTGTACCATGGGCTTTGTCGAGTAGTGATGACCTCAATATGGCACATAAGAGAATCATACTTAGATTTTAGACTATAATGTGACTTCCTAATGTAGATGAGAAATTATGAGTCATGAAAGTCTTGATGAGGGTGAAAAAGAGAGGCTTATGAAGTAAGAGAATCAACTATAGCATTTTATTCTCATGGGATTACTTCAATAGTAAAAGATACAAATCATGTAGTAATAGTTTAGGAAAGTTTATGATATGCGATAAGATTTTCAATTTTACATTGATACTCACCATTGAATTAATGACATATAAGTTATGAATATATAAAGGAATGTTGGTATGGGATGTATAAGTCGATGGATGCTTGCATCCCTAGGATGAAGGCTTTATATTCAACCATGTTATTAGTGATTTCAAAGTATAATAAAAAAGATAGAGGAATAAGTTTACCATGAGGGTAGGCTAAGACACAAACTACTCCAGATATTTGAAGATGTTTAGATCCATTGCAATAAAGAGTCTAAGTGTCCTCATGCAAGTTAGTTATAACTTTTGATAGTTCTAATAGGATGAATTTGGGGTTAGGTTTGAAGGTGAAATTTCAATATTTTAAAGGGTTTGTGTCTCAATATAAATAATTAAATTATGAAAATAGTCTTTAAAAGAGATAAATTGGTTAATACCTTTGATGTAAAGGATTTATTCATCTATAAGATTGTCTTAAAGGTGAATAGTAGCTGGTGTAGGTGTGGTGACATGTTGATTGGTAATAACTTGGCCTTTGACTAATTTTTATGTAACAATTTTAAAGTCAAATTCCATTAAGAGTATCATCCATTTGTGAATTCTATCTCTAGGTATGAAAACTTTAGAGAGGAAATGATAAACGAGGTCAGAATGGATAATGGCATGAATGGTCTAATAGATCATATAGTTTTTAATATTTTAAATTATGAAGTATATGGTGATACAATCATGTTCTAATTTTATGTAACAGGTCTCATAATCTATTAGGCATGACTGATGTAGTATATGTCATTCTCTACCAGATTCCTCTTGTTAAGAGAGAATTGAATCAACTAATGTGGGGGTAGATGAGGTGCACAAGATGAGTGGGTGATTATTGGAAGGTGATTGAAGAGTAGAAAGGTGAAGCAATTATTCCTTTATGTGATCAAAATAATTTTGACATGCATTGGTCCATTTGAGAGCAATACCCTTCTTGAATAATGAATTTATCAAATAGATATGATAAGGCATCTCACAGATGAATCATCAAATCACCCCAAGTTTCCAAACATAGGTGTAAATGTCTAGAATAGAGTAAGGAATAGGCATGCTGAGGATGGCCTTGATTTTATCAATATCTACATCAATCCCTCATAGGGAAACTAGAAATCCTAAGAGTTTTCCAGAAGTGACACTAAAAACACACTTACAATCAAACTTTGTGTTTGATGATTCAATTGAAGATGATAGTAAGGTCATGAAGGTGATTTTCACAATGTTTGTATTTAGAAATAAGATAATCCACATAGGTTTTGACTATTTTATGGATGAGACCATGAAAGAAATGGGTCATTGCATGCTGGTAAGTAGAGCCAACATTTTTAAGGTTGAAAGACATCTTGACATAACAATACTTTTCCATTCAATGGTGAAAGTATTCTTATGTAAATATTTAGGAATGATGTGAATCTAATTATATCCTAAGAAACCATCCATGAGAGATAGCATTTCATACCTGACTATAGAATCAATTTTGGCATCTATTGATGGTATAGGAAAGTTGTCTTTAGGACATGCTAAGTTGAGATTACAAAAGTATATATAGATATGAATGACCATGATGAATTTATTACAAAGGGGAATAATGTTGGATACCCATTCCAAGTAATCTATAGGTCTTATGAACTTATAATCTAGAATATTGATGATTTCTTTATGACATAGGGTTGAAATATCAAGAATAATTTTTGATTGCTTTTGACATACCAATTTTGCATCAAAATAAGTGATGATGTTATAGACTATGATGATAGGGTTGATATCAATGATGTATTGGTATGACCAAGTAAAGGTTTCATGATATTTATTGAATAAGAGGCTATAGTTATCTTTTTCTTCTAGATGAAGTTACTTAGAGACAAGAATGGGTCTAAGAGAGGTAGTGGTGCCATAATTTATTGAAATGATTTCCTCAACAAGCATGGCATTTATGTCTTGGAAATGATATGGACCTAGAAATTTTTTAGAAATAAGATTTGTTTGGGGATAAATGTTATCAATGAAATTAGTGAATCAAGGAGCCTTGTTTTGAAAATTTCCAAGTTTGTGATGTTGGAGAAGAAGTTGAGGCTCTTTAGCATGGAGTAGTTTTAGGATAACTTCATAACTAGGAAGCATGGATAAAGATATATATTATTCAACATATAATTCAAGGTCCATAATTTGATTACCTTTGTTATCAAACTTAGAATGTAATTATCTTATAACAATAGACTTAACATCTAAGGTAATTTTAGGGGGTTGCATAGAAGGTAAGGATTTTTATTAGGTGATATTAGGTTGTTCGATACAAGATTGTATAAAAGGGTTGGAAGAATCTAGATAAGGATGGTCAAGATAGTTAGATGTGTTAGGAACATGTATGACTGTATCAAGATAGACATTACAGTCTACTCTCGATGAAAAAAATGAATTATATAGGTTCTTAGGAATACCTATTCGATGTAGTTTAGGACTGTCAGTGTTGAATAAGAGAGAAATATATCAACCATGGATGATAGTTGACCAATTAATTATAGAGATAGGGATCTAACTATATCAGGTTAGATGATACATTATGAAAGATGAGATACAAAATGAATATGACTGAGATGACTGATATAGTTATTATTGAATAGGATTAATTAAATGGAATTGAATTGGTCTACGTTATCATATATGGGGATATTAAGAATTTCTTGGATGAACCATGGAGTGTCTACTAGGGGTGGGTTAGTATGAGGGACATAACCTTTAGGTTCTAATTCAATATACGTATAATCATATGATATATGAATAACATGAACATCGTGGTTAAAAGCATGCATTTTGGCTAATTTATTTTGATAATGCATTACATCCAAGTCTTATGATTGAGCTTGGGCCATAATGTAGGCATCATCATAAGTGTGGATGCTTAAATTTAGATTTATATGTTAAAATAGTATTGTATACTTGATAAATATATCTTAAGGCTCTACCTTGGATTTAACCTTCCTTGCAACTAAAAGGATGACATTCACAACCCCACTAAGTCTAATTAATTATTCCTTACTCTAACCTTGATTATTATAATTATCTGAATCACCTATAACCACAAAACACCCAAAATATGATATATATCCTTCACTTTCAATTACATAACCTTAGTAGTTTTCCTCCTTCTCAGATAATTATGTTCAGGACATGATAGTAGCATCAATGCTATTATCCCTATTCTAGCACAACTATACTTACCATAAAAACACTCAAATTTGAAAATATTTTAGTATACATGGGTCTACTTAATAATTACTTAACCCTTCCATGAGGATTATTTCAAAAGAGTTACAATGTATACAAGTCAAATCCTACTCAATAATGATCAAGTAAGACATCAAGTAATTACCTCTCAAGCTTAGACATACTTCTAAATTTCAAATCACAAAACTATTATATTCTACCCTATACATCCCTCTTTGTATATAAATAATAGGATAAATCATACTGCAGGTTGGAATCACTCAAAAGACAACCCATGAGCCATATTTGTCAAGTTACAAGCTATATCATTACATACACTCATAGACATAATTCTCCACTATTTATCACACACATACCAACACATATGGAAGAAATACATAAGTATGATTCCCTCCTTAAAGTAATGGCTATATGTGAAATGCTCATTGATAGAGGGGTCTTTGAGGTCAACTAGACACTTGAGCCCACTAACCCATTTTTTGGTAAGGTAACTTAACCTAAGTTGAAGAACTAGGGTTTGAATAATAAATAGTGATACTGAGCCTATGAAAAAAACCTAGATACATAAAAATAAAGGTGAAATAAAAATTAGAAAGACCTAGGTAGTGTCATATTTATATAGTGAAAATTCCATACATGATAGTTTTGTCAAGATTCAGACATTAACATCGATACAAGTATCTAGGTAACTAGAAAGAAAATTTATACAATTTGATAACTAGTTCTTGAACATTAGACAAAATATTTACACCCTTGTATATTTTAGATTTGTCAAAACATCATTTCATAAGCTAGGTATTGTTTATTCTTTGTGATTGCACAATCAAAATACTATTTGGCATTATGTTTTCTATATTTAGTATTTTTCATAATTCAACACTAAAATTAAATATTATAAATTAAATTATTTAATAGCCTAATTTTAAGAATAATTGTATATAATTTGGAATATATTATTCATCCTAACCCTTAATATCAAAAAGGGTTAAAATATTTGATGAACCTAACCTTTGAGTCTTCTTATGCAAATCCTAGCTTGATTTAAGGTTTTTAGCCTTCTAGGGTTTTAAATTACAACAATTATTTAGTTCTAATATTTCCTATCATGTTGGAATATTTGATATAATTTCTATGTATCATATTTCATATTATCATATTAGTCTTTGGAACATTTAAAATGGATAAAAAGGAATCTCTTCCTCCTAACCTTAAGGAGGGTGATAACTACTTTCCCTCTAACTAGGTCCATGTTATCACTAATCCAAGGGGTAAGGTGGCCCATAATATTTTTAAATATCCTTCCTCAAGCCCTTTCTCCTACTACATACCCTATAGATAGTGTGTATATTCATATTAAATTTGAATCACCTAAGGTTTGTGCTTGTGAAGCCCTAAAATATCAAATCATCCTTATGAGCAAGTATATATAAGAGTTGGAAAATAAATTTAGTTCAAAGATAACATTATTGGAAAATCATATTACATACCTATAAAATCCAAAATATCATAGTGTTAATCATGTTTTTCATCATCTATTAATTTTATGCAAAAAAGTTTTCATATCAAAATAGGAAGCTAAAATAGAATTCATTTACAATTAGTGATTCACAAAGTGAACAAAAGGACAATAAGAGTCAAAGTGAGATTCTAAGGGAAGTGATTCAAAACATGATGATACAACTACCTATTATGCATCCTCATATAAGGTCAACATACTATTTTTCAAATCATAAAAATGTATGGGAATCATACAAATTATTGCTTTGCTTTGAATAAAAAATACAAAGTACATTTTATAGTGGTGACCCTATAATAGATGCATAAATCAAGCAACCCACTCACATTATGAGTACCTTTCCTAAAACACAAATTCAAAAATAAATAATATGGATACCTAAGGATAATTTAGAGACAAAAAAATTACAAATGCATAAAATTAGAGAAAGAATTTTTTTAAAAGATAAATCTAGAGAAAGATATTATGTCACAAAAATAGTAAGAACAAAAGTTTTAAAATCAAACTCAAGATAAGAAAACAAGCATTCTTAAATGAGGGTTTATAACAAAGGATATTTCAAATCAATACATGTGTATAAAATAAAATGATACAAATATGGTTGATAAGGATCCAAATATCATATTTATTTCATGCATAAAGGAACAAAAGTTAAGGACAATACTAAAAATTATATGCTTTCATCTTTAAATAAAGAAGTCAAGGAATAAATTACATCATTTCCTAATGTTTAAATAAAGATACACGACTCTTCTCTAGTCCATAATGAGATTCAAACTCCTAATAATGATGAACATATTCAAAAAGTAAATCCAATCTATGGTGGAGTGAATTTTTCATAATTAGATGCTCAAAATGGTATATCACAAGTCAAAGAACAACGTAAAAAGTTACATATTTCTTACACTAATAATTACATTGATTATTATGATCCTAATAATATATAATATTGGTATGATCTTAATGATATAGATTATACAACATATAAATATGCCACACATGATACAAGGCCTCCATAGATGCATCTCCTTGATGATATTATTGGCCTTTAGTAACACTTTTACCTTTTACATATATATTTGATAATCATACTAGTATGTTAAAATTATAAAAAAATAAAATATTCTAAAAAATACAAAAACATTTAAATAATATAAAACTCCAAAAATATCTAGCATTTCAAAAGTTTTATAGCTTTTGCATATGTTATTTATTTTATGTTAGTAGATAACATATCATTTATATACACACATATGTTTCATGGGTACTTGAGTATGATACAAGCATACATTAGACCCATGATATTTTAAGCATGAATATGTTGGATCTTTTCTCTTCCAATGTGATACACTATGTTAAGGGCATCTTGATTCTATATGACCATAATTGACATAATTTCTATTATTTTATGATAATTTTCCATTATCTTACCCAACTTATATATCTTACACATGCCTATACTAATGTTTCTATCTTACACAATGTATTTGATATGCTATTATACATGACATTTTGCTAACACATTTATGTAGAGACTAGTATCACATGATTATACTAGTGTTTATATTTCATTACTTCATATATTTACATTAGCTTACTTGAGTGTTGTTCTTGTTTGCTTCTTTTCCTTGCTTGTGGAATATTTGAACATGTTCATTCTATTTTTAGCCATAGGGCCTTGATTTTTGATTGTTTAATTGGTGTGTGGATATTTAAATGTCTTCCAATTGAGTGTGTAGCATTTGAATATGGCCCTTATTTGTGGTCTCCTTGAACCCCTTATTGTGTGAAATTTGAGTACTCTTACATGTGTGATTAATTATTTTTTGATATTATTATCTTATATACATTGTCATAATTCATATCATGCATCTTAGGGATTTTTATGTATGCATACTAAAAGATTCATTGATATATATCTACTTCAACATGACACTACTATATGCTTCTTTACTATATTATTCACTCAAATATAAGATAGTTGTCTTATCCTTTTGAGATAAGGTGATTATCACTTTTGAAATCCCCTCATGACAAAAGGGGGGCATGTCATTGAATACATGAATCCACATACATACAATTGATAGGATGGGAATAATTTGATTTAGTTTACACAGTCTACATGATTTAGATATACATTTGGGATATAATTCTATACATTGGGCACACATTTGGGATAAATATTTTAAGATTTGTGATACATATTATACACATGTTATAAATAAGAGGTTAAATTTTTACAAATACTTTAGCTTGAGACATATTCTAGGTGCACATGTACTAAATTACAGATACACTTTCAGATTATACACACCTTTATGCACCTAATTTATTAAGATGAAACACATGGGCCTTTATCTATTTGTAATAGTTGAATGTTTTTTATTAGTGTGATTGATATTATGAACCCTAAATGGAATTGGCACTATGATTATATTATTGAGGGTTTGTATGGTTACATCATTTGACTCGGGTGAGATTAGTTATACTTGAGTTGTATAATTGAGATTTTGTGCTCTCAATTGACTTGGCACAATTCATCCTTATACAAGATTAAGGAAATGATCACCCTCAACATACCCTATTCATATCTCCAAGGTTCAATTATGAACCTCTCTCCAATGCTTCATCTAGGAAACATCTCTACCAAGAAAAAAAACCAAGGGGAAACATGGTTGCATTGACACATAGGTTTACTCCTTCCTTACTCTTTTTATTTCAAGTATTTTCAAATTATTCAATTTTATATTTTATACACTAATTACATGTGTACCATTATCTTGGTAGTAGTTCATTCACATAAAAAAATTCAAGTGGGTTCAAGAAAAGACAAGCTGTGTTTTACACACCACAACGTGTTCTTTTTCCTTTAACCAAGTAATTTCATCCTTATGAATTATAATAGTAATTAAGGGGATAAATTTAAATGATTAAATATGGATTTATATGTTAAAATAGTATTGTATACTTGAAAAATATATCTCAAGGCTATACCCTTCAATTTGACCTTTTTTACAGCCTAAATGCTCACATTCACCACCTCACTAGGTCTAATTATTTATTTATTAGTCCAACCTTGATTACTCTGATTATCTAGATCACGTATAGCCACATATTACCTAAAATATGATATTTATCTTTCACTATCAGTTATATAACCTCAACAACTTTCCTTTTTCCTATAAAATTGCATTTAGGATATGACAATAGTGTTGATGCTACTTATTTAATCAAACACAACTATCCTTGCCATAAAAAACACTCAAACTTGTAAATATTTCAATGTTTATGGGTCGGCCTAAGAATTTAATTAATCCTTATGTGAGGATCATTTCAAAAGAGTTAGTAAAAATATAATTCAAATCCTACTCATTAATCATCTAACAAGACATCAAGAAATCACCTCTCAAGATTTGACATACTAGTGAACTTAAAAGTGTATAATTAAGCTATTATACCCTATACATACCTATTTATATATCAATCATAAGACAAATCATAAATATGTCTGAATCACTCAAAATATAACCCATAATCCATGTTTTTCAAGTTACAAGCTATATCATTGCATGCACTTGCATATAACATTGTACACTATTGTTCACACACATACCAACACATAGGGGAGAAATACATAAGTTCTAGGCCCTTATTAAATTACTAGATATTTAGGCAATGCTCATTGATAGAAGAGTATTTGAAGTAAAATTGATACTATGAGCCCACTAACCCATTTTTTGGCAAAGTAACCTAACCTAAGCTGAAGAACTAGGGTTTGAGCTATAAATAGTGATAAATAATCTATGTGTAAGATCTAAATACATCAGATAAAAGGTGACATAAAAATTATAAATACCTAAGTGTTCACATCTTGATAGAATAAACATATTTTACTTGATAGTTACATCGAGATTGAAATAGTAGCATTGATGCAAGTGTCCAGATAGCCATAAAGAATATTTCTAAAATTTATCTACTAGTTATTAAAGATAAAAAAGCCTATTATCACATGTGTACTTCTTAGATCTATCTGTGCATCATTGAAGAGGCTAAGTATTATTTGTTCTTTGTGATTACATAATTGAAATACTATTTGGTATTGTGATTTTTATATTTAGTATTTTTCATAATTCAACACTAAAATTGAAACCTATAAGTCTTACTATGTAAATCCTAGCTTGATTTAGGGTTTTCAACCTTCTAGGGTTTCTAATTATAATAATTATTTAGTTCTAATATTTCCTATCATACTAGAATATTTGATAACATCTGTATGTATCTTATTTCCTATTCTCATATTAACCTTTGTAACATTTAAAATGGATAAAAGGAGAATCTTCCTCCTCCTAACCCTAAGGAGGGTGATAGATACTTTCCATCTAACTAGGTCCATGCTATTATATCTATCATTTCTCAAACCCCTACACCTCCCACATCCCCTCTATATGGTGTGTGTATACATTTTCAATCTAAAGCACCTAGTGTTTGTGCTTGTGAAGCCATCAAAGATCAAATAATCCTTATGAATAAGTTAATAGAAGAGTTGAAAAATAACTTTAGTTTAAAGATCACATTATTAGAAATTTAGATAACACCTACATAATCTAAACCATGTTATTTATAATCATGTGTTTGCATCTTCATCTAGTAATATTATGCCCAATAACGTTTCATATCAAAATAAGAAGCTAAAATAGAATTCGTTTAGAATTAGTGATTCACAAAGTGAACAAAAGGCCAATAAGAGTCCAAATGAGATTATAATGGAAATTATTTGAAACAAGTTGATCCAATTACCTCTTATACATCCTCTTATAAGGTCAAAACACTATTGTGTATATCATCGAATGCATGGGAATCATACATATTGATTTTTTACCTTAAAAAACAAAATACAAAGTAATTTTGATAGTGGTGATCCTATAGTAGATACATCAATCAATAAGCCCACTCAAATTATGAGTACCTCTCCTAAAGCATAAATGCATAAACAAAAAATATGGCCACCAAATAATAATTTAGGGCCAAAACAATTACAAGTGTAAAAATTAGAGCAAGAAAAGATTCAAAAGGAAAATCTAGAGTAATGTTAAAAAAAGAGCAAGAATGGAAGTTGTAAAATCAAACTCAAGATAAGAAAACGAACATTATAAAAATAAGGTTTCTAATAAAGGATATTTAAAAAAATGACATGCCTACTAAATCAAATGATATAAATATGGTTGCTAAGGATCCAAATATCATATCTATTTCATGCATAGAGTAACAAAAAGTTAAGTTCAATACTACAAATTATATCATTTCATTCTCTAATAAATAAGTCAAGGCACAAATTACATATTTTCCTAGGGTTCAAGAAAAGATACATGACTCTTCTCTAGTCTAGAATGAGATGAAAGCTCCTAATAATGATGAAAATATTAAAAAATCAACTTCAATATATGGTGTAGTGATTTTTTCATACAAAAATGCTCAAAATGCTATATCACAAGTTCAATAAAAACTTGATAAGTTACATCTTTCCTATACTAATGATTACATTGAAGATTATGATCCTAATAATATATAAGATTGGTATGATCCTGATGATACAAATTGTGTGGGATATGAATATGCCACACATGATACAAGGTCTTCACATAGGCATCTCTTTAATGATATTCTTGGATTTTATTAGCAATTTTGCCTTGTACATAGATATTTTTATAATCATACTATCATGCTAAAATTCCAAAAAAATCTAATATTCAAGAAAAACAAAAACATTCAAATAATAAAAATATCCAAAAATATTTAGCATTTCACATGTTTTATAGCTTTTGCATATGTTATTTACTTTATGTTCGTAGATAACATATCATGCATATACATAGATATGTTTCATGGGTAATTGAGTGTGATACATGTATACATTAGCCCCATGGTCTCTCAAGCTTACTGATGATGGATCTTTCCTCTTCTATCATGATACACTACGTTGGGGACAACTTGCATCTTTACAATCAATATTGACATAGGTTCTATTAATTTATGATCATTTTACATTATATTATTGAGATTATTACACAGTGTATTTGATAAGCTATTCTACCTAAGATTTCTCTAACTCACATATGTAGGTATTAGTATCACATGATTATGCTAGTTGTTTATATCCCATGAATTCATCTATTTACATTAGCTTACTTAAGTAAACTTATTGTTTACTTTTTTATCTTACTTATGGAGCATTTGAACATATTAATTTGATTGTTGTCCATAGTTATCTAAGTGTTTCTTGATTATTTGATGTGTGGACATTTTCACAATTCTTCCACTTGAGTGTGTGACATTTTAACATCCCCTTATTTGCAGTCTCCCTGGACCCCTACTTGTGTGACATTTGAGTACTCTTACATGTGTGATTGATTGTTTTATAATATTGTTATATTTTAGACATTTAAATGATTCATATCATGCACATTATGGATTTTTATGTATGCATGAGATGAGATTTATTGATATATCTACTTTGATGTGACACTACTGTATGCTTCTTTACTACGTGATTCACAGAGACATAACATAGTTGTATTATCCTTTTCAGATAAGGTGATTATCACTTTTGTAATACCCTCACCTCAAGGGGGGAATATCTATGTCATCATATCATATAATACATGACTCAACATACATACAATGATATAATGGGTGGAATTTGATTCAATTTACATAATTTACATGATTTAGATATATATTTGGAGTAAAATTTTATGCTTTGGGCACATATTTGGGATATGTATTTTCAGATTTGTGATACATATTCTACACATGTTACAAATTAGAGGTTACATTTTTATATATACTTTATATTGAGACTTATTTAGGTGCACATGCACCAAATTATAGATACACTTTCAGATTATGTAAACATTTATGCATCAACCTTACCAAGATGCAATATTTTGGAATTTATCCATCTAAAATAGTTTGATATTTTTTATTAGTGTGATTGAGATTATATACCCTCAATGGACTTGGCACTATGATTCTATTATTTTGAGTTCATATGGTTACACCATTTGACTCGGGCAAGATTTGACTAGATTAGCTAGATTGGTTATACTTGAGTTCTATGATTGAGCTTATATGTTCCCAATAGAATTGGCATAATTAATAACTATACAATATTGGGTACATGATGACCCTCCAATTCATCTCTTCACATATCTAAGTTTCAGTTATTAACCTCTTTCCAATGCTTCAACTAGGAATAATCTCTACCAAGATAAACTACCAAGGGGAAATATGGTTACATTGACACACATGTACTCATTCTTTTATCTTTTTATTTCAATTATTTAATTTTATATTATATGAAATAATAAAAAATGTAACATCTTATTAGTTTCAGGTCATTCACATACAAAAAATTCAAGTGGGTTCAAGCAAAGACAAGGTGTGTTGTGTACACCATAGTACACTCTCTTTCTTTTAACCTCGTAATTTCATCCTTATACATTACTATATTAAATGGGGGGAAATATAAATATTAAATTTGGATTTATATGTTAAAATAGTATTTTAAATTTGAAACAAATATTTCAATGCTCTACCTTTCAGTTTGAACCTCCTTATAACCAAAAGGCTCACATTTGCCACCTTACTAGGTCCAATTAATTATTTCTTAGTCCAACCTTGATTAATATGATTATTTAGATCACTTGTAACTCAAACACACCTAAAATATGATATATATGTTTCACTATCAGTCACAAACCTCAACAAATTTCCCCCTTGTATAGTTGCATTCATGACATAATAGTAACATCAACACTATTATCCCCATTCCAATGTAATTATCCTCACCCTACAAACACTCAAATTTACAGATCTTTAGATGTGTATGGGCTAACCTAAGAATGTCATTAACCCTTCCATGAGGATAATTTAAAAAGAGATATAGTATAAATATAAGTTAAGGCCTACTCATTAATCATCAGCAAAACATCAAGTAATCACCTCTCAAACTTAGACATACTACTGATTTTAAAAGCACAAAACTAAGTTATTCTACCCTATACATCTCTATTTTTATATTTATCATAAGATCAATCACACTATAGGTTTGAATATCTCAAAATACAACCCATGAGGCATATTTTTCAAGTTACAAGGTAGATCATTACATGAACTTACATATAACATTATACAATATTATTCACACACATACCAATAGATAGGGGATAATTACATAACTCTAAATCCCTATTTGGAGTATTGGCTATGTAGTTAATGCTCATTGATAGAGGGGTATTTGAGGTCAACTCAACACCATGATCCCACTAATATTTTTTTTGGCAAGGTAATTGAACCTTAGGTGAAGATATAGGGTTTGATCTATAAACAATGATACATAGTTTGTGTCCACTATCTAGATACATTAGATGTAAGGTAAAAATACCCAAAAAGACCCAGGTGATTGCATATGGACACATCAAATTTTTTTTATATGATAGTTATGTCAAGATTCAAATATTAATGTCGATGCAAGTGTCCAAGAAACCAAAAAAAATATTTACAAAATATGATGATTGGTTCCTAAACATCAGACATCATGTTTACACACTTATACATATCAAATTTATATGCACATCATTGCGTAAAATAATTATTATTTCTTTTTCATGATTACCTAATCAAAATATTGTTTGGTATTGTGCTTTTTATATTTACTAATTTTCATGATTTCATATCGAAATTGAATATCATAAACTAAATTATTTAATTATCCTACTTTTATGAATAGTTGTATACACTTGTAAATATCATAATCCTCCTAATCCTTAATCACAAAAGGGTTAAACAATAAGATGGTGAAATGTTACATCCACTAGAAGCAGGCTGAGCTTATTTAGTAGTCATGTCTATGGTGGATACACCCATGTTATTGAAAGTGTGAGGGAACATGGTGAAGGATCTTGAAAGAGTTTGGATACCCCATATTTATTTCAAGTGAAGTCAT
Organism: Torreya grandis; assembly: GCA_037957365.1. Taxonomy (NCBI): domain Eukaryota; kingdom Viridiplantae; phylum Streptophyta; class Pinopsida; order Cupressales; family Taxaceae; genus Torreya; species Torreya grandis. The sequence continues at coordinate 731,187 of JARHVA010005992.1, forward strand.
CATATATGTAAGAGGATTCATTATATTTACATGGGGAAGGAATTCCATTAGCATCATCAATTAAAGGAATATCCATATCTAGTGGAAGAAGAAGAGGGAACCATTATGATATACAAGGAGGTAATTGAGTGGTATTGTAAATGTTTTTTAATTCATTAGGTTTATCATTATTAGAATATATAAGAATGATATGTAAGTCTAGATGCATGTTTAAAAACTTAGGTAGAGGTGGACTATTGATATGAGTAGAAGTGGGAATGCAATATTGAGATTCAAGATTGGGAGTTTGGATACTCCAAGGGTTGGGATATACCTCATGATTATAACATTTACCATTATTGATGAATTCAATGCATTGGATACTCATGTGATGATTCCATGGAAAACCTAAGATTATGTTGTAAGATTATGGAATATCTAAAATCATAAGCTTGGTGTGTATAGTTTTAGTTCTAATAGTGAGAGGGATCCAAATACAACCAAGCAAATTTTGATTGGTTTTATCAGATCCATGATAAGTGAGCTGATTTTGATTAATATTATCTTTGGAATATATTATTTTTTAGATTAGACAAAGAGAGGTAATGTTAATCCATGATCCTTCTTCCACTAAGACTTTCTTGATTAGGGTATTGTTGATTCCAATCTTGATGAAGAGGGGGATCATCGACTCAATGCTTTTCCATCATTAATCATGTCTTCTTCTAAAAACTCAATGGAGTGTTTTGTAGAGGAAGAAGAGTGATAAATTGTTTTGATAACATGAAATTATGTAGGTGTGGAATTTTGTAGGCTGAGATAGGTATATAAAAATCATTAGATGGGGGTTATTTGATGTCTTGAAACTGTTGCATAAGGAACTTGAGATGATAAAGAGAAGTTATTATTGATTCCATGTGGGGAATTTTTCAAGGGACAGAGTTAAGATCATTGAGGAAATTCCATTATGGTTTAGAGAAAGAACTAGTATAAGGATTAGTTTGAGTATAGTGGATGTTATTAATAGGGATAAAAGAACTAGGTTGAGGTTCCAATGGTGGAGATGGCTCATTGCTAGTAGGTCATTATAAAGAGGAAGTAGGATTAATACCCATAAGAAGTTGTTACCTAGTAGATAGATTCTTAGGTTTGGTAATAGGGTCTTTGCAAAAGGGATTGTGATAATATTTAACCTTTATCAAAATCACATATTGGGATTTAGTTTAATATGAGTCATAAATGGCATCAATAACATAATTTTTTTGTTAGAATAGTGTGTATTAGGATTTGAAGAGTGATTACTTTTTTAAAAATTGTGATTTTTAGATTTAGAAAAAGTTTGCTTTTGTTGATAAGATTTAAAGTATTCATTATGGTAGACTTTGATCATAACACCATGATCAGAAGTTTTTACCAACATCAGGAATACCAAAAAATTTTAAAGGGCATGACATGTGTCATGAGAGTGACAAATGTTGATGTAAAACCAAAAAAATATGTTAGGGTCATACCATGATTGAGCAATAATAGTAATATGGATAAAATATTCAGATGGTGATAATAAATTCCTCATTTTAGATACACTAAAGGGTGGGTGGGAGGTAATTTGAATATCTAAGTTGGTGACCCCTACTTTGGGTTGAATAGGATTGAATTGACAATTTTTAATAGTGATTTCATTGGTTGAAGTCTAGAAATATTGTTTTATAGGTTAATGAGAAGGTTGAAATTGAGCCATAAAGAAATCATATATTTTTGTTTGATCAAAGTACTCTTCTAAGATTTTGGGGGGAATATATCCTAACCTTGTATTGAAGAGAATATTAAAGGTAGTAATAAAGAGTTTGAAGAGATTATCATCACCCATGATATGGTCCACTTTGTGAGCTAGAGACTTCCATCATTTGATTAAAACGTGCATAGATTCATTAAGTATTTTTTTTTGAATTGATGAAATGGCTACGACTATTTTTAAGAATATCGTTATGTTGAAATTTCTTGACTAAAGCATTGACTAAATCCTCTAGTTGTATAATGGAGTGTTAAATAAGTTGATTGTATAATTCTAACACATATATTATGAAATATTTGGAAAGAAGTTTAGTGGTGGAAAAGGTATTAGTTTAGATCCATTCCTTATAGAGGTTGCCAAAATATTTAAGGAAAATATAAATATCTTTAGTTACATCAAATGTGATAGTTGGAGAGATGTTTCCAATGTCTGTGGACGCAATGAAAGGAGATAAAATTTCATTTTAAATATGTTGTAACCTTTTCTTGTGTATGGGATGTTTAAAGATGATATTCCCTTTGACATCTCTAAGAGGAGGGAAAAAATTATGATTTTGTTTAGACATTATGACTTGGGGTTGGATATCCATTCACAAGTTGTGATTTTGCATTTAAAGCATTTGGGAACTATTGGTTGTTTTCATGATGTTCATTTATTGAACCATTTATGCAAGGATTTAAGTTGTGTTAATAGGTGGATTTTGATTAGAAGTATTAAGAGAGGGATTTCCAACATAAGTATTGGGAGGAAGATTCCCAAGATTGGTATTGATTTCCCCAAACATGGTAGAGGAAGAAAGAAGTTTAAATAAAATGCCATTCTTATTAGGAGTGTAAGTGGTATTATCATAAAGGTTTTTTAAGATGTGTGAATTATATAGATCATCATTATGAATAATTTAAACCATGTTACATGAAATATATATTGATTCTTTCATCATGAAGTGTTAGGTTCAATGGTGGACAAGGTAGGTAGGAAATAAAAACCCATGAAAAATATAAGTGGGTTGATTCTAGTAAAGAAAATACTGATAGGTGACAATCTGATGTTGAATAGATTGTAAAGCTAACAAGAAAAAGTTATTGGTTACCAAAAATGAATGACATCAAACTAGATGATGTAGTTTGTTTCAAAGTGGGTAAAGAGGAACTGTATCAAATTATCCAATATAGTTTTGGTGTAAATGGTGAAACTACTAGTGGTTACTTAAATTATACTATATTGATCTATTTGATGCATCTAGTTTTTAAGGGTTAATAAAAAGTAGACTATATCAATATGGTCAATGTAGACTAAAAAGTAAATAAATATAGGAGAATAAAACTATATCAATCAATTTGATATAGAGAGATTTAAGAAAAATGAAGATAATAGGAAATAAACTATATCAATCTAGTTAATAAAATCAAGGATGCAAACACAATTAATTGTATCAAACTGGTTGATGTAGTTCGTACACATAGGTAACTATATCAATGCTAAATAATTTAGTTATAACACATAACATAAAACTATATCAACATTGGTCTATGCAGTTGTTATCACCAAATATTGCATCCTAGAAGAGGGTATTCAAGCATATTCCATATTTGGGTAACATGGGAACACTTCCAGGTATGTGGGTATACTTATAGTGGAAGTAAGCCTCTAGATTTAAGGGCTAGCTCCTTGAATGTATCTTGAAATGCTTATCACATATCCAATGTTTGCTTGTGGGGAAAAGAGTTAGAAACTTGCATGAAATGAACCTATTATAAGGGGGTGATTTACCAAGATGATTTACACATGACCATAATATTCCTATCACAATGAAACAAGACATACAATACTAACTTTGAAGTCCTAAAGGATTCTTACATGAGTGTTTCAATATAGAGGTGATGTGCATGAAGGAAACACAAGGTAAATGAACCAGAGTGTATAATTCACACTCTAAGGATAATAGTACACTTAAAAAGAGCCCAACACACTTTAATACACTCTATATGACCTTTTATAATATGAAATCTTGCATAAACATGAAAGGATAAGGCAAGCAAGGATAAAGAATTATCACTAACTCCACTATACATCACTTTTCACACTTAGATAAATGTTTCATGGACTTATAAATAGACTTACATCAATGCTCAAAGGCAAAATAAAATGTCATTATAGTAGGGCTTCACCATATATGTTGTGGTATTATCTTCAAATAACCAAAATACTTACTACTTAAAGAATTTCAGAGAGAGGAGGAAATAATGAAGACCAAGAGTCACTGAGACATGTGTCATGTTGAGAGAAAGAAGTTAAACATGTAGGATAATGAGTATGAAATAGACCATGAAAGTTATGATAGGATAAGTGGCCTTCCAAGGAATAAAACTTCATGAATGTGGTGTAGGACTTTCCTTGCTTGTTAAAAAGCCTACCTTCATAATTTAGCTCTTTTGGAACATCCCATAACTGAATAGGGATAAAAATGATGATTGAACTAAGGGAGGAGAAATTTTAGATAAACCCCATAAAAGTAAAGTTCAAAACTTCCTCATCATCAATCAAATCTCCATTTTCATTTTCAGATTGTCCAAAAACATGCAAGCATTTCAAATTACCTAATCGAATTCTCCATTCTATTCCCTATAGGCCTGAATTGGTCCTAAACCAAAAATGGCTTCCCTATAATATGAAATGGTCTTGGACTAAGCTTACATGGCAACACACACAATATTATTTTGATCTCTTGTTTACATTTCTACATACTTAGGTCCACAAAATCCTTTTGATCTAATGTGTATGTCTATGTGGCATCCTCTTATCATGCTATTTGCTTTAGACATGTGTTTTTACCTTGTGACTCCTAAAAAATTGGTCAAACTCACTTCATTGATCCTCTCAAGGGTTTCCTTGATTTTAAATTTAACATTAACCATTGATAATTGATCTAGGTTCCCAAGATCATGACATTTGGCAATCTCATGTACAATCTAGCTCTTTGACTCCTTGACTTTATGTACACCATCAATCTCTTTGGCATGATTGAATACATGCTATTAATCCTCCTTGTAGTTGATCAAGCATGTACCATTGATCTATTAAATCACCATGATCATGACACTTATCATTGATGCATTAAATCTAAGGATATACTAAACTTTTGACCTTTTACTCACTATTGGATCTTTGTTATACAATTGAATGTGCATTATTGATCTATGATCCCAGTCTTCAATGTAGATCATTGATCTTGGTTTATACATAGGTACGCACATCATAGATCCACTCTAGGAACTTTTGACTCATTGATTACCTATATGCCATTGATCTATGATCTAATTACATGAGATCTCACCACTTGGTAGTTCTATGTTTAAGATTATGATCCTTATAAAGATTTGAACCCAAATGGTTATTTCTTACAACTTTAATTTGATGTCCTCTACTCTAGTATTATGGTTTATTTTGAATGTCTTCATCTTATTCAAATGATATTTTTCAACCATGAAGTGATTGAATCTAGGTATTTTCTCCTTTTGACATAATGATCTTCTCCATAATATGTGTAGGTGCTCATTCATGGTGGCAGACTCACTTAGCTGACTGGTTCTACATATCTAGAAGGGCAATGAAGGAAAAAAATAGTTTTGAACCTATCTTCTTGATTTTAAATTATTACCTACCAGTCTTCAATTAAAAAATAACATAATTGACAAACACTAACATATTAGATGTTGAATATGAACCTGAAACATGTGGACACCCCTTAAAACTATACCAATTGTGTATAGGACTCTAAAATGACCCCTAACTAACTCAAAATAACATAAGGATTAAATTATATCATGACCAAGGTTAAAAAAATATGATATGACATAAATAGAACTATGAAATACCCTATAATATTATAATAAACCCCTATATAATATTTTAACTATAGGCGGTTGACCCATTTTCACTTGTGGTCAAAATGGTCAACATTCTTGGCTATTTCCCAAGGGTGGTTGATTTCTATGCCATGACCAGTTGCCTAATACTATCCATTATGCTATGGAGTCACTTGTACACTAGCATGACACATAATTTACCTTTGACAACACACCAAATAATAGGAAAGGCACACAAAATAAGACACACTAAAAATAAACACACGTGTGTTCAACTACAACACTTATGGAACACAACACACATAATTAAAACAAATCACACATCTAATATACTATTTATAAAACTAACCTTCACTCCTCAATAGCAAGGTTTCAAATGTATCCAATTCATAGGGATAGGTATCTCTTATCCGTTCATCCTTGCTAATTAGAAAGAGTTGCTTTTCTTGCACTTGATGATGACATATAGTCCATTCCATAAAGTGTCAAATTTTGTATGTATCCCTAGTTTTTATCTATCTTCATCCCATTTCAACACTATATCACCTTCTTGTAATTTTCTTGGAGTTTCTTTTTTATCAAAATACCTCTTCATTGGTATTTGGTGATGTTCCATAACTTGATGAGCTTTATCTCTAGCCTTTTAAAACTCCATTGATTCTACCAACCTTACCTCCATTGGATTATTATCAAGTAATTATAATTGATGTGAAAATTCCAAGGAAGGTAGATCTTAAGATATAGATAACCTATCTCCCTTCCATATGCAATCACAAAAGGAGAATTCCCTATTGACCTCTTGGGAGTTATCTTATCAGCCCATAGGGCTGTCTTCAATTTAGTGTGCCAAACTCTTTAATTATCCTCTAAAGTCTTCTTGATGATGATGATCCTAATTAGATTCTTGTTAGTTGACTCAGCCAACCCACTACCTTGAGGATAATATTTGAATGAAGTGCTCAAGAATATGCCCTTACTATTTTCCCAATCAGCTATCTTAACACCCATAAAAGCAAGAACATTATCTAAAATAATAGTAAGAGTGCCAAACCTTGTTATGATGCTCTGATATATCTCAAAGATAACATTCTCATTATCTCCTTCAATGCTACTGCTTCAACCCACCTTGTAAAATAGTTAGTTTCTATGAGTATTCATTTATGACCAACACTTGATGGGGGGTTTATCATGCCAATGAAATCAAGACCCCATTACATGAAAGGTTGATCTACTTGGATAAGATTCAAAGGAAGAGCCACAAGGTTTTGTTTTACTACAAATAAATCACATTGTACACACCTTCTCACCCAAGCATGGTAGTCCTTGAAGAGGCTAGGCTAATAATAACTTGCCCTCATGATCTTAGTAGTTGTAGTTCTTGGAGAGAAATGACCTCCTGCTATCCCATCATGAAACTTCTCAAGCAACACCCAAAACTAATCATTATCAATGTATTTGAGTAGCAAACCATTAATGTATCTTCTAAAAATCACACCATATAATATACAAAAGGTAATATATTATAATCTAAAATATATCCTTTGTGATCTACTCATACCATTAGCTTACTCACCATTTTGAAGAAATTCGATAACATCTTGTGTCTCACTTTTTAGAGGTGAGGAAATAGTTGGTTAGGAATAATCATTATTGAATAGATCCTCTTCCTTTGACTCATGAATATATGAAGCTAGGTGTTCACAAAGGCCTTTACCCCTTATCAACTTTATCACCTTGATATTAACATCATATTCCATTACTTTATTGATCCACCCTGCCCTATTTTCACTAAGATATTTACTCAAGAGAAACTCTTTGGTAATAAGATGAGAGACCATAACATGAATCCTATTATTTGAAACCATATGCCTAAACTTATTTAGTCCCCCTAAAATATAAAGGTCTTGTTTCTCCATAAAGGTGTACTTGAGTTCATAGTCTTCTAAACCTTGACTAAAGAATGCAATTGGCTACTCCACATCATCATCATTCTTTTGAATTAACATGGTTGATATAATATCAAGGTTAGAAAATGAATAAAAGAAGTATTTAACAAAATCATGATTCACAAGATTAGGGCTTGTGTAATATCTTTATTAATGGATTCAAAACTTCTCTTACCCTCTTTGGTCCAAAAAAAGGCTTGGTTCTTCTTGAGCATGGTTCTAATAGGTTTCACCAAAGATGAAAAACTAGGTATGAACCTCCTTAAAAAATTTATCTTCCCTAAGAAACTTTGGAGACGTTTCTTATGCAAGGGAAATGATAGGCATAGAATAGATTCTATCCTTTTAGGATCAATATTCAAACCATATTTGGAAATAATATGTCCTAAGAGCTTGTATTCATGGATAATAAATATGCATTTTTTTGCATTAAGGGATATTCCATATTGCATAAATATTTAAAACACTTATCTCAAGTGTTTCATTTTTTCATCATCATATTTTGAAAACACTATTATATCATCTAGATAAACCAACAACATCTCATTAATCAAACCTTTGAATGCCATGTCCATTGCTCTTAGAAATGTGGCACCAACATTTGATAAACTAAAGGGCATATTCCTATAAGAAAAAGTACCCCATTTAGTGGTAAATGTTGTCTTAAACTAATACTCCTCATTTAATAGAATATGATTATAACTTGAATATCGATCTAGAAGAGAAAAACTTTGAGAACCTAAAACCATTTGCAAAATCTGATCCATTAAGGGTAAAGGATAGTGATATTTGAGTGATACTTTATTAAGATATATAAAGTACACACAAAATATTATCTCCCAATTATTATTTATAAAAAATACAAGGTTAGCTACCCATGTTGAATGCTTGATAAGAAATATTATTTTAGATTCAAGGAGTTTGGTAAGCTCTGACCTCATGAGTTATTCAACCTTAGGGTTAATGGGTCTTTATTTCTATCTAATGGGTTTAAATCCAAGTTATAATTAAATGGTATGGTGTCATAGGATAGGATAAAACCATTTTAGGTCCTTATATTACCAATTAAATATATCATGAAACTCTTTACACAACTTAATGAATGCATGTTTCTCTAATGTAGAACATACCTTGCCTAGTTTGAGAAGTTTATCTTTAAAGATCTAGACTCTTTCATAGTTCTCTTATTTTGTAGACATACTCAATTTTTCCTTATTATTTTTATCATTCTCATTGAATATAATTTATAATGTCACCAAAACCTTAGGTATCTTATCTGTCTTTAGTTGCACAATCTAATCACCAAATTGTCCTTGGAGTCTCCTTTGATTCTTTAAAGAAAACTCAGCGTCATTTTACAAGAAGCATGCAATGTATTTGTCACTATCAAAAAATTTACAAGACACTTAATTATCAGGTACATAAGGTATGATAATGATCTTAATGTGATATATCCTTCCCTTCTCTTTTATGGCAGTTGGTGTATCAAATTATGTTCCTATGGTAGCTAGTCTATCCACATGATTATTTTTCTCCCTTGGGACTAATTATATGTTGAGTGCATTGAAGTACTAAATAAAATCACATACCATATGATTATATTACTTAATAAAATGGTTTTTTTATCAACCATATTCCTAACCTGATGAATAACCAATTCACTATCTCCATATACTTGCAATTTCTTGATTTCCTTTCTCCTTTCCCATTAAAGGCCATTTTTAAACCTTCATACTCTACCACATTAAAATTAAAATTAAAATGAAATATATATGAAGCATAATAATATTGTTAAAATGGGGAGACCAATACAACACTAGCTCCTGCACCAAGTTTACTTCTTGAACCATCAGAAAACATCTTCCATATCTCATCATCTTCACCTTCTTCCTTGGTAAGTAGAGGTGTTGGTATTCCTTCTTCATATATGCAATATACTCCTAGATCAGTTTCCTCCATAAGTGTATAAGGACCATGATCATAAGAATTTTTACCATATTCATCAAGAAACAAATAATAAATGCCTTTGATCTTAGAAGAAGTACCATCATCTACAATAGAATATTTTTCTTCATAGACAACATAATTCAAATTAGAACTTGTCTCAATGTAGGGCTCAATATGAAACATTGAAAGAGTCTATGTTATTATGGTCACCTTAGTTACATATATTGTTTTAAAGGATAATAAAGACTAATTATATGATATATATCCACCCATCTTGGTTATAAATTCCCTTGATAGGTAGATTATAAAGTGGGGTGGGAGGTCAACAACAACTATATCTCGAAGGATAGAAAAACTAGGACAATCATGCAAGAAAAACTTTAAGTTTTATATTAGTCCTAATATCTTGGTGGATGTACCATCTATTTGGATAAATAATTTTCTATGAGGCTCATATTTTAGGCCCAAATTTTTAGATACAACTTTGGTCATGACTGAAGTAGAAGCTCCACTATTGATTATGCAACTATGGACTAGTTTGTCACCCACTATGAGAGTGAGATAGAATGGTGGAGGTTTATTAGCCCTAGTAGATGGTTCAATAATGTTATTAGGATAATTTTTAAGAGAAACATGACCATGAATTTTATTTGAAGGTGGTGCATAGTAGGGATAGTAGATAATTGCTTTTATAGGAGTTCTTTTTAACTAGGCATATGAAGAACATCCCAAATGGAAATGGATGTTTTAGTACTCTTCAATAATCCAATATGTTTTGGGTATTATTAATAAAATTATCTTGAGTCCTTGGAGGAAAATTATTGTCTAGAACTTGAGGAGTTAAGACACCTTGAGCAATCCTTACCACATTTAGATTTGAAAGAGGTGTAGGTGCGTTTCGAGCTACCTTGCTTACAACCATGATTTTATACCTTAGAGGAGGATTGGATGAGATTGTAAAAATGATATTTTCACCTTATATAGGCTTACTCCCTTCCCTTTTATTTTATATAATAGAGTCTTCTTGATTGATCACAAAATTATCTTCAACTAGGAAGTTTGTGAAGATCTCTCCTTGATGCTGTCCACCTTCACTTATTTATATCATGAATTCATCTTAACTGATAGGGGAGGAGTAACTCATCCTTGAGTAATAAGAGATTTATCTCCACATTCATTAGCATCCATGAATTATCATTGTTTCCAATATTATCTTTGCACCAAATTGCTATGCACCGGTACCATCTATCTTACATTGGTGGTGGAGTTAAGATTATACACATTAGTGGGCTTGTTTGAGTTAGGATATCATTGACATATTCCTCTTCCATATTAATAACCATATTTTTGCTGATAAGGGTATGGATTTTGATAGTCACTTTATTGCATATTTACTCTTCTAAGATTATATTCCAACCATTGAATATATGTATCTTTGTCCATGCCATTATATGCCTTCTTAGGAGTAGCCTTAGGATTGGTATTGAAATTAGGAATTTGAGCTACATATATAGTATTAGTAGAGGTATTAGACAATGGAGGCATATACACCTTAAGAGGTAACCTTCCATCTTGGACGAAACCATTTTCATATTTGATAGAAAGTTCATATACTTCAGTTAGATTGGAACCACCCATGGATTGAAGCATGATAGTAATTTTGGTAACAATGGCTCTCAAGTAAGTAGGGAATACAAAACTAGTAAGTGGCATCATGAGAGGAGGTAATCTATACCAAGTATTTTGAAACCTTTCATTGAAATCATGAATTTTTTCTTTGGATCCTATTTTATCATGTTGAGCTAATGTATAAAGAGGTATTGTCACTTTCATTTAAAAATATTGAGGTCAACATTACTCTAGAATCATCCCATAATGTGATACATCCACCTTATAGAGTCCTATACCAATCAAGAGCTTTCTCTCTAATAGACATGGAAATGGATCTAGTGGTAATGTTATATTGCATAACATTTTGAAATCTAAAAAGGTTAAAGATATCCCTAATGTGTTCACTAGGTGTAACATGACTCTCACCATTGAATGTGGGCACACCTTTTGTGGCATTAGAGGGAATGGCATCATATGATTGAAGATGAATTAGATTTTCAATATTAAAGGAAAGGAAGGCATGAGGTCTCTCTATATTTTCCTCAATATTAAATTTCCTTAATTTATTCAACCTCTTCAATCTCTTCCTCTCTATAAAAATCTACTTGTTCTTCAAAGGGAAGATTAGGATAATGATATTGAACTTCAAGAGGAAGTTCAGGATAAATAAGTCGATTAATGGGGTTGAACACTCTACTAGATAATGATCTAGTGAGAACCATAAATAATGAGAGTAATTTTATAGCAAAATAATAGCCTTGAACAAGATTTTACCTTGATACAGTCACTAAATGCTGAGTAGCACACTGATTTGTAGCTGATGTTGTCAAGACTAATATTCACCTTGATAAGTTATCTTGAAGGTAATGGGTCCCACTAGACATAATATAACTATTATCACCAAAATTTTCACCCTGGAAGAGGGTGTTCAAGCATATTCTATATTTGGGCAACATGGGAACACTTTCAGGTATGTAGGTGTACCTATAGTGGAAGTGAGCCTCTAGATTTAAGGGTTAACTCCATAAATGTATATTGAAATGCTTATCACCTATCTAATGTTTGATTGTGGGGAAAATAGTTATAAACTTGAATGAAATGAACCTATTTTAAGGGGGTGATATACCAATATTATTTCCATGTGACCATCATATTCCTATCACAATGAAATAATGCATACAATACTAGCTTCAAAGTCCTAAAGGATTCTAACATGAGTGTTTAAATATAGAGGTGATGTGCATGAAATCAACACAAGGTAAATGAACTAGAGGGTAGAATGAACACTCTAAAGACAATAGTACAATTAAAATGAGCCTAACACACTTGAATAAACTCTATATGACCTAATATAATAGGAACTCTTGCATAAACATAAAAGGGTAAGGCAAGTAAGGATATATAATTATCACTAACTCTACCACACATCACTTTACACACTTAGACAAATGTTTCATGAACTCATAAATAAACTTGAATTAACGTTCAAAGGGAAAATACAATTTAATTTTAATAGGGATTTAACATATATGGTGTGGTATTAACTTTAAAGAGCCAAAATAGATGTTACTAATAGAATTTTAGAGAGAGGAGGAAATAATGAAGACCAAGAGTCAATGATACTTGTGTCATGCTAAGATAAATAAGTTAAACATGTAGGAGAATGAGTATGAAATAGAACATGTAAGGTATAATAGGAAAAGTGGTCATCTAAAGCATGAAACTTCATGAAATGTGGTGTAAGACTCTCTTTGCTTGTTCAAGAAACTACCTTTATCATTTAGCTCTTTTGGAATGTCCCATAACTAACTATAGACATAAATGATGATTGAATTGAGGGAGGAGTAATTTTAGACAAACACCACAAAAGAAAAGTTCAAAACCTTCCTCATCATCAATCAAATCTCTAGATTCCTCTACAGAGTGTTCAAAAACATATGAGCATTTCAAATTACCTACTCAAGTTCTCTATTCCATTCTTGCCAACCTAAATTGGTCCTAAACCAAAAATGGCTTTTGTATAATATGAAATGGTCTTGGAGTGAGCTTACATGGTGACATATGCAATCTTATTTTGATCTCTTGTTTACATATCTACATACTCAAGTCAACAAAATCCTTTTGATCTGATGTGCATGTCTATGTTGCATCCTTTTATCATGTTATTTGATTTAGACACATGTTTTTACCCCACAAATCCTATAAATTTGATCAAACTTGCTTTGTTTATCCTCTCAAGATTTTCCTTTCTTTGACCTTCAATGTTGGCTATTGATCATTATCTGGGGTCCCAAGATTATGACATTTGGCATTCTCTCATGTAATTTAGATTTTTGACTTGACTTTTATATGCACCATCAATCTCCTCAACATGATTGAATGCATGACATTGATCCTCCTTCTACCTAATCTAGTGTGTACTATTGATATGGTAAGTCACCATGATCATGAAACTTGTCATCGATGCATTAAATCTTAAGATATGCTTACTTTTTAACCTTTTTCTCATCATTGGATCTTCATTTCATGCTTAAATGTGCACCATTGATCTATGATGCTAGTCTTTAACATAAATTTTTAATCTTGATTTGTACATAGGAACGTACCCCATTAATCCTCTCTAGGAACTTTTGACTCATTGAATACCCATATGCCATTGATCCATGATTTGATCGCATGATATCTCACCACTTGGCAATTCTACATTTAAGCTTAGGATCCTTTTAAATATTTGAACCCAAATGGTTATTTCCTGTAGCTTTAATTTGACATCCTTTTCTCTAGCCTTATGGCTTATGTTGAACATCTCCACCTTCTTCAAATGAACTTTTTCAACCATAAAATTATTGAATCCATGTATTTCTCCTTTTGATGAAATGATCTTCTCCATAACGCCTATAGATGTTCATTTATGGTGGCAGACTCACTCAACTAATTAGTCCCTTATATCTAGAAGGGCAATTAAGGAACATAATGATTTGTAACCCATATTCTTTATTTTTAGTTATCACTTGCCAATTTTCAACTAGAAACTAAGATAATTGATAAGAAATGACATATTAGATGTTGAACATGAACTTGTAACATATGAACACCCCTTAAAATTGTACTATTTACTTATATGACTCTAAAATGACCCCTAATTGACTCAAAATAATATAAGGACTAAAATAGATCATGACCAAGGTTAAAAAGATATGATATGACATCAAATAGAACTATGCAACACCTTATGATGTTATAATAAATTCCTATATAAGATTTTGGCTAAAGGGGGTTGACCCATTTTGACTTAGGTCAATAGTAGTATGCAATACAACATACAATAACAAGTAGTAAATTGAAATATAATTATATTTATTAATTATATTTTGAAAAATAAGATTATGTAGATGTACTAAAAATATTTTTTTGATAATGTATTCTCTTAGAGATACTTGATTGTCTATTAGATAGTGTTGGCCTAGTTTTTCAGATCACTAGCTACATAAGTAGAACCATACTTTTAACCCACTAAACCCATTTCAAGGGTAAGTTGATATTACTTTTCTAGGGCTAATTTCTTACTAGTGTACTATAAAATGAGATAGATGGTTAGCTTCTTAAGGTTCAATAAAAGAGAATCCTAGGTATTTTTGATATACAATGAGGTATGTAGAAACTAAACTTTGTGTTTAGTTATGTACTATGGCTATGAGTACTGGGGAAAGCCCCTCATGTCATGATTTATATAAATAGAACACCACATATCCCTTCACAAAAATAACTACGTAGTTTAAAAACTACTTGAACATATTTTTTAGGGAAAACTAAACAAATAGAAAATAAATTTTGAAAATAAATATCAAAAACCAATTTTTAGCATTTAATGATTTGAAATAAATAAGATAACAACTTGCAATGAAATGTTTGATTAAGTTGTAAAATTAAAAAAATGATTTTCTTTAGTTATGTTTGAAAGGTGAACAATTAAAAATGTATCGATGTTGGTTGATGTAATTACACATAGAGTACAAAACTATATGAAGCTAATCGATGCAATTTGTGCACACATATTTTTAAATGAAGATGAATTGTATTGAGTAGTTTGATGTAATTTTATAGAAATACAATGATGGTATAATAATATCACTTCTGATAGATATAGTTAGTTAAAAAGGTCAAGACTATGTTAGAATTGTATTAATCTATTTGATATAGTTGATGGAGAAAAAGGCAGAGACATAACTATATTGAGATGTTTAATAAAGTTGGTTGAAAAATATAGAGATATATTATACCAAGCTATTTGATATAGTTGGCTAATGGATAAAATCACTAGAAATCTATATCAACCTATTCAGTGTAGCTTTATTAAAAGAATATTGCTATAGAACTATATCAATCTATTCAATATGTTTGACTAAAGAGGTGAAGCTAATGGTAAAATTCACATCAGGTTCAATAGAATGTATGCAATAGGCTAGGATAAACCTATAACTATCCTATCTATAAAGATACAAACCCAAATAATGTTAATCAAAGAGAGCCCAATGATACTTAATAATTTAGTATGTGACCAAATGGATCCAAAAACCTATCAAGAGGAGAATCTACAACATGCTGTCAAAAGAAGGGGTTCCAAAGCCTTTAGGCCAATAACATAATGAATTAGTTATACCTATATTTTTATTTGTAAGTAATATAATATTACAAATAAGAAATGTAAGGAAGAAGGGTTAGAAACATGTAAAAATTGGTAAGGAGACATGGTAGGAAAATGGGGGCCTAGGCTACCTAAAGTGGATAGATGATAAGTTCAATCAATCCTATAACCGCACTAAGTATAAGTGTAGATAAAGCTGAAACAAGGAGATATACATTCATTAATTAAGTAATTATTCAACTTTTATCTACCAAATGAAAGAATTAGGGTTGGAATATACTTAAATTGAAGAGGATCAATCAAGCCTCAATCTCCCCCTTGGATAATGGTGTTTTTAAATATATTTTTGTGGTTTTAAGGATCTCAAAAGATGAATCAAGATCTTAGCTAAAAGGAATCCTCCTAGTGAATCCAACACTCCACAAGACAAGTTATCCTTCAAGACAAGGTTCTAATGAATAATTCCTCCAAGTGCAGATCTATGGCATAAGTGTGAACAATAGTAATGTGAAAATGAATTTATATATCTATTTGAATGAGATGGTAACTTATATTTATAGTGGCCAATGATCCTAATCCATATCAAAATTTAAGTTGATGCCATCAACCAACTCGATGTAGTTTAAAATGGGATAACTTACCTTGAACTATGTCAGCTAGGTTGATATAATTGTAAATATTACACCAACATGTTTATAACTGCATCAATCAGGTTGATGTGGTATGGAAGGGACAAATTTCAAATAAGACTACCTTAGACTAGGCTGATGTAGTAGGAAATATAGGTCTTGATATAGCTAGAGGATGTAATATTTAAATAGATAAATAAGGGATCAAGTCTGATAAAGATAGAATGGATATAGGAATGATATATAAAAATAAATAAATCTCATAAAGCACCAAAGGCATGCCCACCCCTTTCCTAGTGCACCCTTTGAGGTGTGCACTTAGGGATATTAAATCTAGATAACTTGCTACAAGATAAAGTGTTGTAAATGATACAAGTGAAAAATGTCATGTGTATATAGTACCTAATACTCAAAATAGATTTAATTATCTTAAGGGGTATTAAGTAATGGGGAACACATTATGGGAAGGAGGGATCTTTTTATTTTTCATGCATTTTTTCTTCATGGGATGATATTTACACTACACTTATTATCCCAAGCTCTACGGTTGTAGGTAGAGTTTTTTAGGTCATTGATGTTGAAAACTCTTGCCTTATCCACTTGATTAGAGTGTATTTTTCCTACTAAGTATATATACATCACCCTTATGGCTCCCTACTTAAATCTCAATATTATCATTCCTAATATTAACTTGATGAATATTTCTACTAGATGATCATGTCCCTCTTATTTATATTTCATTTTATTTATCATTGCTTCATATTTGACTCAACTTCCATTATTATGACTCTCAAATTTTCAATTTATGATTTGCATTATAAGACTTTGGGGAATATAACTAGGCCTTCCTAAAAAATTCCCATCATTTTCATATTTGTACCATCTTCATTATGGTTATCGATCTAGATGGTCATGCCTTCATAGAAAACACTTTAGTGCAAGCAAAATTTTTGAGTTTTCACTCATTTGAGTCTTTGATTCCATGTGTTAGATTCCCTTGTTTGAGTTAGGTTTTGTATCTCTCTTGTATTGGATGTTTTTTTAATAATATTAAATAATTTATTTTTATTTTGTTTTAGTTAGTTTTGTATATCTCTCTTAAATTGGATATTTTTACACTCTAGCACAAACTTTAATTTATAGTTTTTATTTATTGGAGTCTTTACTTCTAATCTTTATTTATTAGTATATTTTATTCCATCTATCACACATTATTTTTTGAGTTAGATATTCATCTCTATTTTTTTATTTGATTGGGTGAAACTTAGGTTTTAAAGGGATCTTGAAACCATAATGTTCAACAGGTAAAAAAGATAGACCAAAAAAGAAACAATAATGAAATAGGCCACATGAGCTAACCAAAAAAAAGAGAATTCCACCAAAACTCCACTAAAAACCCAAAACCAACTAACGATAGAATAAGACACAAGGAAATACAAACACATAAATTATTTTGAAGGATCCCCACAATTTGTCTGATTCTACACCATTACAAATTCACTCTTATTTCTATGGTCCTTCAACATAATAATCTTGGTTCTACCCCTTTTGTGAATGGTCAAGCCTTCCAACATATATTTTTCCCCTTGAGTTAGATATTCATCTCTCTCTATTTTGATGTTTTAAGTCATTATATATATATATATATATATATATATATTCTTTTGCATATCCTTTTTTGAGTTAGATCTCTTTTATATTGGATGTTCATTTTTATAGTTGCTTTTTGCATATTATGTTTTGTTTTATTTTAGATATTGATGTGATTTATGAATTTATCACTAAATCTTGGACATATCTTATGTATTTATTGAGATATTTATCTATCTTACATTTGGTATGCTTTAAAATCATCTAGTTATTACACATCTTTGGTTTTTATTTTTTATCTACCCACTTCAGATGTTTTTTGCTATTGGTTAAAAAATGGGGTTTTTGAAAGGGCCCCAACTATTTTACAATAAAAATCTGTAGAAAAAAATAAATATGACCACTAGGGTAACACAAGGGCAAATAAGACCAAAACTAGATAGAAACACAGACTAAAAGGCTAATAAGATGCCAAAATTTAGCAAAACTTCTCTATAATGTAACAATCCATCCAAATAATTTCTTTGGAGTCACCAAATTCTCCAATGTAATGATAACATCCCACCCTTCATCATCTATAAGGGATCTTTTAGGGCTTGAATATCTTGAGCCTTCCACTCCAATTCAAAATTATCACTTAAGATGTATTTTTTATACTTAATTTTTGTTATTTTTGACCATGCATATGCTCACATTTTATAGAAAATAATGAAACATACGTAACATCATTACATCATAACATCATATTAGAATAATAAAAAGTGCCAATGTAAAGTTCAAAAATAAAAACCCAAATAAAAAATTAGGAATAACACACACACATTCATAAAAATTTTTATGCATCAAATATACAAAAGATACATCTATACCCATGGGTCACCTTCACCCCTATGTGGGAAAGGATACATACTTTAAAAATAAGCTGCATATCTAGAATCTCTAGGAGACCTATTTAAAGTAAGAGATCAATTCCATAATCATGTGGCATATCCCTATACTATAATTAGTTTTGTCTATAAATCTATCACCCATACTATTAGTTCTCTCTATGCTCTACACCTTATGCCATGGTATCCATGTATGTAGCTCACTCTATGGTTAAGGATAATTTTAATATATCCATTACTAACATGCCATACCATATCATGTTTTTAGAAGTACATCCAAAATAGTAGTTGGATCTCACCATGGTAGCTCCTGTATAACAACTCCCACTAACCTAAACCAACCAATATGTTCCTTGAAAGTTGGTGTCGTAGGATCAGGCATATTTGATGTATCAATCTCAAGTATAACTACATTTAGGATCTCATGGGGAGAAAAATTAATCATGTATTCTCACTACACAATCTCCACTATAGCATCTACAAAAGTATACCAAATCAATTCCAAATCCTTATATATATCCAAATCAAAATAAAGTTATAACTACTCACTGACATGCATATCTATAAGACTAAAGAATAAAGTGATAAAAAAATGAAAATGAATATTTATAATTTCCCTTGGGTGTCTTTCAAGGATGGTCTCTTTGTTACCATACCATCAAAGAGAATCTCATCCTCTCACTGTAGGATCCCTAAAGCTCCCCTCTGTAGGAGACCCATTTATTAAGTTTCATAAGATAATCCTCCATCACGGGAACATAAAAATGATCCCTATGCTCATCCTCTCACCTCTCTACTAGTAATTAACATTGTCATCACATCCCACCCTAAGAATCATGAAGAGGTATATAAACTAGGACGTCTACTAGAAGCCCCTACCCCCATGATCCTCTTATCTCCTTAGAGTGCCTCACCCAATGGTGTGGGATATTTAGTGGCACTAATCAATGAAATTGATTGAACTAACTTGGGACCTTATCACATAAGTGAGGATGTTACCACTATGTTTAGTGTCTAGTGACCACTACTCCTCCTTACACCTACACTATGGATGGCCATGAACCCCAAGAGTCCATAGTCCCTTAGTAAGGCATCCATACTATTCAATCCCTCCTCATGATATCCATATATGGATATGACTCATGATATGATCCTATGCCCATATTATCACATTCAAAATGTGGTCATTGATCTAGTGTGGTAGTCCTATTTGTTGGTATATAGGCAACTACTCATAGATAAAATAAGTAAAAATAATAATGAAACCCACCATCTATTGGCACCTATTCAACATGCCATAAAATTCATCAACTAGTTTCATCCATATACATGTCCCCATAACATACATATTTACATAATTTATTGGATATTGACATAAATATATAATGTATAAAGACATCATACCATATGACTTGTGCCATAACACACACAATCATCAAGCCAATACTGGCCTTGTAGATATACAAATAATAGTATAACAACTAACATATGTTGATCCTATAAATCAAACTCTATCTCCCAAATGCTAACTCTTGACACTCCATAATGTGCTCAAGTGCATCAGAAATCATGTGCATGCCCTTGACCAATAGTTATTGAATGGCATGAACATCCTCTAATGTGATGAAAATCTTAACAATATCCCCATCTACCTCCCATTGAAATGTGTTTGTAATCCTATCACATTTACCTAAGAACATAATTACCACCTCAAAACTAAGAGGAACATGAAACATATTTATAAACCCCCCAAATATTAGGATAATCAATCAAGCTCTATCCTCATCTAGTAGTCTAGATAATGAATTTATTAACTTGCTCATGTCTACTATCCTCCTCAACTATGGTCACCTATGTATACACATAATATTTTTCACTTTATCATTTGTTGATCCTTTCTCTTATAGATATTATTGATGTATCAATCTCCATGTGTGCATGCCTTAAAGGGTGTACTGAGAATGGGGTGGGAATGATTCATGGTGCCTTATAAAATATGTTGCTATTCTATCTTGTTACACCATTACTGCTATCAGTTTGAATCTCCTCTAAAAAACTACCCATGTATACCTTTAGTCTATTTCCCATTTATATTTTATAGTTTCCCTATATATTATTGTATCATCCTAGTTTATACCATCTATTTTAGGCCTTTATCCTTCATGTATTATATCATCTCACCTAATATAATTTTGAGTGTGTTTCTAACATTTGTATTATATTGGCCTAGCTAAAACCATATTATGATAGTTTACATATTCCAAGTATATTAGCCTAGTTGATACCATCAAATTAGAGTTTAGGGTTGGTTTTTGGTATTAGATTTGTATATATAGGGTTCAAATTTCATTCATATCATATCACATTCCTATGATCTACTTTCACTTGCATTTCTTCCATAAGGAAGTCTTGGGAGAGTTAGTGGCTTAGAACCTTATCTTAGAGATATTTTATTGTGGTGTCATTGAATCTCAATAAGAAGATTAATTTGGAGTTATTAACTAAGGATATATAGGTATTAATACAATAATTTGAGGTCTTAAATCTACAACATTCTCTTTAAAATATCCACTTAAGCTATGGGGGAGATTGAAGCGTCAATGACTCCACTCAAAGGTAAGTATTTATATCCCTACACTCTTTTCATTTATATACTTAGTAGATTATACATCGATTTATTTATTTCATTATAGATATATATGCATGTATCCTTGTTAAGGCTCTTTCCTATACCAAATAAGCTAGTGTAGACATAGGGTTTTTTAGATGTTCCATTAATCACTTTAGGTTGTATTAACCCTAATTTGGTTAAAAATTTCACCTTACCCATTTAAAACCATTCTAACCCATATTTAAATTTAGTTTATACCCTTTTAAAACCATTTACTTTTATATCATATTTACAACCATAGTTTACAATCATTTGTTTATGTTGAGGTCTAGTGAGAGCTATATCCTTGTGTCATAGGCTTAGGATTTGGAACCCTTTCCTCTTGATGTTTGAGTTATAGGTTACACTCTAATATATATATGATATTAATTAGTCCTTACTTGATCATACAAGTATAAATAAGATATATTCAATTGACCTCATTTGTCTCCTAATCTATTAAAATAAAGAGGATAATTGTAGATCATATTAGCCCATGCATACAACCTCTAAAAATTAGAAAAAAAACAACAAATAATCATTTTTTGATAAAAAAATATGAGGTTAAGTTAAAATATACCTAAAAATAGTAAAATATTTATAAGCGGACATTATTTTATATTGTATCATCCACCCTAAATCTATGCTATTGTGACAACCATTTCAATTTTCACACTATTGGTCTTGTAGTTTCCATCAAACTGTATCAACCATTTTTATACTATGTTAGAGATATAGTTCAGCTCTAATTACATGAGCTATATCTATAATTAATTGACCATCTTCTAAGCATACTAACTATATCAACCATACCTATATGATATTGGCCAAATAACTCATTCAACTTAATTGTCCACATTTATACTGCATCGATTATTTTATGGGTATTTTGAGTGTATTAACCTTATATTATAGTATCAACTAGGTTCAAAATTTTCCATTGCATAATATTATCAACATGGTTGATATATTTATTTTATGATATTAATTTCTTCCATTGTTAAATAAAAATACCTAAGGCCTAACATTCAAAATATTACCTCATATCCATTATTTTTCAAACATTTCTCTACATTTTGACACTTAGTGAAAATTACACTACATGGTTTTTCCCCGATGCATATATTTATTACATATAATCTATATACCCATACAACATCACCTACCTCAATAGATCATATGGTACCTCCATGGTGACCTCCTTTGCATCTACCTTGTTGTCCTCTAACCATCATCTCTCATCATGATAGAAACAATCATTCATAGCTCAATATAAAATGTAAAATGACAAAAATGTGTTACCGTGTGGTCTATTTATATTTACAGATAAAAAATTCACAATTTTTTTATTTTTTTCCTTTATATTCTATTATTCCACTATATATTTATTTTCATTAATCCATCTGATAAACTTAAAGAAGCACTATAATAATGAAAATATAAGGAATTTTATGGTACTAACAATTGTTTTAATATAAATTTAGATTTTTATTATATTTTTAAAGTTTTCCCATCACACTCCTAGTTTGGAGTCATACATCAACACCATGGATCATCATATCTATAGTCAAAGATAAGTGAACTTATATATTTTTATTTATTTACTTTCATTCTTATAAAAATTATTATTATATTTTCATGTTGTTTTGTATCTTTCAAAAAATACCATCCCACATTATACTATTGTGACATGTGTTGAGATCTGCGTGAGTTATATATATACACTAGTATTTTTCATCTTTATATTTTACTAATGATCTCTCTTGTAGTACTCATTGATGTATAAATATCCCTGAGTGAAAATACTAAAGATTACACTGAGAAAGGGGTGGCATCAGCTCATAGTACTTTGTGAGATATTTAATCATAATATTATATTATACCTTCATTGATATTATCCTAGCCTCCATTGAGCCTCTTTTTTATTTTCCTTATCTATCTCCTTTTGGTCGGTTTTACAACCTTCTTCTATTTATTAGTATATCAAAACTAGTGATATAGTTGTTTTCCTATGTGTTTATCTCTATATTATATTGGCACTACCACTATATTTTTAATCTCTTAATGTGTTCCATATCCTATCATGACTAAAAATACAATATTGATTTGATTGATACTATTATGTTGTATCGATCCAAATTGATATCATTAGTTTAGGATTACAAATGATTTATAGGTTTGGATCCACATATATCATGGTCATAAATATCATTCCAAACACACATAACACTCATTTACTCAACATTTGATCACATTTTTACCCTGAGTAGTAAAATGATGAGTTAAAGGATAAAGTCTTATGATTTTTGAGGTTAAGTCTTGCTCAAGGTCATTGAAGCTCAACATGAGGATTTGAACCAATGAGGTGATTTGGGGTCCCCATATAAGGACATTTAGATCTTAATCCTTATCATTTGAGGCCTTCACTTAAAACATCTCTTTCAAAGTGTCACTAGAGCTAAGTCAAAGATTGATGTGCTGACAAGTCAACCCAATGTAAATATATTTATCCCTATTCTCTTTCCTTTTATTTACTTAATATATAAATATGTGTTTCTTACTATTAAAGTAGCATGTATATTGTTGTTTTTGCCTAGATTAACTTTATGCTGAATAAGATGACATGGTATAGGTTGCTTAGGCTTGCCATTATAATCATAGTTTTATGACCTAGTTTAGGTTGCATTTTCTTGAATTAAACTACAATCAACTCTTTAGAATTTATATATTGTTAGTTTAATTTTTTTTCATCTTGTGTCTAGGTAACCCTTATTCACTAGTTCCTTTCATGTAATTTCCTTACTGATACCCATTTACAACCACTATTCCTCATCATTGATCATATCTTGAGTCCTAGTTAGACTCCATAACCCATATCTCAAGGATAGGCTTTGGAACTGTTACCCTCAATATTGAGTGTGGGTTACTATCTACTATATCTATTTACACCTTGAGTTATGTTTCTATCTTTGCATGTACATAGGATCTAGTTTGATCTCTTGTTTATATCCTAGTTTATAGAGAGAAATAAGATTCTTACCTTGATCATATTATCCCACATACACCTACTTTTAAGGAGTTATCAAGTAGAAATCTAGTTGTTTTAACAAATGTGACACTAGGGTGTAATAACATTGAGTAAATGGTAAAATTAAGTGAAAAAAGTAAATATAGAGTTATTTTATTCTTTTTTAGAATTAAGTGTTTAATTCATAATTAAATAAAGGGTCAGAGTATAGTAAATTAATAAATAAATATGCTTTGATTAACCTAATGATTTGTGGAAATAGATAATATTTTACCTTATTCTAAATATAATAATAAGAAAGAGAATATTCAACTTAGCTTATTTTTGACTATTCTAAACTGAGACAAAGTCTGATACTGGAGGATTAGGATTGGGAAACAAGCTAGAACAAGCCTATAAACTTTGTTTCTAAGATGGAAAATAGCATCGTAAAGTGGCCACCCTGCTATCCAACACTATAGTCTTCCTCTGGTGTTAGTGTTTTGAGGGTAAAAACTTTCTGGGTTCTATTTGGAATGTTTATGTTACTTTGTCACTAAAATTTTAGGGTTTGGGACCTCAAAAATCTCATTGTGTGCCTGTTTCAATATTTAATCCTCTTAGGAGCTCTTGGTACTTGAACTAGAATACAAAATTGGGAAAAGAGGGGGGATTAATGTGTAAAAGATACATTAGATGCACTTCATACCCTATGTGTGGGTATGCTTCCTACATAACAATACTTTGAAGAGGGATCAAGCTAATGTAGATCTCCCATTAAAGTGCTTGGCACAAATACTATGTGATATATGTAACTAAATACAAAACTAGATATACTTTAGATAAGTAGGGACTAGTTTGAATGCTTGAATGAGATTTGAATAGTCTCGAAAGGCTATATGCAGAGAATAGGGAAGAGTGCTTAAGTGTAATTGATTGTATGTTTGCTTCTTTCTTGTGAATGAGTGCCAACCCTTCTAAATGGGTATGAATGGCATTTTATATGGAAAATAATATTCATGGGTTAGATGAGCTTGTATTAGGCTAATAGGGGAAAATATAAGGATTCAAGAAAATCTAACTGTTTGAGTCTAAAGTGGATTTTGACAACAGTGCTAAAAACAAGACACCCTAGGTTTTGGTGCTGGTGTCCAGCTTTGGCACAAATGTCCAAGAAGGATTAGACCTAGGGGGATTGATCTGGGTCTGAGAGGGCTGCTTGGGTCTCAAAGAACTAATTTTGAGAAGCTATGTATAACTAGGAATCAATCAAAAACTAGCTGATAAGGTTTGTTTGAGCAAGAGAGAGGACCTATAGGTTAGGTGCTATTAGCCATGCCTAAGTCATCTAATTTTTCATTTTATATGACTACAAGAGTATAAAAGTTTTTAAAAGTAAATTAAATCTACTATAGTGGCTAAAAATAGTAAATAAATGTATCTAAAATTGATATTACAAGTAGTGGATAATATGATAAAAAATCAAATGGAATAGTTACAATTTTATAGAATTATGGAATTATGGAGGTGATGTTATGGTATATAAGGAACGAGTGAAATATTTTCAAAATCAAGACTAATCACTATGAAGGAACAAATTTTACATTGACTATTTGACCTACAAAATTTCCCAAGGTAAATTTGACATTACACCCCTATAATTTTCAAGTATGTATCCATGCACCTAATGTGTAGTGTGTACCTTTATAGATTTTGTATTTGTTTTTAAAGGTTTGAATTATAGTTCCTTATAGTCCTATATTTTCATTTCTTTGAATCAGTGGGAAGAATGTCAAAAATGTCATCCTCAACTCTTGACCTAATTATCCACAAAATACTTGCAAATGATAAGGGATAAAATTAGTTAGTCTAGGAAAACTCAAGGGAGTGGTAGCTACATATCTTAAATTCTATAATAAAAACCCACGTATCTCTTGTGTAATGTAAATAATATCTTGGGAAAGGGTTTCAACCTCCTCTTCCCAATAATTGATGATGTAAGTACATGAACATTCATGTAACCCTTATTTATCAAAAGTAAATGATTTCAAATTATATTTAATAATATTTAAGTATAAATATGAAAGTTTAGCAATATTTATGAAAATTGAAGGATTTAACTTGATTTTGAGACAAACATAAAATATGCTTAGAGGAATCTTCGCTCATGCTTCTTGGTAAATAACTAGGAATTAGTTTATATATATATGAATCCATAATCAATGTCCATATCAAAGAGTGACATGAAAAATAAAATGCACTAGAAATTAGGCCAAGTTGGAAGGACATAAAAAATTAAATGGGACATATTTAATGTCTTGTTAAATCCACATTAGGTATATTTGACAACAAATGAATCCATTCTAGGAGAAATAAATGCTCAATAAAGGTACAAGGAAATTAAAATATAGTTATATCAGGATGAAAAGATAAAATGGATGAATGTTGAATACATGTATAATCATAATTCCAAAGAGAGTAGTGTGGGGTAGTAAGTTCCCTAAAAATAACCAAAATAGACAAGTGGACCAAGTGTGCAAATTAGGTAAAAGGTGTTATTGAAAAGGGTCTTGTACCAAATTTAGGTATCTACATAATGCCCTTACCTTGATGTATGTATGTGAGTGAATGTATTCATGTATCAAAGTATAAAAATAAAAAATTGAAGCATGTACCTTAACTTATCTAGGGAAGAAAGGATGGATCAAATGATGATTGAGGTAAGATTCATCCACATAGATTTGCTATATGTCATAAAATCTAACATATATGAAACAATTCCCAATCATAACAAGTATTCAATGTAAAATTAATGTGAAAAACATAAATTAAAATGGGATCATATGAATAACTACTCTTGGTGGTACCAATGTTGTCATTGCTCAAAAGAAAATAAAAGTCTATTCTGATGAGAACTTTTTATAAAATTTATAGATATAAATAAAACTTTTATAGGAGTTACCATAACCCAATTAACTTATCGATCAAGGAAGTATAAAAATAGACCATTTATACTACTCATAATTCACTTAAGTTTGTTTATATTCACTCAATACATATTTCTCCATCATGAAAACTAAAATATCTGGATATATGCCCCTTTTTGAGGTGAGGGTTTGGAAAAACTTGCATTGCAATTACTCATCTTAAAAAAGAGATTCAAATGGATATTTGTTTTATAAAATGAATCTAGTTGAAATATTAAAATGTATGATTTTTTTTACAAATTTCATGTAACCATTGCATAATATAATTATATAAATATATCAAAAATGTAGCCAATATAAATATAATAATATAATATGCAAATCTCAATGGAAATGCACAAATCCTAATGAATAAAAACATGATGCATACATATATAGAAATATAAAAATTAATAATTAAAGTAAACACCTTAAATTAGCTAGGGAATAAAGGATGAATCAAATGATGATTGAGGTAGGTATCATCCACACGGATTTTTTGTATGTTATAAAATATACCATATCTAAAATAATGGCCAGTTGTAACAAGAAGTCAATGTCAAATCAATGTAAAGTGTAGTAAGGTGAAAAACATAAATTAAAATGAGAGAAAAAGAATGACTATAGTAGGTGGTACCAATGTTGCTACCACTCACAAGAAAAC
Organism: Torreya grandis; assembly: GCA_037957365.1. Lineage (NCBI taxonomy): Eukaryota > Viridiplantae > Streptophyta > Pinopsida > Cupressales > Taxaceae > Torreya > Torreya grandis. The sequence goes on from JARHVA010005992.1 coordinate 759,366, forward strand.
AAAAATTTATTCCAATGATTTTTTTATATAAGTTCTAGACATAGATAATACTTCTCTAAAAGTCAGTACAACCCAATCCAATTTTTTATAAAGGAAGTAGATGGTTGGAAAATTTATAGTGCTCTCAATTTTCTCAAGTTCATTTGAGTTGGATCATTGATTTTTCTCATATTTTTTATCCATCATGGAAACTAAATTATTTAGATATATGCCCCCCTTTTGAGGTGATAGATTGGAAAAACCTACATTAAAATTAATCATCTCAGAAGGATGAATTGAATTTATCATGTGTTATAATATGTATTTAGTTGAAGCATTAAAATGCATGAAAAATTATACAAATTAAATGTAACCATTGCATAATATTATTATATAAATATTTATAAAATGTAACCATCATAAAATAACATCATGTAAATCTCCATATAAATGTGCACATCCTTATATGAGGGTGAAAATATTGAAGGATATGGGGTAAGAAGATGGCCCACATAGAATAAAATAGGAGAGATGGACAAATAATGTGTCCTTATGAAACCATTTAATATATATAACATCATGTAATCTCAAAATAGGAAAGTGTGGGGGTAAATAGTATGCCCCAATGAATGTTTTGTATGCATAAAATATGTATCATAGTAATAAATTTAGGAGAAGGGTATGAATCCCTAAATGGAAAAGAAAATAAGGGAGACAAAATATGCCCCAAATATTACTAATGTGCTAAGTAATGAAGAACACATAAGTAGTATTCTCTAATAAGTGCATGGTAAGGACCATGGCAACATAGACACCAAAAATAGTAATGTACATGGAGAAAACCATGAAACCCAACATAGTAAATGCAAAATATATATCATAGCAATAATAACATATAAGTATGTAAATACATATAGGAAAACATCACACAAAGATAAATGACTTAGAAGACATGACAACATGATAACTAGAGGATCCTCTATGGACAATGACACAACAAGACCACAAGATCAACCTGAAAAATAATATACATGCATGTTATCAACCAAATATAGACACATAAATAAAGTTTTTGGTGTTCAGCCACACTAAGACCAAAGATGGACTGGTCCAAGAGGGACTAATAGCTCAGTGGTAGATCACTCCAGTAGTGTATGGAAGGTCCTAAGTTTAAGTCCTAGCTGGTCCATGTCTCAACATGGTATCAGAGCCAGGCCTAGGTTAGGAGCCCTAAGCACACAAGAGGTGTGGCTTAAGGGGGGTGTTGGTGTTAAGCCACACTCAGACCAAAGCTGGACTAGTCCAAGAGGGACTAGTAGCTCAGTGGTAGAGCACTCTAGCAGTGTATGGAATGTCCTAGGTTCGAGTCCTAGCTAGTCCATGTCTCAACAAAAGTAATATTTTAACAATCATAATGTAACACACACACAAGAAGTAGATACTATTATGATATGATATAATTGATATAAGATAACTCAATATGATAAATGGAAAGTAATAAATATATCACTATTAAATCTATTATATAGAGATGCCTTTAAGGTAGGAATACCATCAATGTGATCATACCCATAGGATGTGGGAAAGAGAGTAGTTTAGTAACATATAATAGTTTATAATCATATATAACATATATATCCTACATGTCACCCACTCAAAAAGATACCATGAGAAAAATGTATGTAAAACATAGATGCAAAATCCCTCTAGCACAAGCATAAAAGCATAATATGTATCCATTGATAAATTAATTTTTGATTTTAAACATTTTCTATTTTTTATTGTATTTTATACCTTTGTGAAAATAAGTAGTAAAATAAGAAGGCCAATGGGTACAAATAATAAGAAAAAATCAAACTCAATTTAAAATAGAAGGTAAGGGGCACAATTAAGAAAATAACAAAAATAGGTAAGTTAAAGGGCCTAATCATTGGGAAATATACCAAAAATATACACTTCCCTTAGAAATAAATGCATATTAGGACATATGTTATTGAGATATATGTTGTCATCATTGGGAAACATACACAAGTATTTGGAATAGGATAAAAAATAAAAGGGAAAGGGACAATACATCATAACAAACAATGAAGATGAAGTGCCTATAAGAATATAAAGGTAAAATAGAATGAGAGTGCCAAAGTGTAATATATATAAGAATAAAATGCACTCAATAAAACTTGAGGGATGAAATCACATGGAATATATGACATATAGAAGAAAATATGCTATGTACAATAATAAAACTATGGTACAATAATAATATATCAATAAAACACAAGATATAACTTGGCATGGATAACTAGTGATCTAGTATATAACATCATAATTTATAACATCAAAGTGAGATATGTTACTTAAAATATCAAAAAAATAGTCACAAGCAGTGTAATATTCATCCAAAGGAGTGATGTGTGGAAAGTGAATTAGAAGAGATGTTGGAACCTCTAGAGAACCATGCATGGATAAATTATATGCTTATAAATGATCCATAAAAATATGTTTTAAATAAATATTTTGATGCAAATAAAAAAATATAAGATTTAATGGTATAAATTTAGGAATTTGAGATCCAAGAGCTTGCACAAGAGATAGTAGTGGTGTCATATATGTAGATGTAGGAGAAAAATAATTGTTGGAAGTGATGTCATAAAATAAAATGTAGTAGGAACCATACCTGAAGGTGGTGAAATTATAAAAATTATCACATAAGGTTGAGTGATTTGATCATCATAAAGTAAATTAGATGACCACATGTGTAATCTCAAAGGTAGGATATATAGCTCACAAGGCATGCCATGAACATTATATAATTAATTATCATGAAAAAAATTGAGACAATGGTGTAATGTAAAAGGTATCACTCTATTTTGGTTAAGCCATGAGTGTATAAGTAATATATTATATGATATTGTATCCAAAATGACATAAAACCAAACTATAAGTTCCCAATGATAAAGTGTAACTTGGAAAGTAATACCACCATGTGGTGTGCATGAAATGCCATCGTAACTTCAATTATCACAGCCCTGATAAGTAAATATAACTTAATATATAACTAAATAGATAGAAATGATATAGTAATAATTTTTTCACTATAACCATTGCTAAAGAAAATGTCCTGCATACTTGAATAATGATGTGAAATAAATGCATAAATGTAAAAAAGACCATTATTTAATTCATCATTATGTATCTCATGGTCATAGAATATAATGAAAGGTAGTTATCATGGATAAATTCAACCCATAGTAATGATGTAATCAATCTCACACTAATGTGAAATAGTCAAATGTTGTCATATGCACATTATAATTATTTATAGTATAATGATTTGACAATGGATTGCTAAATACATACAAGCATTTATTAGGAGTTGTAATAAATTAATTCAATGTAGAATTATGGACTTTAATATGAATATTTTTGTTATCAAAGAGATCTTGAATATTATGTCCCAATTTGAATAAATAATTTTTTGAATGTCTAGAAGCTTGATAATAGTCACACAATAAGCTAGTTACATATCCTTATCAATAATAAAGTAATATAATGGATCAAGTAAGGATTTTTTTATTATACTATCCTATGAAGAATCCTAAGTATAGTATGACAGTTCTGAATAAATCCTTTAAGCCCTCTCATGTAAAGGAAAAAGTTAAATGGAAAGACAAAAGAAGGTAAAAAAGGATGAGAGGATCGAGAAAAACATGGGTTTTCCAATGACAAAAAACATTAAAGCCCTAGAGTTGGAGTCAAAGATTGATAAATTACAACTCAAAATCTCCAAGAAAATGAAAAAATGGGGTAATTTTAAGGATGAAGTGAAGGATTTTAAGAAGTAATTGGTTATCACTTAGTCATAAAGTGGTGGAAGATGAGATAGTGGGGTTTGGAAAAAGCAAAAAAAACTCCTCAAATCAACTCTAGATAAAGATTTAGAATAGGAAAGAGCTATGATCATCAAGGAAAAAATGAGTAATAAATCCAAAGATAATATTAAGGATATGAAAAAGGCTAAAAAAGGTAAATAAACCCCAATAAATAAGAAATAACTAGAAGCTACCACTATAGGTCCCAAAAAAATCAGCATTGCAAATAAAAGAGAGCTGGTCGATATTATCAAAGGTCCTAGTAAATTCATAAGGGGTCACTTGAACAAATTTAAAAGTGAGAATATTAAGGAGAATAAAAAAATTACTACACTGGTGAAATACATAGATTCTGAATAATCTACCCTCTAGTTCTTTTCATTGAGTTTTTGGTTTGTTCTTATTTTGCTTTAGCTAGGGTTTTTCTCTGAAGGTTTTTAGTAGTTTAGCATAGATTTTTGGGTTTTAGAATAAGTTTAGAGGAATATTGGCATAGCCCTATGGGATTTTGTTTCTTTATTATCTTATGATAGGTCTCTATTATACATTTTTCACTTTCTATTTTGGTTGTGAGATCCACCAAAACCTATTTTTTAACACATCAAATTAAAAAAATATAATGCCTCAAGTAAAGTAATAACATTAGATTTGAGAAATAACTTAAGCACTTTATGAGGTGGGTCTAGTAATGTTTTAAATTGGTGAGTGTTCTTATAAATAAGAAAGATAATCCTATTATTGGTAAGTAAAATTGGGTTGATGGTTTTAGCCTCATTCTTATTTTTAAAATTTAGTGCATCATTAGTATTAGGTTTGAACATCATCTTTCCTTGATATTTGGAGGTAATTGATATAGAAACAAAAGATGTATAAATTAACATATTTACATCCATAATTTAATCTCAATGTTGCACAGTGCATGAAAAAACTTAACAAAATTTCCATACATGTTAAAAATGACTTTGTCTTTAACTGGAGAAAGAAAACTATTTGAGAATAAACTTTAATTATCACTATGATGAATTTAGTGTGACATTTTTATAAGCATGGTTTTAAATTTAATCACATTCAACTAAACATTCATTAAGTCCTTATATGATTTGAGAAATTTAAGAAAATATGACCTTTTAACTAATGTTTATATAAAAATGTGGTAATAACATATAGGCCAAATCATTGAATCTATGTAAAAAACCCACAAGTAGTGCATGCACTAGATACTTTTCATATTTATCAATTTAATGACAATTTATATTATAGGGTATTTTTTCCACATCAATCTCCTTGAGTGTATGTCCTAAGGAGTGCATTAGGAATTGGGTGGGATTGAATCCTAGTACTTTGCAAAGGATGTTTGCACACTATTCTATCATACCTTGATTACAATAAATCTAACCTCCTATAAGTCTATTTCCATCTTCGTTATTTGTCTTCTCACATTTATTTTTACTATGTTAGGTATATAGAATGTAGATAAATAATAATGAAATAATGATAGAATTAAAATTTAGAAAACACAACATAATAGAGACATATATTTAACATGGTTCACCCAATATGGGCTACATCTATACAGAAACTACTAGTCCTTATTATTCAGTCCAAAAAATGAAGGGAAAAAAACTTGTAATACATCCACTGCAATATCCTATTCACTCTCTCACTTTTACCACATAATTACAATGTACTCCTATCAAAAGAGGGTTATAAATTAGAGCAAAAATACACTAACTTAATTTCTACCATTAGATCTAAAACCTAATATTAAATGGTCTAGATTAACTAAAACATTACAATATTTTATAATGCATTTTTCACAAAATTTTGCTTTGGGGGCAAATTAAAATAAGATCAAGCTCCACAATCCAACATACTATCCACTCTATATTTTTACTATATCAGCTTGGCTGATATAGTATATTTCATGCCTATATTTACTTTTATAATTTTATCCCATCCAATATATTTATAAGTCTTATCTCTATCTTATTTATTGTGTCAGCCTAGTCAATACAATTCTGTGTCAACTAACATCCTTTTTGATTCTATTGGCTTGACTGATACCATCACCTTAGAGTTTAATTTTATTTATAGGTTTGAAGACATATATATAAGGGTCATATTAATAATTTATCACAACACACAACACTCATATTTTATATTACACTCACATTTATGCTCTTAAGAAGTAAAATGAGGAGTTTAGAGGTTAAAGTCTAATTATTGGATGTCAAGCCTTGTTCAAGGTCCTTGAAGTTCAATAGGAGAAGTGGAACTAAGGAGGAACACATGGTATTTGGATTCCAAAACTAAGGATACATAGGTATTTGTCTTTCCATTTGAGGTCTTTATCCTAAAATATCCCTTGCAAAGTCCCACTTGATCCAAAGTGGAGATTGAATCCTTGATGAGTCACCCTAAAGGTAAATATCTCTATCCTTAGTCTCTTTATTTTATTTACTTAGTAGATAGATCTAATTTATTTATTATTATAGTAAATTAATGTAGTTTGTCATTGATTATGTTTTTACTTGTACCAAATAATTTGGTATAGCTATAAGGCTCTTAGGATTTCCATTTATCACCTTAGTTTGCATAGACAATGCATTGATTGACTATTACACCACTTATTTCTTGCCTAGTTTAGTATTTAATCTAACTTAGATTTAGGTTAACCTTATTTTCAAGATCTTTTCATGTAGTATCGTTATCATATCCTTGATACAACCCATTTTTTACCTTTGTTATATCATTTATTTTATCTTGGTATCTAGTTAGATCCATACTTTATATCTTAGGGATAGGATTTGGAACCTATACCCTTAGAACCAACATTAAAAACCAACAAGTTAACAATCAACCTCAAACTTATTCCCAACCAATTAACAATGTTAACCCTTAGTATTTCACTGATGAAGAGAACTTGGTGAACTTGAATAAAATGAAGTGAATTTTCTCATTTATTAATCCTCATCATTTTAGGTCATACATTGATCCTCTAGCTTACAAAACCATTTAGGCTTATCACCAACATTAATTTTTAGCTGTTGCATTTAGTGAAATCTCAATCACTTTCCTTCTAATGAACTTAATTATATTGACTAGCATGATATACTTTTTTGTTGATCCAACTATATCAGCCAACCTAGTATAGTTCCTTCTGTCCATAATTATATCAACCAACCTAATATAGTTTTTAGTTAACCCAACTATACTAGTTAGCTAATTATAATCTCTAGTTTCTAGTTCTGACCTAAATGCATTGGCTAAAATGATAAAATATTCTTTACCCAACTCTATTTTAAATGTATTGGACATCCTAATACAATTTGTTTTAGTGGCTAATTCTGATTCTATTGTATTGACCAACCCAATACAATTTGTTTTTGATGCTTATGTGTCAATAATTACATCAACTAGGATGATATAATTACTTTATATTTCCTCTATTATACATTTAGTGTTGAGTATGTACACATTAGATCAAAATCAAGTTTGATTTATCTACTATTAAACCTGATTAGTTTCATAATTCTCTCTTATTTACAATCATTTATAACTCATATTAACTTGGATGACTGGGATTCCATAGAATAATTTTTTAGACTCTTACCCCAAATTCCATTATTTTATATTATGAGGACTTCTCCGTGACATATAAACCAACTTATGCAACTATTATTTGACATGCACAATACTTGACCACCACCTATGGGGAAATAATATACCTTTCTTGATTTTGAGGAGAGTATCATGAAAAAATGTGAAGAGATGTCTATCCATGTCAATTGAACAATGGATATGGTCCTATTTATGAAATTATATATTACATTTATGATCTCTGATGAAATTATATTTCATACGTATGACTATCCTTTATATATAAACATTGAAATAGGTGATAACTGAGTCAAGTGATCCTTGAATGATGAAGGTTTTGACACTTATGTCACTTCTTAAGAGTTGATCAAATCCATAGGATACTATCAATTCCACCTTAAGTCTACTCATAACACTTGCTAAGTATTCTTTTTAATAAAAATGCATCCATTAGAATGTGTTTGGATTCCTATGATGGAACTACCTATTACATGCCAACGATAATGCCTATTTTGATCGACTATCTATGGACTTATTGCATGAGGGGCATATTCTTTTATACATGCCAATGCCTAAAATTTCCTTACATGGGTGACATATATAAGGTACAAGATGAAACTAACCCTTGTAACTTTGAATAATTCTAATAATTCAATGTCTATAAAATAACAACCCTTAAATCTTTATCTCATATCCCATTCCATGAATAACACCACTTTAATTATCTTGTTAACTCTATTAAAGGCTATAGTTATCACCCAAATATTATATGTAACATCCCACCAAACATCCTTGATTTTTATAATGATAATCCTGATGAGATTAACCTAAGAATCAAAACATTAGACCTCCCTCTTAGCATCATTTCTAAGTTTTTACCTAGTTTATGATCCCATTATTGGAAATTATCAACTAATTATGTTTCCACTTCTCTAGTCATTCCTAAGATTCCCATTTCTAGAATATATTCTGGTGACATGGTGGTTACATCCCTAAACATGTATCTCACCACCCTAACTAAAATGATGGTTACACATTAGATGACCCATATTTTCTTGGCTATGCCCAAGCCAAGGATGTGGAAATCTTATGTTACCATTTCCCCTTCAGGGTTCTTACAATAAATGTTAATTTTCATCTATCATTAACCTAGTTACTCTGATTAATACTAGTACACCTAATCCATTATATTTTCCTATTTATGTTAAATTAAGATATATTTCTCCTTACTTCAATGGGACACCTCCTAACATCATCCCTTCTTATGCTTATGTTACCATACCTGACATGGTGTTGGTTCCTATTTTGATTACACTAATAACACTTGATCCTTTGATTATTTAGGTGATAGGGAGGCTTTTTTATAGACCATTGATTTTTTCCAAAGGTTTGATTTGACACCACATGCACCCAGCCAAAAGGAAGAGCCATTTTGTAAGTTTCACAAGGTCTCTGGTTATTCAACTTAGGAGTGTATAACCTGTCAGATATTTTTAGCATAGTAGAGGTCACAAGCCATGGATAGTTGACTACCACACTTGTCTTATCTTAGGCACTCTATCTTTTTCCATGGGACTAGTACACATTTTTTGATTTCTTGTTAATCTCTTCGATAATATTTGGATGTATTTTTCTTGAAGAAATTAATTTTCCTCTTTAATCGATGACGGCCCCTCCAAAGGTTATGCCTACATATATTTTGAGAAATGGGGAGGTGAATTTCCTTTGGCATGAGTTCTCTACACATTCCATAAATAAATATAGAGATATTCAATAGTATTTCTAAGATTTTTAAAGAGTTGTGCCTCAAGACACTCAACTAGGTTCACATGGCCCATCTATGATGGAGGAATAACTTTTCCTCCAAATAGAGTAGCCTATTTGACCAAAATAGTTTTTTACACTTCCTTCATGAGTGACACATCCTCTTCTATGAGTATCTTATTCATATCAAAAAGGACTCACATCCTTATTATAGCATGCTTAATTTTTATTTAAAACTAATATATAAGGAAGTCCTTGCACAAATCTCATAAAATTAGATTATATTATGGTTTCACTCATATATTAGCTACAACCATTTTGATGGATGTTATTAATGATGTGTGTAGAGATATTTCATAGTTTTTTTGAATGGATAATTCATGTTTCATATCATATATTTCACATTTATTACATGATTTGATATCATATTGTTATCTTTAGCATACATGATGCACGTTGTTTATCTTGATTGTACCATGATATTTATTTTTCAAAACTTTATATTCTCAACATGATCTTTACATTATAATTTTATTTCACATTATTATAGGCAACCTTTTTGTATTTGTGTATCTTTGTTATCTTTTTATTTCCCTTCTTTTAGGATGTTTCATTTCTCTTACAATTGGACTTAGTTTCCCTTATGGATATTTTATATCATCTTTAGGTTTTAATTTTCAGATTTATTTCACTTACAATTAACATTAATCTCCCTTGTGGAAATTTACTAGCACTTTCAAGTTTTTCATACTCCATTGAATTCCTTAATGTATTCGATATTTTATTTTTAGACATGCTTATTTTTAGCCATCAATTCCTTTATGGCTCTTTGGAATCTTTTTATACTCTCCCTCTTTTGGGATGATCTCTCCTATCAATGCTTGTGCTAGACCCTCTGTAGGTCTACATAGGTTTTTTAAAGACACAATTAGCATATTTCAAAGCATATCCCTTCTTTAAGTTTCCATTTATGCAATTTTAATTACATTTCCATGTAATTTTAGATCCTTTATTTTGCCTAGTCACTTTTAAAGAAAAAATATCCCTTTCTGTGGTTATCTAATAATATATCTGCATTGTATCATCCATTTGAACATGGAAAAATCTTCTAAAATTCCAATTTTCATCTCTCTTTTCACTTGAGTCACACTTGGGTATATTTAGAGATTGAACTCTTTTATAAGGTGCACGTTTATGAGTATTTTAGGCATCATGCTCTTTAGGTTCTCCTCTTTAGCGGCTAGGTGTAGGTTATCTTGTGTTAATAATCTTTATTACCCATTATTGGTTCTTCTAAATATAATGGATGAGGAAAATAGAAAATTCCAAAAGAGCCAAAAACTATACTCTAAGAAAAGGAAATACTAAGAGGAAAATAAAATCTTGAAAGTTAGACCACACCAAAATATGTAATCATATTTCCTAATACACCACCTATTATAGTCAAAGCATAAGCTCCATAATTGACATCATAATAACACAAAGGTCCATTGATATGTATTAGGATAATATACTAGGGTAGGAGGTTTCATTAATTATCTATACTACATTTTAATGCCATCTACTTTCTCATACCATTACCCAATCTTCATAGTAGACTGACAAATCTATAAGGGGTCCTAAGGAGTGGGGAACATGTTGTGGGAAGGTAGGATCCCTTTAATTTTTCATATATACCATCCTTCATGGGATGATATTTATACTTCACTTTTTATACCAAACCTACACTTTCTAGATGAAGTTCTCTAGGTCTTTGATGTTAATAGTTCTTAGTCTTGCCCATGTGATTTGAGTGTCTTGTCTTTACTAAGGATTTATACATCACCCTTATGGTGATTAAATTCATTATATATCCATTATTTTTCCAAATATCCTATTGATAGATATTTATATTAGGTGATCATGCCCCTTTTCTTTATATTCTAATTTTATATCTATTTTCTGCAGATTTGACTCTTAGATTTCATTTTCCAGCAACTCCTACCTTTTCAATATCTGAGTTACATTTTAATACCTTGGGGAATAAAACCAGACATTCCTCTCAAAAAAAAATCACATTTATATCCACACCATTTCTGTAATCATAATCATGTCTCTATATGGTATTGTTTACCTACATTTTTAATTTATCAAAAGCATCGATTTTGCATTTTCACTCATTAGAGTCTTTGATTTTTTTTTTACACATCTTATTTCACTTTAATTTTCAATTATCATGTATTGGATGTATTTTTAGTCATTTTATATTCTCCTTTATTTGATTTTAGTCTTTTATTGTTTTACATTGGATGATATTGTAGTCATTTCTTACCTTGTTTGAATATCTTTTACATGTAATTACAATGGATGTCCATTTTATAGTTATTTTTTGCATCTTATGGTTTGTTTTATCTTACATTTTGATGTGAATTATGATTTTTTTCTTAAATTGTTACACATATAATATGTTTTGCCTTAAGATTTTTGTCTTACTTAAAATTGGTATGTTTTACATTCATTTTTTTAGATCTTTTATTTGTTGATTTTTATATCTACTTAATTAAGACGTCATTTTTACACTCTAATTTTTGTTCTTTTTAACCATGAATTTACTCAAATTTTATAAAATAAATAAATAATATGTCATATGATAACATCCTCATAACGTGATATTATAACCATAACATGTGCTAATGTCAAAATAAGTACAAGACCATGTCAAATGTAAGGAATGAAAACTAATGATATATATCAACATGTGTCAAATTTTTATATACATAATAATATTAAACATATATACATATATAAATATGGTCCTATTATATCCTAAAATAACACCTTAGAGAATTCAAGTAGAACTTCTCAATTGTAGGATACCATAGAACTATCTCTCCTCATAGGCAAGCTACTACAAGAGATAGATATCTAGGTTTGAAAGGGATAAATCCCTTGATTTATTCTTTATTCTCACACTACATTAGACTAATCACTATTGGGGGTGAAAAGGGAAGAAGGAAACATAAATAAACCTATGCTAATGAGCTAATACACCAAATTTAACTCCACACAACACACTTACATCTGCACTGAAGAAATAAAACTACTCAAACAAACTTTAACTCTATGTCCTTATAGAATAATTATTTCTCATAGAGGTAGATTGATATGACTATATAGAGGTACATGAAAACAAGTTATAATAAAAGAAACTACTAGTCCTTCTCACACTTCAAGACACACTTAACAAAAAAAATACTTTAAGAAACCTGTTAAAAGAGATATCACTAACACAAACATGCATGAGAAGAAATGAAAGTAAGGAAAGCACATTCATCACTTGTCAACCACACAAACCACCTAACACACTTAGGAAAGAAATTTTAGAGAATGAATCAACTTCAAAAAAATTTATTCAAAGGAAAATGCGCTTTCAAAACTAGCAGGGCTTCACCATACCAATTATGGATCAATTACAAATCCAAAATGGTTTGAATATATATAACATAGGAGATGAGAGAGAAGAAGTGAAGTTCAAAGGTCATAAGGCCAAGTGTCAAACTATGAGATCTAGTTAAAATGAAATGAAATGAAGTAGAAATTAAATTAGGAGAGGATATCATGAACATGTGTCAATCTAAAATAGAGTACCTTCCTCAAGTTGGAGTAGAACTATTCATTATCTTGCTTTAAAATTACCTTCATGATGGTAAAAGATTCTCCTAATTATTTAAAACTACCATAGGAATCCTTGACACATGTGATATTAAATTAGAAGGTATAAATTAGGTCATTTTAGGTTATCTATGCCTCCCTAATTTATGAATTCATCATTGTCACTTATCATTCACTGCCTACAATCATTCTTCACTAGTCCCCTAGGTCTATCCTTACACTTGTCACCTAAGTGGCTTGTAGTTGCTCAAGGAGATGTATTAAAAAGGATGTAGGACACTTGTTGAAGAGGTATTTGTCCCTTGGTATATCAAATATACCTCAATAAAACTTATATAACACTTCTCACTTCCAATCTTTGATAGTCATTTTGCCTTTTTATTGTCTATTTAGATTGCTTGTGATAAACAAGCTAGAAGATGTCTTTTTATGAATAACTATGGTGACAATTAAATTTGATAAGTTTAAAAAAGTATCTAAATACCTCAAAAAATGATATTCACTTATCCATTCTCCTTTGTACCTACAAAACATCTCAATTCTTGCAAGAAACATAGTATTAGACTTGTCTGTACAAGTGATTGTACAACAAAAGTGGATGATGGGGTGCTTGAAAGAGTGATAGATAAGTCCAAATTAGTATAATGGAAATTTTACACCTCATAGATGCATTTCCAATGATATTTTTTCCATTATGTTCTTGATAGGGTTTTAGGAGATTTTGATGCTTAGTGATGATTCATAAAAAATAGACATTTAATGTTGGGCTGCTTATTTAATTATAGTATAAGATTCATAGAAAAATGACATATACATTAGAATGAGGGGATCCATTTAGATTATAATTAAATTTTTGGAATTTTGGTGTCAGCTATAGGTTGTAGTGCATACCTTGCACCAATTGGCAGGTGGTTAATTGGTTCTTAGATCTTTAGGGCATCTTCTAGCATTGGTGATATGTGGTAAATACAACATGAAATTTGTGAAGTCATAGAGCCAATGGGAATGAATAATAAGGATCTAGCTTGACACTCAGTGTGCACATTCCACCCTGGTGTAGATGCTCTTATGATCTATTTAAGGAAATCAGACCAATTAGATCAGAGTGATGAAGATTGGGCAGTGAATCTATAGTTATTTTTAATTACTCTATATACACTACCTCAATAGCTATTAGACTTAGGAGTAACATGGATTCCATGAAAGCTCCATTTGTAAGCACCTAAGCTTGCATATGAGCCTCTAGGTAGTTAATTAGTTTAAGCTAAGCATTAAATCTATTTTAAATGATATGAACTCTATTTTTTTTGAAATTTGATTAATGAGAAAGATGATTGTAGTAAAATATGATATATGGATTATGTGTCTTTTGTATTTCTATTTGAATTTATTAGAATGATTGTAATGTTATAATTTTGATATATTTATGTTAAGAAATGTTGATGATCTTTTGGTTCATGTCATTAATGGAGTCCCTTTAACAAATGATGATATCATCATAAACCTATAAAGAGAATGAATATATATCTTACACCAAGTGTACTTATTATTTCTAGAAGCATGATCCTAGTATGAGTACTTAAAGTGAAAGCACCTCTTTGACCCTTCAAGCACCTATATGATGCTAGGCTTAGTTTAATAAAGGCTTGTGCCCATATGACTCTAAGATTATCCCACCAAAAGCATTGTGCCTATAGGCCACTAGGATTAGTCCATAAAAGGCTTGCACCTATGAATCTACTTTAGATTTATATGAATTTCTCTATTCCCATAATTAATATCTTGCACCATGACACAACTAGCCCAAATCAAACCCTAGTTCCTTCTCAACTATGCTTCGAGTGAGAACATAAGGCATATGCTTTTTATGGATTGATGCTAGTGTAATCAAGAGTTCAAATGTTGAGCATAAAGGGAATATACCATGTTTTCATCTAGTTGTAATAAACTAAGAATCAATTAACACAACTTTCTGGACCATTTTCTATAACATTTTGGTTCTATTTTCAAGACCCATGTTGAATTTTATTGCTAAAATGGTGTGATAGAATGATGTACCAACTTTCCCTTGAAAACATTAATTTCTAGCTAAAATAGGTGGAGGATAGCTTTGCACTGAAGCATCCAACCTACCAAGGATAAAAGCCAAGAAAATGGGTTTATAACAACCTATATGATGCTTTGTATGATGTTTTTTTTAATGAGCTACAAGAGCATGTGTACTAGTGGTTGACTGCATATTCAACCCATAGAAGAAGTTATGAATAACTCCATGAGTGGAAGATGGAACAAATATAGAGGATTGATACCTTGGATACCACTTAGACTAGATCAATGGATAAATGGTAGAAAGGAGTGCTAAATATCTACATACTTGAGTTCATAGTCTCAACATACTCATTCCATAAAGAAGCAGAGTACCAATTTTTACATGACCCTAGAGGCATGTTTGTAAAGGAATTTAGTGTAGATCACAAAAATATAATGGTGGATTATAGTTTTGAAACTTTATGGATGAAAGGCTAAAGTCCTTTCACATATGGGCAACGTAAAGGGGGAAAAGGGGATGTGTAGGTGAAGTATAATGGAAAGGGACAAATAGATTAATACCTTAGAGGTTAGAAGACATATCTATAATAAGAGACAACATAGATTTATGGAAGATATAAAACATATAAGTGTTGAGAGAACCCATAGCAAGTGAGAAGGGCATGGGGAAGGATCTTTTGAAATATAATAGTGCCAAGATGAGAGATACAATGAAGCAATGTATTGAGTTTAACACTTGACAAGTGTAGAATTCATTGGACTCTTGTAAGATTTAGTGACTAAAGATACACTTGACATGCCTACCCCCTTTGAACCTATGATGCATTCTCACATAATAGATCCCCCACTTGAAGAGAGTACAAAAGTAATAATTGACTCTATTGATGACTTAGATCTTAGATGTTTTGTAGACTTGGAGTGCAACTTTATGATTAAGTAGATTATTCCATACAAGTGACTGTGAATATATCTATACCATTGGGAACTATATCACCATAATAAAACTTGAGTACAATCATACTAACTAAGCCAATGTCAACAATTGAAAGTGGACAATAACCCAAAGGAAGTGGTCTGACATAACAATTAAGTAGCACAGTACCATTGACATCAACTACACCAGAAATAATGATGGGACTAACACCTAATCCAGTGGCTAAAGGAATTGGATGACCAACACCAAGAGAGACATCAGGGGGACAAGTTACTTAGATCCTAGTTTCTGCTCGTAACAAATCTACTATGAAATGGACATGCACTTGTCAGAGTATCATTATGTGGAAAATGTTGTAGAGCATGTGCTGAAGTGTGAATTATAGTGTTGTACATGGGGGATTACCTAATTAGAGTGAAAGGTTACCTAGTTTACAAGAACTCTAACTAATCACACCCACACCTTGTACATAAAATTTGATCCTAACTAGGCCATGATTGCCTATGATACCCTAAAGGATGCATTACTGAATGAATTTAACATTCAAGAGTTTGAATAACAGAGAATTGCTATGATAAAAGAGATTACCTAGGGACTCTTAAAGTGTGCACCTGTATGATGTAAAGTTCAAAACTCTCATATTAAATCTCCCTTATTATATTTAGACTTCATAGTATTTTCAATGGTTCATTAGAGGGTTACTCATGCCATTATAAAGAGTGCTTTTCATGAAGACTTTTTAGACCCTCAATAAGTGCTTGAATCCATATTTAAAATTTAGGCAATCAGAAGTGATGATACTAAGTTCAACCAATTTATGGAGGCTTATATTGAATTTATGGCCTCCCAACTCTAAAAACTTACCACCAACTCATTGTAAGATGCTAAAAGTGGATTATGGTGAACTAATTGTAAAATAGATGGCCATAATAGGAATAACTACTTATGAAGGGTTGTGTGAAATTTGATTCTAAGATATGAAGTATATCAAGAAGTGCATGACATCCATAAATTCCCTTTATTTCAATATTCTAACCAAGTCAACACAACCATCTATTATCGATTGTATGATGCCTACACCCATACCACTACTAATTGCTAGGTGATTGATGAAATACATGAGAACATGAAAAGAGGCACATAATAGGTCACCATAAAAGTCAAAGGGTAATAAAAACAAGGTAATGAGGGTTATGACCAAAAAAACATGAGATTTATAATATAATGAAGCACCATATGGTGAGGTGGAGGATGTGGTGGTAGAAGGTTCTCATAATGCTTATGTTATAAGTATGGCTCGACAGAGTATTATCAACATGACTGCCCTACACATGTCACATGTGGGTATTGTCAAGGGTCCCATAAGGTTGAATAATGCCTTGAATTATACAAAAATTTTACCCAAGGTATGCTTGGTATAGACAAGGGTGAAAGAATGTTCAGGGACTAGCTAAAAATGGGAAAATGGACACTAAAGGTGCAAACAACTTGTATAAAGAAGGTCAAGGTGTAGGAGACTACTCATAGTGTATTCACCACTTATAAAACACTTGTGTTAATACCTAATTTATGCTTAAAATATGGGGATAGGGGTCACACTAAGTTCATAACATGGCTTGAACCTAAAGCTGTGCCTTACCTAGACCCAACATGCCAAAAAGATATATTATAACATGCCATGAGTGTAATCCAAAACCTGCATGGGGAGTTACAATTATCATGAGACATAAAAGTATAGGATGCTACCTCTCAAAAAAATCATAATAGATAGGAAGTTGAGATACAAGAATTAACTAAGATATTACACCTCTTGTAAATAGAGGGAATACTACCCTATTGAAGAACTTACTTATAGAGTATGCAGGTCAAAAGTAAGTTAAGGTCACTGTGCTATACATGGAGAGGGCATGAGAAGTTTAACATAAACAAAATGTATAATATGACCAATAACTCCTTTTAAATTCCACTATTGATGGATGGTCTGTCTATGAGGTCTATGTAGACATAGGTATTGAGGTCAACATCTTGACCAAAAACACCTGGGAGAAAATAGATAGGCTAGATTTGAGATCTTCCCTACATGTACTCTTCATGGCCAATAAGACTTGGGTTTAGTCGATAAAAATTTGAAAAAGTATAGTGTAGATATCATGGCTATGAAATTATGCACTGACTTTGAAGTAATCAAGTTAGTAGAACATGACAACTACCCAGTGCTTTTATGAAGGCCATGGTATTATGCAAATAATGCATATATGTGATTCAAAAGGTGCTATATGACATTTGATAATGGAAAATATGGGGTAGTTATATCCCTCTAAAATTACCAAGGACCCCCTATGTCAAGAGCATGGACATCGAGGATGAGATCAAAGACATCTATAATATCATGGGACAAGGCACAAAGACTCTAGACCCTAATGAACAAGGAGTCCTCTCTTAGGAATATGGAAAATTAGCCTCAAATACCACTAATGTTTCCTATAATTTATGGTTTGAAGAAGCATATGAGATCACTGGTTGAAGGTTCCACTTAGTACGTGTAAAGGCACCAAAAATAGTAAAGATAGGCTAGGTCCAAATTGATCATGCTTTTAAAAGGTGGGTCCTTTGTGCCAAGAAAAAGGGAAATAAAGTGTTTCAAATGGTAAAATTGAAGTGATCCCAAGATATGAGGGGAATAATATAGTGGAATATTATATCTAAGACCTCAAATCATGCATCTTAAAAGAGGTAGATAGAATGGGTACACTAGTGTATACATTAAAGAACACTATCGCTCATTGGTGGGTAGCACAAAAGCCTAGCTTGCCAACTTGGAAAGATGTGAAGGAAAAAATTTACACTAGATTCAGAAAGATTAATGAGGACCTAGACATCTTAACCTACTCTAGTGACTTTGACCCTATAGTGTATGTATGCCTTTACGAAGAAATGTGGATTGTCTATAGCAAAAAATACCCCAAAGAATCTATGGGTGCATATCTTCTATAGGACCTTAAAGACTTGGGTGTGGGCATGGTATGTTGTCAATGAGATGCACCATGAGATATCTATTTGGGATACCCTTAATAAATGGTTTGTTCACACCTTATCCTTTTCTTCATAAAACCTTGAATTGATTGAGCCACTACAAGTAGTTTAAAGTTTAGTGTTTGAGGACACTGTAATATTGGAAGAGCACCTAAAATACATGTTTAGTGAAAAAGTGTATTAACTCCTAAGCTTATTTAAAGAGAAAACCCTCAATAGTGACTCTAGTGATGAAGATGATGATACATGGAAGGCATGTATTTAGAAGAATTTGACAAACAAAAGGAAGTTAGTGCACTAAGTTAAGAATAATGCCCTAGAAGAAGAAGACCTTACCCATATTCATATAAAAACAACTAAGGGAAATAGACAATTTGAGGATTCACACCAAATAAATAATGACACCTATTGTGTGCCTCTAAAAACTACCAAGGTAAATATCAATTTAGAGGGTAAACTAAAGATTGCCACTCTGGGTGCCTATTAGTCTAACATGAAGTTAGGGCATATTGTGGACCTCCTAAAGGAATTTCAAGACTTGTTCACTTGAAATTACTAAGATATGAAATTCACATACCCATCCCTCAAGAAGATGACCATCAAGATAGTCAATGGTGAAAAACTTGTCAAGAATTGACCTTATAGGATGAACCCCAATATTTATGCCTCAAAATGGAGATTGATGGTATGTTATCCATAGGCATCATCTACCTTATGTAGGAATACAAATGGGTTATCCCCATGGTCATTAACATAAAAAAGGATGGGCATATATGAATTTGTGTCAACTATAGATTATTGAATGCCACATACATAACTGACCTCTTTCCAACTTCATTCATTGACAAAGTCTTGGATGAAATCATAGGTTACGAGGTATACACCTTTACTAATGGATTATAAGGATACCATCAAGTCCAAATTAAGGAAGAAGACAAGCTCAAAACAACCTTTATGATAGAATGAGGTTGTTTTGCATACAATGTGATGCCCTTTAGACTAAATAATGTGTGAATTGTGTTCTCCCAAGTGGTGATCACTACTTTCAAAGACTTCAATCACATGTTACTCTAAGTATACTTAGATGACTAGACTATGTATGGGTTAGTGAAGGATCACTATGCTAACTTGTGCCTTATGTTTGAAAGGTGTAGATAATTATAGATTTCATCAAACCTCAAGAAGTGAGTTTTCATAAAACCATTTGGCACTTTACTTGGGAACATCATTTATAAGGATGGTTTACTCATTGATCTTGAAAATATTGTAATCATCCTTCAGCTCTAGGACCCATCAATGCAAAAATATGTTCATGCCTTTCTTGTACATTATAGGTACTATAATAAGTTCATAAGGAACTATGCCAAGATTAGAGTGTCACTAGAAGAGCTTTTACAAAAGATGGCCCATTATATTAGGGTGTAGTGTAGGAAGATGTATTTGAGACACTGAAGATCAAACTAGAAAGTGTGCTGATATTACAATTTATCAACTGGATGACTCCCTTCCATATCCATGTTAATGCATCTGGTACTATAATCGATGCCATTTTGGCACAACTAGGTGAAGGCAAAATGGATCATCCCATTTATTTCTCAAGTAAAAAACTAACCAAGGTAGAGAAAAACTACACCACAACTGAGCATGAGGTATTTTTCATGGTCTACACCTTGCAAAAGTTTAGAAAATACTTATTGGCCACCCCATTCATCTTTTTCATTGATTATGAGGTGATTAAGTACCAAGTGAACAAGCCTATTCTCTATGGGTACATTTCTTGATGGATTGTTTTATTTCAAGAATTCTAGTTCTCTATTTTAGTAAAACTTGGAAAATAAAACTTGATCCTAGACCATCTATTCCTTATCAACTCTAGTGATGTGGTAGTACTTATTAAAGATGATATGCCTAACATGCAACTTTATTGGGTCCAACATGTCCCAGAAGACTTGGTAGAGATTATCACATTTTAGACATCTAGATCTGTGTCCCAGACCATGATGACTAAGAAAAAGAAGTAGATCATGGTTCACACTACCCATTTTAAACTCATTAGTAAGGAACTGTACACATTGAGTTATAATGAAGTCATGCATTGATGTGTCCTAGAGCATGAATGGGACTTAGTCTTGTAAAAAGTGTATGAGGGGATTACTAGAAGCCATTGTATTGGAGATGCTACAGTGTGCAAGGTACTACAATTAGGCTTGTGGTGGCTAATCCTATTATAAGATGAAAAATAATGTGCCAAAGCATATGACATTTGTTAGTGCATGGGAAAACCAAAGCACTAGGATGAGATGCTTCTCATCCCCATCCTTGCCCAGGTGCCATTTGAAAAATGGGCCATTTACTTTGTTGGGCCTATTACTCCCACTATAAGGTGCACAGGTGCATGATATATTCTGATGGCCAAAAATTACAAGTGGGCCAACTTAGTTCCAACTAAAGATTGTACAACCACCATAATTTCAAGATTTATCTAAGAGAATATCATTATTCACTATTGATGCTTGCTTAGCTTGACTAGTGACCATGACATGCACTTGATAAATGAAACCATTTAGATCCTACTGATTGAATCTATAGTGGTGCACCATAAGATAACACCTTATCATCCCTAAGCGAATGGCACTATAGAGGAATTTAATAAGAAATTGGGAATGTGCCTCATAAATATATGTAATGTTAGTCATAAAGATTTGGATGACTATGTATTAGTAATATTATGGGCCTATCACACTATGTATAAGCACCTGATTAAGGCTACACCATTTCAATTGGTGTTTGACATAAAGGCCATTTTACCTATAGAATTTCTAGTGCCCTCATTATGCATCACATGTATTGGTTGATTGGATAACCAAGAGTCTTTTAGCGCATACCTAGAAGACTTGGAGTGATTGGATGGGACACACATCTAAGCAAGATGAAGCCAATAAATAGAAAAAATGTGCTAAAATCTATGGCATGATAAGGACATGAAGTGCAAAGATTTTACCAAAGGTGCACTGGTCTTGCTATATGACTCAAAGTACCTCAAAAACCCAAGAAAATTATATATTAGGTGGATGGGACCTTATATCATCCATAATATATTGAATATTGGTGTATGTAATCTACACATGTTGATGGGTGAAGTACTCCTTGGGCATTTTAATGACAATATATTGAAGCTATACAATCACTAGGATGGTGCTTACTCCATCAAATTTTGACTTCTTGATCATAAGTTGGTTGCCTTTTTTTTACCATAATAAAATTTAGTGCAATACAAATATTTCCTTATGTCATTTAATTTGGGTTGAGTGAATAAACATGGTGTTCAGTCCCATAGGAGAACTCTTCTAGAACTTACACGCATAAATCTAGTCAAGTAAGTTAAGCATGGTCACTTTTTAAGTACTTGAGGCTAGATACCTAATTTTTTGGGCATGTGATTTTTTATTTATTTAGAAAGCTTTGAGTATAAGTTGAGAAAGGGAAGCACTAAATATTTTCATGCACAAGAAATTAAGAAGAGAGAATGAAGCACTTGAGGACTAGTGCAAGGATTTGTATGGGGTAGGGAAGGCTAAAACATGAGATATGAAAGCATAGATAAATCGACCAAGAGAGAGAGGCACACTTGTAAGGAAGTATAACACTAAGAAAAGATGGAATCAATGAGGTTGAATTATGTGCATATGAAATTTTGTGCCCAGGTTACCATAAGAAGGGCAAAGGTCACACCAAGGTGAACCAAGCATAATAAAAAGACCATCAAGATAGATGGCACCCACATAACGATCGATGGGAAGTGACCATTTGAATCACTTGTCACTTCAATGATTAAACTATTAGAAAAATTAATTCTATGTGGTGGAAGCACAAAGATCCATAGTAAATGAGAATTTGGTAGTGGATTTTAGTGGATTTCATGGGTTTAGTAGATTTTAATAAATCCTAAATGCCTTTAAAACATTAATTACTAACCATTAATGAGGTACCTAAAAATAAAATATAAAGGGGCAAATGACAAACATTATTAAATTATAAACCTTTTGATAATTTAAACCAAAACATAAAGCCAAAGCCACTTGAGAATGGTCAGACCATGGAAAGATTATATTCCATTTAGAATTAAATAAGAGGTTAGTGGAGAGGAATTTAGAGAAAAATAGGGTAGTATAAGTTCTATATAATGATGAGGCTACCATTAATGACATAGGAATATTGAGAGCCAAAGACACAATCATAGATCCCATGACTATAAATAAGTGCCAAACATGATTAAGGGCTTTAGAAAGATCAACCAACTATACTTTAATAGTAGCTAGTTTAGAATGGGTAAGAAAAGGTTAAGTATAGGTCCGTCATAGGCATAAAAAGATGCAAAGAAAGAGTGAAAGGTGAAAGAAGTAGTCACTATAAAACAAGAGTTATAGCTGGTAGAAGGCACATACATCATGATAATATACCTAAAATTAAGCCTCAATCTTGATTATAGAGAGATGCAGTTCCCCCTAGAGGTCATGGTGGGGGAAAAATTGGTATCATTCAATGACATGTAAAAATTGAAGGATTATAACCACCAAATGGGGAACAATGTGCAAAACCTAAACTATGACTAGATGTTCAATAGAGGAAAGAAGATGAAGGTGGGCACCACACTCTTTGAAATCTCCAGTTGAGACAAATTGATGACCACTAGAATAACCCAACTATTCGAGATGTAAAAATTTGGAAAGATAGAGGAAATAGTGTAATTCCTCCTCTTGTGCATATATGGTGGCCATTTCTACTTCTTAGGATGGCATATGAGGATCTCAAGACTACCTAATCAAAGGGTGGACATCCATCAAATGATGGAGGATGAAGTGGATGTTGAGTGGGTCATGAAACTCCTAAGATACTACAAGTCAAGGTTTGCATTCCCTATCAAGGATATCTAGGTCCCCAAAATAAGGTCAATGGTGCATCTGGTCAGCTTAAGCTATACCCTAGAGGATGGTGGTCTAAAGTCAATAAAACCTTATTGTACATCACCCATCACATGGCATAAGGGGTGAAGTTTAACATCTCCAAATTCAGTATTTAGGAGATTGCTAAGAATGCACAAGAGTGCCACAGGGCATGCAAAACATTCAAGTGGGGATATATGTTGATTTTAATTGAAATGGAAGAGATAGGTGTGCCAAATGGTGATGATGATAACTTATGGGTATTCCAACCTTACCATGAGTCTCCTATGATGAAGTATCAATACTTCATTTTCCCACCTAACTTTCCATAAAAGTACAAGACAAGGGTGTAAGGGTGGTGTGATATGTGCATCAAAGCCTTTGAGATTCAATGGTATATCCTTTAGGAAATTCCCCAATATCTAGTCAGAATGGAGACCTTTATCATAAAGCAAGATTTCTATGTAGTATGCCTAGCACTCAGATGGGAACCTATCTGTATAGATCAAGTTTCCTTATGCATTTTTTACCAAGTATTTCATGGTGGTGCCAAAGAGGATTTCAAACACATAATAGCTAGAGATCCCAGTCAAAACCATAGATCAAGATATGAGTAGGTAGAGGTGCCAGATTTTGTGGCTTAGAGACAAGGCCACCAAGAATGAAGAGTATGAATTTGATAGGATAGACCTTCATCCCTTTCAAAGAGAGATAATAAATGGGCACATATTCAACTTCTACTATGAAATAAAGCCACACAAGAAGGACGATGATCCAGGAAAAGATGATGATCACCCCATCCTAATCGGTGATGAAGGCAAGGTTATGCAAAATATGCAAGAGAAGACCCTACAAAAGAAGCTGTAAATACCTAAAAGTATCCACCAATGACCTCTAATCAAGATTTAGACCAATTTTTATCAAATATCATAATTTGACCTAAAAGACTAAAACACATTAAATGGTTTGAATTTGACATATATAAGTGCCAGTTTTTTTTATAAAATATCCCTAAATGGGGTAATACATTTTATGATATCATTAGTTCTTCCTAAATAATTTCAAGCCAAAATGCCAAAAAATAAAATTTGATGCTCTAAACCACTAAATTCCCCTTATTTGGAAGCACACGACATATGTATGTGTTTTTTTGTGTCAAAAACATCTTAAATGGGATATTGGTTCATAAAAAAATAACAAAGGCCTCTAATTCCACTCCAGCCAAAATTTGACCCAATAATATGACATTTGGACTAGTTTGATTAATTTGTGTACCATTTTCATAAAGAACTGCATTAAAAATGTTTAAACCTTACTTAGGCAAATTAAACCAAATAATGAGCCTAAGTAAGAATTACATGAAACTTCATGAATATTTATTATTGGAAAATAATTTCTAATATTTTCATCATCATGTGACATCATTTTTTTTGAGGTGGCTCCATAGGCCGTAAATGCAACAAATATCTGATTAAACCCTCCCATGCCTCATTAATGCCCCTTATTCCCAAATCATGATGAAGGAATTTATGGATTTTATTTGCATTATTAGATTAATTTATGGCCACACATCTTCATCTTGAGATGGATGGTCATGGTTGATCCAAGACCATTTGAAAAATCTATAAATAGAAGGCCTCACACTCATAATTTTAACCTCTCTCAAGCCAAAGTTATAATGCACAAATGATTTTAAAGATATTTTGATATAGTGTTATTATGCCAAAATGTTGAGTCAATCTTCACAATCCAAAGCCAAATCCAATGATGCCAAGAGGAGGTGGAGATATCCAAAGCTCCATTGACAAGGACCTTTGAAGTACAAGTTGAACAAGCCAACAAGGAGAGTCTTTGGAGCATTCAGGGAAGGTGAGAGTTTGTTTTATTTCCTTTTAGTTGTGCTTTGTCAATGGTTTTTCCTCACTAAAATCTCCCCTAAGATATAGGCATATGGTGTTAATTCATTAGTGGGTTTTTTATTTGGATTTGATCTCCTCTTCTAACATGATACTAATATCCCCTTATTGGATTCCTATGTTTACAAATGGCATGCCTAATGGGACCCAATGCATCCCACATACTATTAAGATCAATATATAGGTCTTAAACTGAGATTTGGAGGCTTGAAACATTTTTAAATTAATTTTCTAACTTTGTTTAGCTATATTTCATCTTCACAGGTTTACATAGGGACTACCAATGATGAAGAGTGACCACATAAAGTTAGGTCCAACCATTGATTGTTGGGTTGCAGAGTAGAAAATAGACTAAAAATTTACATTTTGAGTCTTTCTATCATACCTATTTTTAATTACTAGGATTGAAAGGAATTTTGACTCATAAACTTAACTTTTCCTTTTAGATTTTTTTGTTTTTGGCCTAACACTCATCTTAATTAACATGTTTGCTTTTGGAGTTTTACCTTCGGGTCGATAGGTCATCACAACTAGTAATTTATAGATTGATGGTGATTTTTCTTAACCACCAATTTATTATAAATACTTGCCTTATAACTGTTGATGGTTATTTGTAACCGTTGATGGTCACTATTTTTTTTCCAAAAACACAAACCTGAGAGCTTAGTTTTCAAGTTTGCTTGTCTCATCCATAAAAGAACTTTTAAGATAAACAATATTATGATAATTTTCTTATAGGATCTGCTTGAAAAGTGGTAAATCATGCTTAATTAAGTCTTTTTAAACCTCTTTTAGATGCTTAAAAGGAATTAGGAATTTCTATTTGGTGCTTAAAGGAAAATTTAATGTGTTTACTTGAATCATTTTGTAGTTGTTATTTCAAAGCTTTGAAACTTAAGGCCAAGGGGCCAAAGAACACCACCAAATATTTTATTTTATTGCTTTAAAATTAAAATCACTTCCATTTTTTTAATTTTATATAAGTTATTTATCATTTTCTTAGTTATATTTGTTTGTGCAAAAAGGAATTTATGCATGTATGCTTTCCCCCTATCCCTTATAGGGAACTTGTAGGATAAAAAGCACCATCTTTATTGCAAACTTGTGCCTTATTCCATAGGTGTAAAAGTGATGTTGTGAAGGATCTCCCCAAGACTCACATGGCTTGGGTGATCTAGAAACAACCATGAAGATATTTTAATTAGTTTTTATTTTATGCAACTAGGTTTGTGAGGGGTACCTTATTACCTCCCATAAGTTTTATAGGGAAGCTTTAATACAAGGATTCATCTCTTGGAATCATCTTCAACCCCTCTCTATGGAGGGGTATATAAATTGGGATCCCCTCATTGGGAAAATGGTTTGAGAAGTTAAACCATCTCCATTATTAGAGGTCAATCTTGGGATTTTTGAGCATGTTGGACATTGCACTATACTGAGCGAGTGACAAATGTAATAGTTGTAAAAAGGGAAAGACCTTTTTACAACAAGCCATATGACATAGACCCAAATAATGTGATGCTTATCTTGTTTTCTAATCTAAAAAAGTTGGTAGACATGAGATCTATCTATATGGTTGAAAATTTTAGATTTTTAGATAAAGCCCACTTTCCATAAAATTATTGTTGATGCAAGGTGCTCCCTGAGGTCCATGTCATCATATTGTCACTTGAGATAAGGGGGTGTAAAAATATTATTATGTAATGCACTTTTATTTTGGATGAACAATTAATTCCCTCTCAAGTGCAAGTATAAAGATGAAATTCAACAATATCATGCCACTTTGTTAGTTAAGGGCTTAGGATGATTACTTTGTTGATTTTGTCTTTGTCTTAAATTACTTGGTCTTTTTTGGAGTCAAAAATTGATTGTTAACAAAAACCTTAAACTAAACACATTATCCACCAAATTTATTGAGCAAGGAGGTATTATGATATCCAATTAAAAATCATCTTTTTCCTTGTTCAAATTTGTCATATAAAAACATTGTGTCGTATAATTCATTTTGATGTAGTTATGCTACCCATTTGAGTCTAGACCATTGGCCAAATTTTTATTAAGTCCTTCATTGATAATTTAAATTTGAAATTTCACCTTTATAAGTTTTGAAGGTTGATGTGTTAAGTGGGTTCACCATTTGCACTAAACTTGAGGGAACTTGGATTCAATTTATAATTTTGATTTAAGGCCATTTTAGACTCAATATCATTGTCATCATTTTTAGGACTCAAGTAATCTTGCGTATCACTCATGCTTTGAGTCCTAGACCAATGTTCATACTACCTTGCCTATTACCATTTTTTTTGTGCCATATTAAATCAAGTCTTGAGTCCATTTGATACAACACTTTTGCCTTATATATTTGTCAAACTTTATGTGTGTGTGTGTGATTTGAGTTGATGAGAGTAGTGTTACATTGCTAAAATCATGTTAAACCTTTTGATTTAGAGTCTTGAAACAAACATTTATCACATCTTTTGAGAATTTTAGCATCATTATGCTATTCAATTTATTTCTTATACCTATTTGTATAGATTCCATTTTTTTAAAATTCAAACCAATTTGAGTTTTCTTTGTGAGCCTTTATTTAGTATAGTTATGCCATTCACTTTTGTCTAGATTATTGGTCAAAAGAGTCTAGTTTTGTGCCATTATTTGGGAGAAAATAAACTATCTCTAGGTGCCTTTTGTTTCATACCTCATACCCATTAATCAAGTTTATTTCGAAGAGTCAAATGCATATTTTTTGTTAAAAGTGTTTCAAATATGTTAGATTAAATATCTCATCTTTAATGTCTATCTTTTGATGCCATTTGGCCAAAAGTCCTAACACAACCTATTTGAGCCTAGATTTTGATGCTGTGCGTAGCCAAAAGACTTAGTAACTATTGGTTTTTTCTATATTATACTCATTTGGAACACTTTGATCCTTGAATTTGATATTTCAATTTTTGGTCCTTTTACTTGACCTTTTTTTGCGAGGCATTTAACATTAGGCACTTGACATTAGCTTGTTTTGTCACAAGTCATTGCATAAGACTTTGTGGATATAAATATCCATCCTTTTGACTAAGTTAGACCAAGTTTGAACCTTTGAACATTGATTTTTTAGATTTTTTATAACTCTATTTTGTTTGGTAATGAAGCATTTACATTGGATCCTAACATGTCTTCTTACTCTTGTAGTGGCATCATGTACAATCTAGGGCTTAGTAATGTAATCACCCAAGAAGAAAGGGTTCAAGAGCCCTATGTAGACAATGTTGTTTATAAGATGGATCCTTATCCATTTTATAAGACTCAAATATGGGCACTAAACTAAGACCCATTGGTTCACTATTTAGTTAACATGCCTTTATACTCAGTGTAAGATCATGAATAAATAAATAAATACCTAACCATAGTACCTACAATTTAAGAACCATTTCCTCAACAACCATACTATGTGATTAAACCATCCACATATGATCCTTATTTTTTTGAGCATCACTTATTGGAAAAGAAGGATGAGATTTTGGTTAGAGCTATAAAAGTAGGGGCTAAGTTTCCAACAGACTTCCCCATGAGAATTCTTTAAGTCTAGTAAGAATGCCTCAGAAAATATTGTATAGTCAACATGCTTCTTCTAGCAAACCTCTATCTTTAGTCCCAAAAACATATCAATACCATAACATGTTTTTCAAAGGAAAATGCCTCATAGAGGATTGCTTTATATAGATGCAAATACTATACCAAACTTATTTGAACTTAGGGCATAATTTTAATAATATGACCATGTCAAACAAGCCTCTTACTGATTTAGCTCCTTTAATAGAAGTTTTAATAGAATTGACTGGTCAATAAAATCAAAGTTTAGACCCATTTATGCAAAACACTTTAGTTGATAACATATTCCATACCCCAACCATCTAAGAAGTGTCTTTTTATTCTACATAGAACACTGAGCAAAACATAGTGGATAATAACCAAGCAACATCCAATCTAAACCAAAGTGGTATAAGTATGTAAATAACTAGTCCACAAAAAATATACCTTTAACTAACACCATTAATGGTTCTCAAAATCAAAGAGTAGGAGTTTGTATATCCTAATATTAAATAACTGCCACTAATCCTCAACCAATAGGATTAGGTAGTCAGCCAATGACTAATACCGTACCACAATTTTTTTTTACAAATATTACTCTTCCCCAATAGGTGATAAGTAATATTCAAAAATAGTATCATTCATCCAGTATATCAATACAGTATAGGCATAACATATTTCCACCTCAATAGGGGAAACCAATGTTCTACCTCATTGGGTAACTATGAATATACCTATTTCATCATAGATTAATATGATAATTCAAAACCAAATGATGTCTAACCAAAAAAATTTAAATATTGGTCAATAATAAATGTCTAACCTTCAAAATGCATCAACCTCCCTACAAAAATTCATGCAACCTAGAGGTTCTAATGTTCCTCAAGTACCAACTAAGTAGTAATTACCTGTTGGCCATAACATACCACAAGTTCAATGATAGGGTCTTAGTTCATAAGTTCCTCCTCAAAAACAAGGTTCAATTAGTTAGAAACATATCCCCATTAAATCTCAATAGGTATAATATAGTTATATCCCTCCATACTAACCTCAAAATCCCCAAAACCAGGCCCACATATCCAACCCCAACTAGTGTATCACACTGTAGTATGTGTAACTTCAATAATCAAATCCTAATACATTCATGCATATTCTTGGTCCATTCCCCAACCAATCTAACATACCTAAAAAACTACACTTCCACTATATTCTAGTCAAAATTCTCTACTTATGACTGCCTAACCTCTACCTCAAACCAATGTTACCTCCAATTTCTTAGCTCAAGAATTGTAATAAATGAAGGATGCCATTGTAACCATAATTTTAATCTCTCATAAGTCAAATTTATAATTCATAAATGATTTCAAATCTATTTTAATATAGTGTTATTATACTAAAATATTAAGTTAAGCTTCATAAGCCAAATCCAAAGCCAATGATGCCAAGAGGAGGTGGAGATATCCAAAGCTCCATTGACAAATATATTTGAAGCACAAGCTGAGAAGCTATTAAGGAGAGTCATTAGAGCATTAAAGGAAGGTGAGAAAGTTTTTTTTCTTTCCTTTTAGTTGTTCTTTGTCAATGGTTTTTCCTTATTAAGCTCCCCTTAAGATTTAGGCATAAGGTGTCAGTTCATTAGTGTGTTTTTTGATTTGGATTTGAGTTCCTCTACTAACAGGATAAGGAGGAATATTCTTAATTTTTATTGAAACATTATCATGGGAAGGGAAAATACAAGTTTTACTTTCATTATTTAATTCAAAATAGAAAGGTATAGAAGATGAAATAACACTTTCTACCTTAAACATGTCATTTTTATATGATAAAGGAACATTAGCATAACTATTGGTTTCATTGGTAGTTACATCATTTCTATTTGTCTTAAGATAATTACTACATTAGCAGACCTTTAATGAAAATGTTTTTTTGTTTATCTTAAATTGGAAAAAAGGGTAGAAGAGCATGCATCTACACTATTTTGAGCATCATTATCATTCTCATATTTACAACCTACAAGGATAGAGATATAATTAGTACATGCATTTGTATCATGAGATTTAGAGATAGAGAGGGACTTTTACTATTTACATTTGCATGGACTAAAGAAGGAATGAAATATTCAGTTTGAACAATATTTTTAATATTTTTTCAAAGAAGGTAAACATTCATTATTTTTAAAAAGCTCATCACTGACTAAATAAGATGTAAATTCAATTATTAATTCATATTTTGAATGCTCAGGTACTTCATCATTAGAATTGGAAGCACACAATATAGGATAAAAATGAAAATTAGTCTCTTCACATCCCTCTTCATTATATGTGGAATCACAATCAAAATCATAAGGGGAGTAAGAATTTAAGATATCCATGTCACTAAATTCATCCATATTTGTAATTTTCATTATTTTACTTTTCATAATCAAAAGGAGCTGCTATAAAATAAGATTGTACATTACAAATTTATTTGCCCATAAGATCATCATAAGCAATGTATTGATCATTGGGTAGATCAAAAAAAATATAAAGGATGGGGCTTCATAAGGTCTTAAAAAATAAAATCCTTAATAAGGTATTTAATTTTGGACATAACCCCATAGGAAAAATCCAAAATTACAAAGGTTAAAATATTAAGAAATATTCCTTAAACTATGCCCAGACAACAAATCAAATATTTGAAACTGGTTTTTTCTTGCCTGGTTGGGCCCCCTGAGTGTGACAAGCAGGACCATGGATCCAATGGAGGTCACTGTGGGTAGAAATACCTCTGGGGATTTGTCCAAGAATCTATTAGGGGATAGTCCATCCAATGGATGGAAGAAGGTACTCATAGGTGAAAAGATGTGTCCATTGAAAGGCATGTCGAGCGTCCCTGTTCTCTCAGAGGGTAAGGCATTGAGTATCCCAGATGATCTGGTGGAGGAAATAGTGGCATCCATGGACCTTACACTGGTTGGTAAGTTTTTTTCTTTCCGTCTTAATATCAAAATGCTTAGAAGATGGATTCTATCTAGGTGGAAAGTCAAAGGTAGTGTTTCAATCACAGCCATGGCTAGAGGTCTATTCCTTTTTAGATTTATGAATAGGGAGGACATGATCGATACCCTTGCTGGAGGTCCCTAGCTATTTGGACCACATTCTCTAGCCTTATGCTCATGGAAACCATGATTTGATCCTAACTCAGACCTTAATAAGATAACACCTGCTTGGGTAAGATTACCAGGATTCCTTTTGGAATTTTGGGATGAAAAAATCTTCACAACCATTGGAAATTATATTGGTCAATATGTCACCTCAGATCATATAACTAGAACTAAGTCCAGATGTGTGTTTGCTAGAGTCTGTGTTAATGTTGAAATAAATAAGACTCTCCCTACGTCTATTGAGCTTAACTCTAAATATGGAACCCGGACTCAACCAATTACTTATGAGAATGCTACCACTTTCTGTCAAATATGTAAGAGGAAGGGACATCTAATGACACAATGCAAAGTGAAGCAAAGGGGGATGAAGGAGGATTCCCAGAATGTAGAGGAGGAGCAAGCAAACAACAAGTAAGAAATAGAGAATAATGTGGAAATTCCTGACAATACAAGAAAAGGAGAGGAGGGGAAGGGAAAGGAGGCTACCCATAGCAGTGAAGGTGAAGTTATCCCAAAGAAAAATATAGGATTAGATGATAGTCAAAAGGCTACAGAAGAAGGAGAGGAGGAGAAGAGAAAGGAGGATATCATCAGTAGTGAGGGAAAAGAGGTCCCAAAGGAGAATATATTAGAAAAATAGACTAATATGTTTAAGGAAGGGGCAAGAGGGTTTTGCTAAAGGAAGTCAATGAAGATGACATAGTTTCAAGGATTGGATAGGAAGAAGTAACACCTAAAATTCACACTCAATGAGTATCAGATCCACAGTCAAATACAGACTTTTTCCATGATTTGGAAGATGGAGGCCAGGTAGGAAACTACTTGGCAACAGGGGTAGTAGGACAAGATGGAAGCAATTAACAGGAAGAGTGGGTTACCCCAAAGAAAAAGATCTATAAAGGTAAAAAATATGTAGATGTTGGTAATGATCCCAAACAAGGGAGGCCAACCCTAAGGGAAACAACATAAAGAGAGATTGCTAGGGAGATTGCCAGTGGAAAATAGAAAACACTGGAGTCCCAACACTCCAAAATCTCTAAATGAGAATATTATCATGGAATTTGAGGGGCTTTAACAGTCCCTCAAAGTAGTTTGAGGTTAAAAACTGCATTTTAGATAATAAACTTGATATTCTATTACTCCAAGAAGTTAAGATGAAAGAGGAGAATTTTGTGAAAATTGCTGACTATATATGGCCTAAGGTGGCTTTTTATATATTCCTACTGAAGGGGCTTCAGGAGGGATTGTCACTATGTGGAATAGTGCTAAAATCCAAGGATCTCTTATGGCCCATCATAAGCACTTTTTGATTACCAATTTTTCCATGAATTCCTTGAACTGGACGTTGGTAAATGTTTATGCACCGAATAACAAAGCTTTGAGATAGAAATTATGGATAGATTTGAGTAGCTACAAGAATAATCCTTAGAATTATAAATGGATGTTAGCTAGATATTTTAACACACCTTTATACCCTTCTAAAAAATAGGGTGGAATTATTGATTACTCGGATAGCATGTTTGACTTTGCTGAATTCATCAATGAATGGGGATTATTGGACATAGAACTGTAGAACCAAAATTTTACTTGAACTAATAGAAGAAGAGGAGATCAAATTATTCAGGTTAAATTAGATATATTTTTGATATCAATCAACTAGAATGATTATCAAAATATGCAGGCACAGGCTCTACCTAGAACCATGTCTGACCACTGCCTGATTATCCTCAATTAGAGAGATCAGGGACATCACGAACCTCTTCCATTCTATTTTGAAGCTATGTGGATTAAACACAAAGGTTTTAGATAAATGGTGGCTCAATGGTGGAATATTCCCATTCAAGGTACTCCCATGTTTAGAATAGTCAAGAAACTCCAGCACATTAAACAAGAAGTTTATGGCTAGAATAGATACAATTTTGGGCAGGTTTTCCAACAGAAGAAAAATATAACGAGAAAACTCAAGGCTATTAAACAACTGATTGATCAAGGGGATGACTCTAAGGGCACCTTAGAAGAAGAGAACAGTCTGTCTTTAGAATAGAAGAATCTGATGGAAAGGGAAGAGGCTTTCTGAAAACAAAAATCCTGTGTTCAATGGCTCAAAGAAGGTGATAGGAACACTGCTTTTTTCATCTCTTAGCTATGAAACATAGAAAATCCAACTCAATAACTAAGCTTGTCCTAGATAATGGAGACATTATTACTAAGGATAATGAAATAGGGGAGCAAGCTAGGGTGTTCTTTCAGAATCTGCTTATGGAAGAAAATAATAATGATAGAATTGATAGATCTATGAGTCAATTCATTGATAAAATCCCCTGTTTGATAAAAAAAGAAGATAATCTAGAAATGTTAAAGCTTGTATTTGATGAAGAAGTACATGCTATTTTATTCTCCATGGGCGCTTTTAAATCCCCATGTCCTGATGGCTTTCCTCCTATATTCTTTCAGGAATATTGGGAGATTGTTGGAGCAGACCTCACAGCTACAGTTCATGATTTTTTTAGATCTGGAATTTTTTTGAAACAAGTCAATAATACCTTCATTATACTTGTTCCTAAAAAATATCAACCTTTACACTTGCTAATTTTAGACCCATTAGCTTATACAACACTGTGTATAAGATATGTACTAAACTGTTGGTTTTGAGAATTCAACCCTTGCTTGACAATATTATTTCTCCTACTCAAAAAGGTTTCATCCCAGGTAGATAGATTCTTGATGCTATGATCACCACACATGAGACTATCCACTCCATGGATAAGAGCAGAATCCCTGGGATGGCCCTCAAGCTTGATATATCCAAAGCATATGATAGAGTCTCATGGACTTTTCTATTCCAAGTGATTAGAAAATTTGGGTTTAATGATAAATTGTCTTGCTTATTATGGAATGCGGTCTCTTCTGCTAAATTCCCAGTGCTAGTTAATGGTGTTCCTAGAGGGTTTTTCTCCTCCTCAAGAGGAATTCATCAGGGAGACCCTCTCTCCCCATTCCTATTCATCATTATGGCTAAGGCACTGGGAAGATACATATAAGCTGATATAGTTTCAAAAAAGCTAGTAGGCATCAAACTTGCCTCTTCCCTTCATCCTATGGTTATACAGTAGTTTGTGGATGATACCATCTTATTTGGCATCTCATCATTGATCGAAGCTAGAAGATGGAAGAATATACTTAATGATTATGCCAGAGACTTGGGACAAAGAATAAATTTCCAAAAAAGCAATGTGTACTTCTTCAACACTCCTAATGAACTTAGACATATAATCATTGATATCTTAGATTATGCTGAGGCTGGCCTACCAGCTACCTACCTAGGTCTCCCTCTCTCAGTCAAAGAGGTATCTTTAGGTTTTTGGAATGGTATTGTGGAACGTACATAGAGGAAACTTCTTGGGTGAAAGGGGAAACTACTTAGTATTGCGGGTAAGCTACAACTTCTTCAGACATCCTTGTAATGTATTCCTACTTACTTCATGTCTCTTTTTGAAATTCCTATGTGTTTTGCTAAAAATTTGGAATAGATCCAAAGGAAATTTTTATGGATGGGAGTGGAAGACAAATAGATAATGTCTTTAATTAGATGGGAAAAAGTGTGTCTCCCAAAATCTCATGGTGGACTTAATATAAGATCCATCAAGAAAATGAATAAAGCCCTCCTCTCAAAAGTTAGTTGGAATTTGATTCACAACAATAGTGAGTGGGAGGAAATAATGTATGCCAAATACATGCATAGCATTGATGATTCCAACTTTCTTCAATAGGTGGGATTACCCCAAGGGTCTGTGATATGGAATAAAATGCTAAAAAGTAGAAGTCTTCTCAAACAGGGAATTAGGTGGAAGCTTGGAAATGGCTAGTAAATTAAATTCTAGGAGGATAATTAGTTAAGGCACAAGCCTCTCATCTCCCAAGGAAACTATGGAGAGATTATAGGCCTGACTACTTAGTTCTTTGATGATAGGGTTAATGATTATATGGAAAATAATAATGTGATAAGGAGCTGGAAAAAACTTTTGGATTGCTGTGTGCATAGGCCTGAGCTTATCCCAAGAATTTGGGAGATCCAACAATGTGTTCAAGAGATCAGATTCCCACTCTTCCCTTGGGAGGATGAACAATAATGGTGGCCAGATAAGAATGGATCATTCTTTGTCAAATCTGCCTATCATCTGCTTACTCCTGAAGCTCAGAATAAGGAGGTATGGAAAAAGGTTTGGAATCATAAACTCATTCCAAAGATTAACTTGTTTTGGTGGGCTACTACCCATAACAAAATCCTTACTCAGGACAACCTTCAAAAGGGGGGGTTTACTTTGGTCAACAGATGTTTTCTGTGTGGTTCTAGAGAAGAATCAGTTTCACACCTATTCATACACTGAGTTTACCCAGGATTTATGGGGCAAAATACTTAACAACTTTGGCGTTGAATGGGTTTATAATTTTGACCTTAAAGAAGTAATTCTCAGCTAGAACTCAACCTTCACACATCCCTAGATTAAGGAACTATGGAATCAAGCTCTACCTTGCTTGAGTTAGACTTTATGGAAAGAGCGAAATCACAAAATTTTTAGGGACACTACTAGAAATGCTGCTCAGGTGTTTAACTCCTTTGCTAGGACCATCTTGGAAAGTGTTACAACAGCTCATATTAGTGTTGTGGAGAAACCCCTATATGAATTTTAAAGTAAAATTGCTGCCAAATGGAAGGTTTTAAACCTTATCCCTGGGCATGATAATTCCAAAATTCTTCAGAGACTTCATACTAAATGGATACCACCTAAACCCAATTAGATGAAACTCAATTTTGATGGGGCATCCAAGTTGAGTGGTAAAGCAAGTGGAGGAGGAATAATAAGAAATGAAAAAGGAGGGATGTTTGTTGTCTATGTTGGTGGCATGGGTTGCCAGAGCAATAACTATGTTGAAGTTATGGCCTTACTTTGGGGATTAAAGTTATCTATATTCCTAGGAATTAGAAATTTGAATATTCAAGGAGATTCTAAGTTGATCATAGATGCCATTAATAAAGCATCTAACATTGGTATCCATCTAAAAGACATCATTACAAACATCTAGTTTCTTTTACAATTTTTTTTTGAAGTTGAGATTACCCACACCTACAGAGAAGGTAACAGGGTCACTAATGCTTGTGCCAACCTTGGTCAGAAATTCTTAGGATGGAGGGTATGGTGACAAGGGGATCATATACCCCCAAACATTAGAGAGATCATTCAGAAGGAGATGATAGAGCATGAATGATGCACATTGATGACGAAGATAACTTTCGAAGGCGGTCCACATGGAGAAGGCCATTGCGGATCATGGAAGCGGTGGGTAATTCAGGGAATGCTGACAATGTAGACAATGAGAATCTTAAGGATCTTGTTAATTCTATAGTTATGTAGTTTCATCATTTCTAACTTTGGTCTTTCTAGTGTTTTGTTTTGCTTCTGACTTTGTTTCTCGGATGTGCCATTGGTTTGGTGCTTACATCTTTTGTTTGCTAGCCTTCCTGTCTTTTTTGACTGTATAGGGTTCGGCCCCTAGTTTGCTGCCTTAATTAATCAAAAAAAAATCAAATGTAGAAAAGAAATACATGAATCTAAAATGATTTTTTTTAGAATGGGAAACCCTAAACACAATATAGGGTTTGGTTCAGAATATAGATGATGGGTTCACTACATTTATTTATGCTAAATGAGTCCATTACATAAACATATCAATAAAATATTTTTTTAAAAATAAAATAATGATATTTAGGTTTTGAGTAGTATATAATAATCTATTACAAATTAACCCATTCAAGCATGTGTAATAAATATAACAAACATTAAGAAATTGAGGATAAAGAGAGTATATCTTATTTTTACTCTTATCTAAACTATGATAGTGACATGGATTCATCTCAAGGCTATGATGAAGCTATGTTTTTAATTCATTATGCATTCTAATTTCCCTTGTTTCCTAAACACTACCATTGGATCTGAATACTAGCATCGATGCTAGTGTCCAATTGTGACAATTCTTCCTAGACCTAAATATGCTTTAAAATTGATAAAACAATTTCTTGAAGGTGTGTTATCATTTGTAACCCTATTTTAGACCTTCATAATAGATCAATTGCATGTACCATGAAGTAAATAAATAAAACCTTGGATTTTTTTATTTTGACCTCTTGCAACTTTATAAAAATGGGTTATCATGTGAGTTAATTTAACCCTAGTAACCTAAATATTGCTAAGTGTTGACTACATAACCATATACTCTAAAGAGGGCCTTAGACTCACATGTTGTACCTCTTAGGTATGTGTGCATAATGGAGACTATTCAAATATGTGATCTTTCTCCTATTGAACCCTTTCTACAAGGAATGTGAATGCAAATTAAATTTTGAATACTTCATATTTATAATTTTAGTAATATTATAGATAATTCAGTTTAATATCTTTTGAATAAGATAAATTATGTGCTAATTTATGATCTTGCTTGGTTAAATTAAATATACCATAGCTTTGTATATATAGGGAACCTCTTAATTTTGAATTAGAACCTTGTGGCACACAAAACTTGATAATAGAATAAACATATGGGGCTTAAAAAATGGTTAAGAAGTGAAAAGTATGTAAATTGACCAAAATATATCTTTAAAACTACCACTAAATTTTAAAACTACTATTAATGCCAATTTCTTGAACCATCAATAATGTCCAGGGGCTAAAAACATAGAAATGATCATAAAAATAATAAGGATCCTTAAAGCACATTAGATAGAGGTGTTTAACCTTAAAATGTAAATCTAAGGTGATATTTTCATTAAAAGTAGTTTTTATTAAAGGGGTATATATAAATTAATTGGAATAAGGGTGATAATCATATCTATAGTAGGGAAATTAGATGCTAAACTTGGATATAAGAAAATACTAGATTTATTATGTTGAGATAGTCTAAATATAGAAAGTAAAATTGTGTTAGATATGGAAATGATAAAGAAGTAATGTACTTAACTTGTTCTAATGTTAATGCATTTATGGATTTAGAACATTGAAAAAATAGGCTGGAAGGAGATTCTAGAATAGTCATCAAATTTTAGGTCTGACACTTATGGAGTTCTGGATAATAATGTCAACCTAGGATGGTTGTGTTAATTTTACTATATGGGTTTGATGCAAGTATACTATATGACATACCTATTGGAAAATGATGTGACCACCTATATGCTTTTGGGTTTTACTTTTCCTTCAATTTGGTGTATTTAGATCTAGGTCAAGGACTATCACTCCTTATGAAATGGTAAAACCCTAATTCTCTATCTCCATAGTGACCATAGGGGAAAATGGGTTAGTGGGCATATGGTGTTGTATCATAAAGACCTATCAATAAACGTTGAATACATATCCAATACTCTGAATAGGTCCTCAAACTAATTTAGCTCTCCCTTACATATTGTCTTATGTGTGAATTATATAATATATACAAAGCAAGTACAATAATGACCTAACTTGTAACATAAAAGTTTGGGATCTTGGGTTCTCCTTTAGTAATTTAGACCTACATATTTTTTTACATATTATTGGTATGGAAATAAGGAAGATTTATTCAATTGAATTATTGATAGAGTTATTTTGATAAGTTACCTTATCCACTTTAGTCTTTCACTAGGTATTGTAGGTTTAAAATGAATCAGGGTTGATCTTGTATTCATATCAATATTTTTGGAGTAATAAATTGCATTACAACACTTAGGTTGACCATTAGGATATATTTAATTTGTAAATTAGATGACTTTAGGGCAATGACCACTTTCATCAAGATAGGACACTAATGTTGATGCTAATGTCTATCTCAAACATTAGTGTTTAGGGAGCATAAAAATAGGTACAAGTTTAGAAGTTGCAGAGATGGAAGATAAGTATGTTTTAAGAATTATGGGTAAGATAAAAGACCTAGGTCATCAATATAAGACTGATCAGACTAAGAGATATAGGCCAAGTGGCATAGGATAGAGCATATATGAGACATACAAAAGTGGGAAGGTATATAACTGAGAAGAATAACAAAGGTCTAATTTTTCCAAGTATACAATATTAAGGTATTATATAATCATAAAAGAGTGTCTAGATTTATCCCCCTTTAATATATTAATAAAATTTATAGTTTAAAGGAAATGAATACATCCCTGGGTATGTATGCACACCTTATCTTTACATGTGCCCAACATTATTACTTTACTAGTGACTTACCTACAACCAAGATCATGTTACAATATAAAATTAATGCATATAATCTAGGATTGAAATTACTTGAAATAGATCAAAATTGAAAGAGAAAAGTTTAGGAGTACACTTTTGTGTCAATGTAACTACCTTACTTATTGGAAAGCTATTTTAAAAAATAAGTATCATTGTAAGGCTTTAAAATTGACATTAAGAAAAACATAGATAAATCTTTAAAGTGCATATATCCACACACACACACACACACACACACACACACACACACACACACACACACACACACACACACACACACACACACACACACACACACACACACACACACACACACACACAGAGAGAGTGGAATGCCCATGCCCCCAACCTTAGAGTAAAAATGAGTTTCCACCTATTTGAGATTAGCTCAACCATGAAACCTAATGATACTTATATACTAATGAGGCTGGATGATAGAATCAAGACCAAAAAAGTGGATGCCCCCAATATTTGCATAACATGAGTAGAGGGAAGGCCAAACATCCAAAAATAAGAGTATATCATGTATCTATGTAGGAATATATCACACTCAAGTATAAGTGTGACACATATGTGTATGTAGAGGTAATTGAATATTATGCCATCCATTGACATGGAGATAACATATAGGTGTCAAGGAGCTAGTAGAACAAGTAGGTGCCAAAAATGTTTTTAGATTTTCTAATATTTTGGTTTTTTTATTACGTAATATATTTACACTAGTGAATAATATTCATTGAGATTTTTAAAGCATTTCCTTCAAGTGTATCAAGGTAGTATACACATTTTCCCAAATTTTCTATAACTCTAAATGTTTAACCCTAAAATGTAAATCTAAGGCGATCTTGTCATTAATCCTAGATTTGATTAAAGGGTTATATAAAAAATAAATGGCTAAAGGGTGATAATTAGATATATCAAAGGCCAATTAGATGCTAAACTTAAATATAAACATAAAATAAATTTATTATGTTGAGATTGTCAGAATATGGAAAGTACAACTATGATAAATATAGAAATGATAAAGAAGTAAATTCTAATGTTAATGCAGTTATATATCTAAAATAGGTAGAAATCAACTACAAGGAGATTCTAGAATAGTCATCAAAATTTGGGTTTGACACTTATATAGCTCTAGACACTAAAATCAACTTGGGATAGTTGCATCGATGCCATTATATAGGTTTGACAAAAGTATCCTATATGAATACCTACTTGAAAAGGATGCAACTACATGGATGCTTTTGGTTATTTCTTCACCTTCACTCTGGTGCATTCAAATTTAGGTAATAGACTATTGCTCCTTGTGAAATGGAAAAAACTTTGTTCTCCATCTCCATAGTGACCTTGGGAGAAAATGGGTTAGTAGGTACATGGTGTCAAGTTAACCCCAAATACCTATTTATTAGTAAGTGTTGCCTACATAGTCAATTCTCTAAAGAGGGACTTAGACTGATATATTTCTCCCTAACATGTTGGCTTGTATATAAATCCTATAATATGTGCAAATTAAGTACAACAATTACCTAGCTTATAACTTGGTAAATTAGGATCTTAGGCTACTCCTTTAGTATTTTAGACCTATAAATATGCTATACCTATGAATGGTATGGAAATACAGAAGCTTTATTTAATTAAATTCTTGATAGAGTGATTTTGATAAGTTGCCTTAGTCTCTTTGATATTTTGATAGGTCTTTTAGGTTCAAAATGAATGAAGTTTGATCTTGTATTTATATCAATCCCTTTGGAGTAATAACTCACATTAAATTAGTTATGTTGACAATTAGGATATGTTTTAGTTATAAATTGGATAACTTTAGAGCATTAGACAATTGCATCGAGACATGACACTAACATCGATGATAGTGTCTATCTAGAATTTTAGTGTTTAAGGAGAATGTTAGACCCAAAAGTTTGTATTTATATATTCTAAGGGTTTGAGGCAATATCACAAAAGGGTAAGGGAATGACAATGACATGGAAGAATTTGATGTGGAAGGAATGTGTGAAAGATAAAGTCACAGAGGACATTGGCATGGAAGAGAGAGTTATGGGAGACAAAAATATATAAAATGAGAAAAAGATGAAAGACTTGGATAAAAGTGTAAGACTTGGAAAAGGGTGTGAGAAGTGGAGATAATTATAAAACAACATAGAAAATCATCAGAGCAGATTATTCAATATCTAATATAACATTGGTTCATAAGAGAATAGGAGCATGAGCATATATATCTACCATGGATAGAATATATAAGGGCCATTAAGCCTGAGTCAAAAGGATTTTTTTGTAGTGGTTCACCATGAATTATTTTTCTTAAATTTGTTGGTTAGTCATCACTATTGTATTAATGATGTAACCTAAGGAGAGGGGTTGTATTATGTATAAATACCCCTTAGTTTTGTTTATAAAAGAGATAGATATAGAGATAATACTAGAGAGGAAATGTTGTTGAAATGGATTTATAATCTTCATCAAATGAAATCAATGGAATCACTACTTTGATCAGTGAATTCTCAAATATGTGTTAATTTGTTTCAATGGTGCTAATCAAAAGTATGTGGAAACTATGTAATGAATAAAATATTTAACCATAATATGATGTTTGTAGTAATGAGAACTAATTGTGACTAACCAAAGCACCTAATTGTATACAAAGTTAAGTTTATCCACTATTGCATGACATAATCGATGGGAATTGGTCTTGACTGCATGCTTAGGGTGAGTGACTGAGGTCACTCCTTATGTGATATGCTAATATACTAGGTCATTGGCTTTCTCATTTCATTTAGGTGCACAAATAGTATTTAGTCAAGAAAAACTAAATAAAAATATCAATAGATTAGGAAAGTATGCATAGGTTTAAAACTTGTAGAGATGGAAGATAAGTATGTTTTAAGCATTCTAGGTAAGATAGAATGTTGGGGATCAACCAACAATGGATTACACTTGTGAAAGCAATAAACGCAGAAATAAATAAGATAGATAAGTAACTAGAATGATAAATAGCACAGAACAAGAGATACAAGAAAACACCCTAAAAACTTGTATTAAAACTCTTTACAATAGGAATACAATTGAAGAAACTTCGTTCTTCCACACCTCTCTCAGATGCACACAAGATCTCTCACTAGATCTCTATTCCTCAATATCTCTCTCTCAAGTACGCTCAAATCCAACAACCTGGATTGATGCAACTCAGTACTATCCTTCAAACATTCACAATGTTCTACTCATACTCACACACTCAACATACTAAGCTAAGAAGATCTTTCCTACATATAGAATTAGGAAACTTGAGCATGCTCTTACAACAAACAGTTAAGCCTCTTGAACAAGGGCTCTAAAAATAATATTGCTAATAATAGAGACGCGAGCTTGAGACTACAACTCAAACTCATCATGCAAATACTCGCTTCTGTCCTCGGAAATCGCTTTTTAGACACACAGGTAACCGACGTCGGTTCCTGCCTGTTTGCCTGTGACCATTGCCGGTCGACCATACCGCTGACGTCGGCGCCTCTGTAATTGCAACTGACCGACGTCGGTCGCTCCTGATCAACGCCAGTGTCTGTGTAGACCCGAAATTGTTTAAGTCTGCTCCTTGGTGAAGCTTTTAGCTCCACACCCTAACAATCTCCCACTTGGAGATAAACAGCTGCACCAGTACCTGTACAGCAACATCTTCTAGCTCCTCCATCTTCAACTCAATCATGAAGACCAATAGAAGTTTAATGAAGATTCAACTTCTCCTTAGTAACCAGCTTGGTTAGCATATCAGCAGGATTCTTGTCTGTATGTATCTTCTCCAGCTTCAACTCACCATCTTCCAATACCTGCCATATGAAGTGGTACCTTAGCTGGATGTGCTTGGTT
The DNA here is from genome assembly GCA_037957365.1 of Torreya grandis. NCBI lineage: Eukaryota > Viridiplantae > Streptophyta > Pinopsida > Cupressales > Taxaceae > Torreya > Torreya grandis. The sequence goes on from JARHVA010005992.1 coordinate 803,968, forward strand.
CTTGAGTGAAAAGCTGAGTTCTTAGCCAAATGGATTGCACTCTGACTGTCACTATACAATCTGCAACTCCCATGCTCCCTTCCAAGCTCTTCCATGAACCATGTCATCCATATCATCTCCTTGCTAGCTTCTGTGGCTGCAATATACTCTGCTTCTGTAGTTGACAAGGCAACGACCTTCTACAACTTAGATATCCAGCTAACCGCCGTTCCACCTACAGTAAAAACATAACCTGTGGTGCTCCTCCTACCATCCAAATCACCTGCCATATCTGAATCTACATAACCATGTAGAGAAGTATCTGAACCTCCATAGCACAAGTGTCTACTGCTGGTTCCTCTCAGATATCTAAGGATCCATTGAACTGCTTTCCAATGTTCCTTACCTGGATTGGCCATATACTTACTTACTACTCCCACTGCTTGGGCAATATCTAGTCTAGTACACACCATTGCATACATCAAACTTCCTACCGTAGAAGAATATGGAACCTTACTCATGTACTCTACCTCATCATGTGAATTAGGACATTGTTCTTTACTCAACTTAAAATGTCCAGCCAAAGGTGTGCTTACCAGTTTAACATCCTGCATATTGAACCATTTCAACACCTTGTCCACATAATCCTCCTGAGACAATATCAACCTGTGATTTTCCCTGTCTCTCTTAATGCTCATGCCAAGGATTTTCTTTGCTGCTCCCAAATCCTTCATAGCAAATGTTTGAGCTAATTTCACTTTAAGCTCAGAGATATCCTGCATGTGAGATCCTGCAACCAGCATATCATCTACATACAACAATAGAATAATATATCTACCGTTATCAAATCTCTTAAAATATACACAATAGTTAGATTGACATCTACTGTAGCCATGCTCAGTCATAAACCTGTCAAATTTCAAATACCATTGCCTAGGAGCTTGCTTGAGGCCATACAAGCTTTTCTTCAACCTGCACACTAACTTCTCCTTACCCTTGACCTCAAATCCTTCTGGCTGTTCCATGTATATTTCCTCATCCAAGTCTCCATGAAGAAATGCTGTATTAACATCTAGCTGCTCAAGATGCAAATCCTCAAAAGCAACCAAAGACAATACAACCCTTATAGAAGTCATCTTAACAACAGGAGAAAAAATCTCACCAAAGTTAATACCTAGCTTTTGTGCAAATCCTTTCACTACCAATCTGGCCTTATATCTCATCTATCCATCCTCACCTTCCTTCAACCTGTAGGTCCATCTGTTCTTCAGTGTTCTCTTACCAGCTGGCAATTCAACCAAATCCCATGTTTGGTTCTCTCTTAAGGACTCCATCTCCTCAACCATGCCACGCTCCCACTTACTCCTGGACTCCACCTATAATGCTTCTTCAAAACTCTCTGGTTCTCCACCATCGATTAGCAATAAATAATATAAGGAAGGAGAATATCTAATAGGAGGCTTACTTACCCTTTTAGACCTCCTGATGGGCATTTTGGACTCATTCTCAACACGCTGTCCACCCAAATTTTTTGACAGTGACCGACCTCAGCCACCTGTAGACTTGTTACTGGCCGATGCCAGTTCTTCCTGGCTGACGTCGGTGCCTGTTCTACCGACGTCGGTCTTTGTATGACCGACATCGGTTTCTATACTGCCGACACTGGTTCCTAACCTGCCGACGTCGGTCTCTACATTTTCCTGTAAGTGATTATTTCTTTTTCTCGCGAGCTCATTTTGGACCATAACTGCATCCAATTCATTGTTGTTCTACCCAGATTGATCCAGCTTCCTTATCTGATCACTGTACATCACTCTTTCATTGAAAACAACATCACGGCTCCTAATTACCTTGTTAGTTCCTAGATTCCAAAATCTGAAACCAAAATCATCTGAGCCATAGCCAATAAACGTGCACCTCATAGACTTAGCATCAAGCTTCTTTTTATTTTCCTTATCTATGTGCACAAAGGCTTCACAACCAAAAACTTTGAGATATGAGAGATCTACCTTTTTACCTGTCCATGCCTCTTCTGGAATTCCACCATCCAGAGCTGTAGAGGGTCCTCTATTAATCAGGTACACTGCGGTGTCAACTGCTTCTGCCCAAAACTCTAAGGGCAACCCAACATGCAATCTCATACATCTTGCACGCTCCATAATAGTTCTGTTCATCCTTTTAGCAATACCATTCTGCTGGGGTATCCTTGGAACCATCCTTTGCCTATGGATTCCATGAGTGTAACAATACCAGTTAAACTTAAGACTACAGAACTCATCGCCATTATCAGATCTCAAGCACTTTAATCTTTTGCCTGTTTCATTCTCAACCATAGCCTTCCAAATCTTAAAAGTCTCAAAAACATCAGATTTATTTTTAATACAGTAGATCCATACCTTCCTTGTGGCATCATCTATGAATGTAACATAGTATCGTGATCCTCCAATAGAGGCTACCTGAGCCGGTCCCCACACGTCTATGTGAACAAGCTGCAACTTCTACCTTTTCTTAGTAGACCCAGTCTTGAGAAAACTAACCCTTTTCTATTTTCCAAATACATAATGCTCACAAAATTCTAGATCCATACTTTTTAAATCTGAAAGCATACCTTTAGACTTAAGAATTGACATCCCCTTCTCACTCATGTGGCCAAGCCTTGAGTGCCACAATTTAGCATCCACATCTGAAGTAGATAATACAGAAGGAGATTTGTTAGTAACACAATTACACAAATAGAGAGTACCTTCTCTCTTACCTCTGGCCATAACAAGTGCACCCTTGGTCACTTTCCAAGAATCTGCTGTGAGAGTTACTGTACAACCCTCATCACCTAGCTTACCTGCAGAAATCAAATTTCTCTTCAAACTAGGAACATGCATCACATCTCTCAACACCCATGTGTTGCCATTCTGCATCTTCAGCTGCACTTTACCTTTGCCAGTAATCTTACAAGGCTCATCATCCCCTAAGTACACTATTCCAAAATCTCCATGGATATAGTCACTGAAATATTCTCTGTTAGGGGTAGCATGGAAAGATGCACTAGAATCTAATACCCAAGATTCTATATTATTATGCAAAGAGAAAATAAGAGCATCCTATGTAATACCTGCAACCTTTGCCTCTTCCTTTCCTTCGTGCTGATTCTCCTCCTTAGGCTTTGACTAGCAATCTCTGCTTATGTGTCCCAACTTTCCACAGTTCCAGCATTGTGGCCTTCTGCCATTTCTGGATTTGGATCTGCCTCTTCCCTTAGACTTAGATCTTGATCTCCTCTTGCTCCTTTCTTTTTTCCTTCCCCTGCTCTCGAGATTTAAAGCATTCCCAGATGTCTCTTCTGTGCTTTTCCTGCGAATTTCCTCATTCAAGATAACACTAACCACATCCTCTACTTTTAAAATATTCGAAGCAGAAGCAGCATTAGAAACTGCCATTACCAAGCCATGCCAGCTTTCAGGCAAAGAACATAATATTAAAAGAGCTTTTATTTCATCTTCAAATACAATATTGATTGAACTTAACTGATTAAAAATACCATGGAAATCATTCAGGTGATTAGAAACAGATCTACCTTCTTGCATATGCAAATTAAATAACTGCTTCATAAGATATACCTTATTAGAAGCGGAGGGTTTTTCATACAAATTTGCTAGCGTAGTCATTAATTCTACCATAGTTTTAGCTTGTGACAAATTGGATATCACAGTGGATGCAAGACTCAGTCTTATAGACCCCAAAGCCTTTCTGTCAAGAACTTCCCATTCTTCATCCTCCATGTCCTTGGGCTTCTTTGCAATCCCACCTAACGGTAAGTAAAGATCTTTCTAATACAGATAGTCCTCTATCTGCATTCTCTAATGTTGATAGTTCTTTCCATTAAACTTTTCCATTCTCAACTTACTTTCTTCTGCCATTGCTTCTCCCACTCAAACAGAAATCCCTGCAGAAACCCCTGTGAGCAACCTATAATCCAAACACACTACACAGATCTGAACCACCTGTTAGTGAACCTGAGCTCTGATACCACTTTTTGGGGATCAACCAACAATGGATTACACTTTTGAAAGCAATAAACATGGAAATAAATTAGATAGATAAGTAACTAGAATGATAAATAGCACAGAACAAGAGATACAAGAAAACACCCTGAAAACTTGTATTAAAACTCTTTACAATAGGAATACAATTGAAGAAACTTCGTTCTTCCACACCTCTCTCAGATGCACACAAGATCTCTCACTAGATCTCTATTCCTCAAGAGCTCTCTCTCAAGTACACTCAAATCCAACAACCTGGATTGATGCAACTCAGTACTGTCCTTCAAACATTCACAATGTTCTACTCATACTCACACACTCAACATACTAAGCTAAGAAGATCTTTCCTACATATAGAATTAGGAAACTTGAGCATGCTCTTACAACAAACAGTTAAGCCTCTTGAACAAGGGCTCTAAAAATAATATTGCTAATAATAGAGACGCGAGCTTGAGACTACAACTCAAACTCATCATGCAAACACTCGCTTCTATCCTCGAAAATCGCTTTCTGGACACACAGGTAACCGACGTCGGTTCCTGCCTGTTCGCCTGTGACCGTCGCTGGCCGACCATACCGCCGACGTCGGTGCCTCTGTAATTGCAACTGACCGACGTCGGTCGTTCCTGACCGACGCCGGTGTCTGTGTAGACCCGAAACTGTTTAAGTCTGCTCCTTGGTGAAGCTTTTAGCTCCACACCCTAACATAGAAGATCTAGGTCATTAAAATAAGACTGGTTAAAAGATGAGATATAGGCCAAGTGGCATAAGATAGAGTAGATGCAAGACATGAAAAATTGAGAAAGGTATAGAACTCAGAGGAATAACCAAGGTCTGAGTTTGACAAGTGTACAAGACTTAGTTGATATACAATCATAAAATAGTGTCTACATTTTTTGCCTTTAATTTAGTAATGAAATTTATAGTTTAAAGGAAAGGAATGCATAACTAGGTGTGTATGTACATAATATTTATGTCTTCCCAACTTGATTGTTTTATTGGTGACTAACAATGCATATTGATTTATATTTTTTAGGATTATGGAATGTAACCTTAAGGTTGATAAAGAACCGAGTAATAAATTAGGGAATAAACTAATATAGTATCAAAAACCACTAATTTTCATAATAATTAATTTATTTTAATATTATATAAATATAAATGAATTATAAAAGGTGTAGTTAGCTACAAAATATGAATGAGGTGGACAAGTGGTAGGAAGGGAAGTGATGTCGGACTGGGGTAGAATGCTTTCAATAGAGAATAGGTGTTAGAACCCTCTTCAAGTAATAAAACGGTCCTCTTTGTCATGATATTGACCTTTCATGTTGCACTAATGACCCTATGTAGGTAAAGCAATGAAATTATGGGTAGACCTTTGCTCTATTTTTGGAATCCTATGTTTTTATAACCTAGACCTAGATCATCATTTATTTTTTGCTTTGACTAATTTCACTATGAAGCCCTAAGCCTCCATGCTTACTAGGGTTTTGATGAACACAAGTGGAAAAATAGTGGTGTTAATAGGGTATGTTGGATGAGATATCAACACCTCATGTGATGAACACCACCTACATACCAATACCTCAAAAGGGGATCAAGCCCGATGTAGTTATCCCTATCTAAGTGTTGGGGAAAATGAGAGTGATGATAGTATGTCTGCATATGAATTCCAATCTTAATGATTTTAGTGTAAATTAAGACTAGAAACCTGAGTAACATTGAGATCTAGGATATTGTAGATGGATGTATATATAAAAAAGGGTAAATAGAGATCAATAAACTTAATTTTCATAGCTATTTTTGAGCTTGTTCATGAGAATTCCATATATCTCATAAATTAATGAGTTATCATTATATGGTGTTATGATGCTTATCAAGAGATGAAATGAGTCTACGCTGACCCTAAGATTCTTTGAGGAGTGTAAATATATTCGTTAGGGGTAAAGGAAGCTAAGGGTCAATAACCCTCCCCCCTTTTCCAATAACACACTATATTATAAACTAATGTGTCCACACTATTGTCTAGGTTGCTAAAACATGTGAAAAAGGATCAAGAATACCTAGGTGATGGATGAATTCAACTCTTGTTATATTTGGACATGCGATAAATGTGCTTAGAAGATAGAAAAAGATCAAAAGAGGCCATAAGATAGCTACAGGTCTAAGCTAAGGATAGGGTCATCTAAAGTGACATGTATTTCATTAAATGACATTTTATATGGTTACATTTACCCCTTCCCTCCCCCTCCCATCCCATTATTTTATAGATGTATAAAAGTGAAATGATTAGGATAAAGAAAGATAAACATACTTGGACTTACCTATGAGATGAAGCCCATGAATGTGGGTCTAAGTCTATGAACTATGTTCCATTGTGTGTCCTATAAATGAAACATATATGAATCAATCCTTACTTAAGAAATATCAAAATCAAATAAAACAATGAGTAAATTGATGAGAGAGAGAGGAAAGGAGTGAATACACTTCACTAGGTATATGAACCAATGTAAAAACCTAGTGAAATCATGTGTGTGCATGTATATGGTGATTAAAAGGTGAATAGCTTGGATTGGGCTAATGGAATGCCTAATTACCATGTGTGGGTGGCTCAAGAACTCAAGCTAGCCTTGAATCCATCATTTCCCACCCCTATTTGGTGGACCATAATATGAATAACTTGGATTGGACTAAGGATTTTTCCAACCCTCTTATGTAGGTGGCTCAAGAACTCTATTAGGTTATGACTCCATCATTCCTTTCCATGGATAATAAAAGAAGCTAAAATTAAAACTATGGTGTCATGAAGTTGTAAAACATGGATTTGGGCCACTCAAGAATTTTGAAATGTCAAATGTATTGGGGGCCACTTAGGAACTTGGGAATGTAAAATGTCTCTAGGCCACTTGAGAATGTCAACCACTACAAATAAAATGAGGCATTAATCTAGTGTAATCCTAGTGAAAAACTAGTGCATATGGTGTCTGGAGTATACAATGTGGATAATGACATGGGGTTTTCATTCCATCTAATATAATTGGTGTAAAACTAAGCATATGGAGATAATATGCCATTCACATGCCTCTAATTCTGATATCTATGCATATGGATTCTAGACTAAGTCATAGTAATCTGTGTCTATGCATATCTAGAACTAAAATGGGAGTGATCATGCCACACATGATGCCCCCAATTTAAGAAAAATTGTGTAATTATATGTAAAATCTAAGTATATACTAAGCATACATGATAATATATGACTAAGATTATGTAAATCTGAACTGTATTTATTGTACCTTTTTGATAATTTTGAAATTTTCTATTTTTAAGGCTATTAGACAATAACATGGTGGGTAGATTATCATGCACTACATTCCTAGAAGTGTGCTATGTTATTTTCCAAAAGTTTTATTTATAATAAAAATTAAGATTTGTTTGTGTGTGACTATATTATAGTGTATTTTCCTAAGTTTGGGATCTATAATCTGTGTCTACATGCTGAGAATTATGTTTTGAGTGCACTAGGATGACCTTATCTCAGTGGAAAACTTTGGTGAATTCCTCCTCTTTTGAGGGGAGTTGGTGAATCTATGCAATAACTATCCTCAAAATAAAAGATATGCATCATGTATGTTAGACTGAAAATATATGATATCTATGTGATAAACCAATATAATATGTGTACATGACATTGGAACATAAAATAGATTGAACATAAATTGGCACTATATGATGTATGTTAGATCTAGCATTCACAAGGTTGGAAAGATATATATATATATATATATATATATATATATATATATATATATATATATATATATATATATATATATATATATATATAACAATGTAATCATGTATATGAATAGTAAATATGAATATAATCTAAGTAAATTATTTGGGGGGATGAGGCATGATGTCTATAAAGGAAGGGGAGATGCATGAGGTCACTTATGGCATCACAAACTAGATGTGAAAACAACAAGCAAGAGATAAGTGTCATTTTTATGACACATACATTAAATAATACATACAAACACATGAGACATGCAAAGTAGGCCAAGGGGACACAATACAAGGGACATGGTCACATGTCACTAATTTTTATAAAAAGAACACATAAAAGGACATGCTTAAATTATACATAAGCAAAAGAGAACAAAATTTTGGCTTAGAGACACATGTAAGGACGTTTAAATGTCCACATACAAAATCAAGAAGAATACACAAGGACATGGGAATATGTCCAAGGCATGAAAGTAATGAATGGACAATCACATATTCAAATACCCTTGAGTAAATGTAGAAAAAAGAGACATAATCAAATATAAAATAATAAAGCTAAAAATGAAAATATACAATAATCATGTGTTACAAATCTATGTAAGAGCAAAGATGTATATAAGTTGAGTATATAGCAGTAGTAGTCAATAAAAAATTAGTATAGTATAGGATGATCAATATCAAGATATAATCAATGATAAATATATGATATGGAGTACATAAAGATATAACCTAGAAAATCAAAAGTTATATGTATGATGCCTGTAATGGGCTAATATAATAATGCTTAATTGATGTATATGTGTATATGCACCCTTACTAGGAAAATAGTTACAAATCTAGATCTATGTAGAGGACTGGAGTCCTATAGTAATCTATGAACACTCGAATGGAACAAGTGAAACATGTATTTATGATAAAATTGACTAAACTAACATAGATAGCATATGTATTACCTAGAAAATAGAAGGAATGTAAACATGGAAATGCATACAATATGAAATTTATATTTTCTTATCAATATTTGAATGTCTTTTTATTTTTGAACATTTTATATTGTTTTTTTATTTTCGAAGTATAAACTATGTACAAGAAACATGAAAATGTAACTAAGTACAAGTAATAAGAGAACATACTAACCAATGAGTCTTACAAGAGACTAACTATCAAGGTGACCTATATGAAGTAAAGGAAGAGTGACCACACATGATGTGTAAGGAAGTATCTGAGATCTAGGAACTAGATGTACTAAATAGTATGTAGTTAGAACTAATGATCAAGTATGGCTATGAATCTATGGAGATGATTGAATTAGCTTGTGAACTATGGGGCTCTTGGGGATCTATATTGTGGAATAATATGTAACTATCATGGATGCTCTATGTGGATTGATTTTGGATCACATTAACATTAATATAAGTGGGAATGGGGTAGAGAAAGGCTCTATAAAATCCATAACATGTCTTTGATGTAGGGGTCTCTCTAATAAAGGTCTCCATGGGAGAGTGTTTATTGACTAAATTTTGAACCCAAATAAAAATTGGTCACCCCCTATAGGTTGAAACCTCATAGGGTTGTCAAATTTTTGTCATGGTATTTTCATGGTCTCAGGTGGTCTTAAATAGTATCATATGGTCATATTTGTCCTTGTCTAGTATTGTCTAAGTTTTGGTCTTAGGTTAACTTATCTAGTTATATGGTCAATTACAAGGTATTATAATTTTAAAACATGGTCAAAGGTTTATTTTAGTCTAAATTCATCATAAAATGTTATGTTTATGTCATATATATCATAATATCATTCTCTAACCTATATTTGGCTCCTATATACAAAAAATACATTTTAGCCCATTTAAAAGAGTTAGATATAACATTTAAATAAGATTAAAAACATCCATTTAATCATAAAAAAGTAATAAAAGGTTTAGGAATAGTCATATTTTGATAGAATCTACATTTCAATGCTTAATCTTGGCAAAATGACATTTTACAAGCACTTGTACGGCCTTGCAAGATCATTTTTCAATAAAAATGGTTTGTAAAATACCATTAGGATACCTTATATAATTTTAAAATTATATACCAGGTTTTATGTTTAACTAACATTCCAAACTACTTTTCTCCTCCATCATTGCCTTCACAAGCTCAAGAAGACAAATTTGTATTGAATGGTATGACCAAGAAAGAGGGAGTTAGGAAATGAAACATTGTCCATTGTTAGGGGTAATATTAATATTGAAATTAGTGGCATTTTTTGGTATGTTTGTGGCATTTTATTTATGAATTATTGTTAAAAGTGACAATAGGTCATTATGGCCTATTCATCCAAAATGGGTCTATTCTTGCACCTATTTCTCTAGCTCAAAAGTCAATGGATATGAATGGTTTTGAGTGTAGTTTTTAAAGGTCATATATATAATTTCATGGTGGTTTCATTATCCAATTCATCTATATGAGTTGATTTCATTTTGAAGAAGAATATCTTGATGAACAACCTATTTCAAATAATCCTACTGCAGGTTCCTATTTCATTTTCATGGTGGTAATTTTTAGAAGTTTCTAGTACTTTACACTCATGGGATATTTATTAGTTTTTGGAATTCATTATTATTTTTTGAGATGTGTCTTCTATCTAACATCTTCAAATGCTTACTCTTTGGAGACACGGTCAAAGTTTGCACAATCCACTAAAGGTTTTTTTGCTAATTTTGGCTCAAATTCTAGTGATACATCATGGTGTGAGGTTATTTAGATCATAATTCATCATTTTAAGTGAATAAAAGTGAGGATAAGAGTCTAAATGCACACTTTCAAATGAAGAGTCACAATTATTTTAGTTGTATGAATAGTAGAGTAGTTTGAGGATGCTCATAAACTAAAAGGAGCTTGATATATATACTGATACATTCATATGTCTATTATTGTATACTTATATCATCTAGTAATTTATAAAAACTAGCTAGATGTTTTAAAAAGGCATTCATGATCCCTTCAATTCTATAAAATCAATGTACATATCCACTATTTTATCTCAAATGTGACCCACTCTTTGACAAGGGGTAGTCATGAGACTAAGGCATATTTTTAAACTTAAATAATGAAGAAACCAATCCAAACCTTAGATAGGGAAGTTTAGGTAGTGAAAAAACATGAAAATGGTTTCCATACATCATCAGGTGGTAACAAACCTTAGTCTCCATCTAGATTCCCTTGAAGGCTAGTAAAAAGGAGATAGGTCTTAAACCCTAAGACCCTAACCAATATATCATGAACATACAGAGGGATAAAAAGTACTATTAGATAATTTATAATCATGTATATAGTTTTTTGGATGTGTTTAAGCCTCTCATAATAGTGGGAATGACTTTTAAGACCCAAATCTCAAGAATGCTAAGCATGCCACCTGAGGATCAACTTCATATGCTCATACCATAACTCACACTTTGCATGGTAGGTTGATATATTTGAGATAGTTTAGGAGGTAAATAAATAATTTTTTACAAGTGGAAGGAGTTCAATTAATTATTTTTTCATTATGAATAATTGTTAAGACTCCAAACTAGTCTTAAGCCTCTCTAAAACCCTAATAGTGACTAGTCATGTAAAAAAGACCTAAAATGCATATCTAATACCAAAATTTTCTCCAAAAACCTCTTGGATGTTTTTGAGGACTCTAAGGAGGTTACCCAAATGTACTTTTATGCTAATGTCACTTATACAAATTCACATAAATGCCCTATTTTTACATGTTTTTGGTGTTTTTTAGGTGTTCTAAGAAGGGGAGAGATTTCCAATCATGGGATGAGGTAATTTTGGAGTTTTATTATCCATTAAAGTCCAAAAATTTTCATAATATATTTTAGAGGTGGTCAAACTAGGTCCATTTTCTAAGGCAGTCTCAAATAGGCTCAAAATGAGACTAGGTGGTAAGGCTATTTATTGGTTTGTATAATTTCATAGGGTCTAGGACCCTAAAATTTACATAGAGATTTTTTATGGACTAGGTAAAGTGAATAAAATTATTTTGGGTGATTTTACTCATGTGGTAGAAGTTTGGAGCAAGAAAATAGGGTCCTAAGCAAGGATGCCTAATTCAAGAGAGAAAAAGGCAAAAAATGGATTTCCACTCATATTATGAAGATATAATTTGAAATGGATATATAAAGACATAATGGGTCCTATAATATGACCTAAATTTCATAGGCTCATTGATAAAATTCCCTACACGAGGAGGTTTACAAGTTTTTAGGGCTACAAGGAAACTAGGCCTAGTGAGGGATTAAAGAGAAAAATGAATTATTAGGAGTTGTTATAAGAATGATAATGGTTTGTTTTAGATTTAAAATCATATTTTAATACCATTCATGGAGTTTTTATTATTTGAAGAAGATTCACTTGATTTTTAGGCCACTTGGACCAATCTAGGCATGGGAAATGAAGAGTTTCAAGACACCTATGCACTTGAATGATAGGATTTCAGGTCAGAGGATTTTATTAGGGAATTAAAAATGTTTAGTGAGTGTTTATATATAATTTCATTGTGAATACATAGTTTTAAAGTCCATTTTTCACTCCTTTCATGTAAAGAAGGGCAGTTTTCAAGAAGCTAGTCAAGGTGTCAAGCAAGTTTGTAACCCCTACACCACTTGGAAGGTTGGAGATAATTTAAGAGTGACACACATATAATTTGAGGTATTATTTGAATATATAATAACTAAATTTTTTTATGTACCACATGTTCACTTGTCAATTCTTATCTACTATTCACCCTATGCTTTCTCTCTTAACACTTTTTTATATAAGTAGCCACTTTTGGCTAAGTTTGCAGAATCCACACCTAGTATATAAAATACATTATATTTTGAGTACTATATTTGTATTTTAATAAATATTTAAATCTATTTTTTATTTCATAACTTTTTTCCTAAGTGTGTGAAGTAGTGCATAGATGAAAGACAAACGATAACCATCTATCCTTGTGTTCACCTTACTCTTTCATGTTTTGTGCAAGTAGTTTGCTCTCTAAAAGGTCACATGAAGTGTATTTAGTGTCTTTGTCTATCTCTAAGTGTAAAGTAAAGCATTATTGTCTACAATCAAGCCTCTCTTTCATCCACCTTGAAGAAGTGCATTGCATATCACTTTCATGTTTGAAATACTTATGTTAGAGAAATCTAGGATGTTGAAGTCATGTTTATGAATCATATTTCATAGTGAAAGTATATGTTAGTATAATGGAGATTAAAATAGTGCATAACCTCATTATATAGTTTTTTTCATTTTCTTTCTATCCATTTTCATCCAAACAAGCTAAGTAGTATAGGTGATGAACTACAATAGACATATTAAGGGAGTTAGCCCTTCAATCTAGAGTTTTACCCCTTTAATAGAAAACCCACATGTCTACAGGTAATACCACATTCTAATAAAGTTTGAGAAGTATTGAAATAATTATCCAATGGTATAAAATTGAGTGACAATAGTGTCTATATATGGTAATGATGTAGGATTAGACCTCCCCTGCACTTATGGCTCAACTTCTTTATAAGGTTTGCTAATTAAATCTATGTTTGGAGCTGTTAATGGTGACTATTATGCAACTAAGGGTGGAATAAGTAAATGATACTAATATGGAATGAAATCAAATATAACAACCTAATTATCATGTATATACTTAATACATTTGTGTATTATTGAGGGAATGGCTTGAAGCTCTTGTATCCAAGGCATACCCAATAACATATCAAACATTCTGGCACTAAGTATAATTATGAATCTAGTTTACACGTGTGGGACCAACCTATAATGGAAGTACGATCTCCCAAATGAAACTTTGGACATGGCCACTAAAGCCACAAATAATTATATATATCATAGAAATATCTCGATCTGAATATCCCAAGTGATGTAAAAGTGTAATAGTACACATATTGATGCTTTACCTATTGTCACCATGAGAGTCTAAATAGGATGATGATCAATGTAAGATCATAAAAATACTATGTATAAATTTTAAGCATCTTCAATGACCTCCTATTTTGAGAAAGTGATAAGAGGTCTAGCTGGAACTTTAGTATGATACACACTAATAATATCATATAGAGGGTGTGTGCCCATTGTATGAGTATGATATGATGTTGGTGGTAGATGTTCCTAATATGTATAATGACCATCTAAACTGCCTACTATTTCATTATTCATGTGTTTTAAATGGATTAAAAAATATTTTCATTACTTTTTTTTCAATTGATTATGCCTTGGGTGTTTTTGTATGGGTGCACACATCAATGATATTAGCATCTATTAAATCTTAGATCTTATGTCATAAGTTAATGCATATATTCCTAATATGGCTAGGGGACCTATGATAATCACAAAATTATTGGAATCATAATTATTTAGAAGAGTTTGAGTCATATCAACCTCTTATATGGGATGGAGAGATATGACATTGCATTCTAAAAGTTACTAGAGATTGTGAGCTAGCACTTTAGGAAGATTTGTAAAAGGTATCCTTAGAGGAACTAATAAAACCACACAAGTAGCTTGATCTAAGGATGCATTATTTTTTGTATTTTTATCATTATTATTTTCATTAGGACTCACCTTATATGGGAGCTTATTTGAACTCTTTTAGTGAAATTTGATCTGGTTGTGTACTTTAACTTGCACACAGAGAGAAATTTGACTTTCCATTATTTCACTATATGGAATAAATCTATAAATGATGGAAACCTTTTGAATAATATATATTAATTTAATGTTGTTAATAAAATTTTATTGAATATGTCCTAAATTTCTCTATCTACCATGGGGCTAGTCACATTTACTAATATTATTTTACAGTGCAAGACCTATTCAGCTATTAGCTCATTATATTTTTGATTTAGTTGAGTGACTTGAGCATAGGAAACTTTTTCACTGATGTTTATAAAAAAAGTGCCAAAAAAATATTTATGAGTGGATTAAATGATGTAATTGATTGATTAGGAATATCATAGAACCATTGTAATGCATAGTCCCTTTAAATTGTGAGGAAAAAAAATTAGTCAAGAGCCAATCATTGGACATGTATTCCAAACATGCTATGTGAAAAGTGCATATATGATGTTTTAGGTAACCCATACTATCATATAGAGTAAGGTTGGGTGCCAAAAATTCATATGGAAAAGGATATTACCACTATCTATTGTGCCAATGGTGTATTTAAGATAACATTAGAGTCTAAGGTATGAGGTGGTCTAGTCATACCCTACTCAAGATGTAATAGCTTGGCCTAAAAAGAATAGATATCATGCCTAAGGGATTGTACATATGTAGATGAGGTATCTATACTATCCATATGAGGTGTTGCCACTAATGAAAGTTGGCTAGTTATAGAAGGTTTTTATAGAATCTGTGTTACCCCCATAGTAGGTGTAATAATATTAACATCTGTCAGGTTAGAGGATTAAACCATAATGGAATTTAGGAGCTCTTATTCAATACTATAAATAAGGTCATCCTACATATTTGAATGCTTAAAATGAAAATTTGAAATTGTATCTAATCAATCTCATTAAATTGGTTTTCAAATTCTACCATTATAGGTTAGAAAGTAGGAAAACAAAAATTTATATATTTTAAATGTTTAAAGAAATTAAATCTATGAAAGATCACATAAATAAAATAATGAATCAGATCTGAGAGTTTGAAATTAATTATTAATCCAAAAAACATAATGATATAAACCCAAAGAACATCTAGGGTCAAAGTTTGGTCACTATTTGAAGTAATTTGGGTTCATCAAATGATTTATATTTTTTAGGATTATGGAATGTAAACCTAAGGTTGATAAAAAATGAGTAATAAATCAAGAAATAAAATACTACAATATCAATAGCCATTAATTTTCAAAATAATTGGTTTATTTGAATATTTTATAAATAAAAATGGATTAGAAAAGGTATACTTAGCTAGAAAATATGGTTGAGATAGACAAATGGCAATCATGGAAGTGATATAGGAACAAGACAAAGTGTCATTAGTAGAGATTAGGTGTTAGAACCCTCTTCAGAAATAGTGTAACCCTATTTACCAATAGCACACTACACTATTAACCTTTTATGTTGTGCTAATGACCCTATGTAGGTGAATCAATGAAATTCTAAGTAGACCTTTACTCTATTTTAGGAAGCCTATGCTTGTATGACCTACACTTGGATCATCATCTATTATATGCTTTCATTGAT